>JAUCNB010000014.1:0-305000 GCA_033675215.1 Rhodiola kirilowii | reverse complement strand
TTGGGACGAACTTGGACAAACCTTAGAATGAGACTAATGTTTGTCTTTGTTCGTCCCAAGTTAGTCTCGTTAGTCTCATTCTATGGTTTGTCTAAGTTCGTCCTTAGAAACAGACTAACTTGGGACGAACTTAGACAAACCTTAGAATGAGACTAACGTTTGTCTTTGTTCGTCCCAAGTTAGTCTTGTTAGTCTCATTTTGAGGTTTGTTTAAGTTCGTCCTTAGAAAGAGACTAACTTGGGACGAACTTAGACAAACCTTAGAATGAGACTAATATTTGTCTTTGTTCGTCCCAAGTTAGTCTCGTTAGTCTCATTTTAAGGTTTGTCTAAGTTCGTCCTTAGAAAGAGACTAACTTGGGACGAACTTAGACAAACCTAGAATGAGACTAACGTTTGTCTTTCTTCATCCCAAGTTAGGATCGTTAGTCTCATTCTATGGTTGTTCTAAGTTCTTCCTTAGAAAGAGAATAACTTGGGACGAACTTAGACAAACCTTAGAATGAGACTAACGTTTGTCTTTATTCGTCCCAAGTTAGTCTCGTTAGTCTCATTTTAAGGATTGTCTAAGTTCGTCCTTAATTAATAAGAGACTAACTTGGGACGAACTTAGACAAACCTTAGCATGAGAATATTGTTTGTCTTTGTTCATCCCAAGTTAGTCTCGTTAGTCTCATTTTAAGGTTTGTCTAACTTCGTCCTTAGAAAGAGACTAACTTGGGACGAACTTTGACAAAGCTTAGAATGAGACTAACGTTTGTCTTTGTTCGTCCCAAGTTAGTCTCGTTAGTCTCATTCTATGGTTTGTCTAAGTTCGGCCTTAGAAAGAGACTAACTTGGGACGAACTTAGACAAACCTTAGAATTAGACTAACGTTTCGCTTTGTTAATCCCAAGTTAGTCTCGTTAGTCTCAATTTAAGGTTTGTCTAACTTCGTCCTTCGAAAGAGACTAACTTGGGACCAACTTAGACAAACCTTAGAATGAGACTAACGTTTGTCTTTGTTCGTCCCAACTTAGTCTCGTTAGTCTCATTCTATGGTTTGTCTAAGTTCATCCTTAGAAACAGACTAACTTGGGACGAACTTAGACAAACCTTAGAATGAGACTAACGTTTGTCTTTGTTCGTCCCAACTTAGTCTCGTTCAATAATTTGTCTAAGTTCGTCCTTAGAAAGAGACTAACTTGGGACGAACTTAGACAAACCTTAGAATGAGACTAACGTTTGTCTTTGTTCGTCCCAAGTTAGTCTCGTTAGTCTCATTTTAAGGCTTGTCTAAGTTTGACCTTAGAAAGAGACTAGCTTGGGACGAACTTAGACAAACCTTAGAATGAGACTAACGTTTGTCTTTGTTCGTCCCAAGTTAGTCTCGTTAGTCTCATTCTATGGTTTGTCTAAGTTCGTCCTTAGAAAGAGACTAACTTGGGACGAACTTAGACAAACCTTAGAATGAGACTAACGTTTGTCTTTGTTCGTCCCAAGTTAGTCTCGTTAGTCTCATTTTAAGGTTTGTCTAACTTCGTCCTTAGAAAGAGACTAACTTGGGACGAACTTAGACAAACCTTAGAATGAGACTAACGTTTGTCTTTGTTCGTCCCAAGTTAGTCTCGTTAGTCTCATTTTGAGGTTTGTTTAAGTTCGTCCTTAGAAAGAGACTAACTTGGGACGAACTTAGACAAACCTTAGAATGAGACTAACATTTGTCTTTGTTCGTCCCAAGTTAGTCTCGTTAGTCTCATTTTGAGGTTTGTTTAAGTTCGTCCTTAGAAAGAGACTAACTTGGGATGAACTTAGACAAACCTTAGAATGAGACTAACATTTGTCTTTGTTCGTCCCAAGTTAGTCTCGTTAGTCTCATTTTATGGTTTGTCGAAGTTCGTCCTTAGAAAGAGACTAACTTGGGACGAACTTAGACAACCCTTAGAATGAGACTAACGTTTGTCTTTCTTCGTCCCAAGTTAGGCTTGTTAGTCTCATTCTATGGTTGTTCTAAGTTCTTCCTTAGAAAGAGACTAACTAGGGACGAACTTCGACAAACATTAAACTTGGGACGAAGCCAGATTCTAGTGAGAGAAGCTCTGTCGCCTCTCCTCTCGCATTCTGCCGTGGTGGCTGATCCCGGCCACGATATGGCCCTTGCGGCCTCTTCATCAAACGTTCCACCTATTCCACCTGATCCAGCTATCCGACGCCCGACCTTTGCTGCCGTTGCACGACCCCAAATCTCATATCGGTTTCCTCCAATCCAGATTACGACGAAGCAAACCACGACGAAAGAGGGGAAACCGGCGGTTATATTCACCCCTACGGAGGTCCAACCAGGAATCCAGCGACTACAACACTCTCTAATAGCCAAATTCACGGCTGGTCGACCATCTATAGAGTTGATACGTCGCATTTTTTCCCAGGCATGGGGTGTATCAAATGAATGTTCTATTGGCGCCATAGACGCTCGTCACATCCTGATCATCCTCTCCTCGGAGGAGGAATCCAATCGCATCCTAGCACACCCGATGCGGAAAGTGGGCCAATCACTATTCCGACTGTTCAGATGGACGGCTGATTTCCACCGTCGTAAGGAATCCACAATCACTACTACATGGGTGAAACTTCCAGGTTTACCGTCCAACTTATTTGATCAAGGTTACATCTCGTCTATTCTATCAACTTTTGCTAGATTCTTAGCTATTGATGAACGAACTAGCATGGTTTTGAATCCCAGTTTTGCAAGAGCATGTATTGAGCTCGATTTAACTAAGCCTATACCCAATGAAGTCTGGGTGGGTTACGGAAACTCTCAAGGTTATTGGCAGGAGATTACATATGAAAGCAAGCTGATGTATTGCTCTAGATGGAAACTTCATGGGCATGATCTTCATGGTTGCCGGAAAATCAAGGCGGTGCAACCAAACAAACAACCATACGCCGACCAGCCAGCGCAGACCTCTACAGATCCGAAATTACCGGTAATTCAAACGACCAGTCAATCAGATCCGAAAAGCTTACAATCAGATCAGAAAATTTTGCAATCCCGAAAGAACAGCCAGCCAGGGGAATGGATTGTTGTTATCAACCGCAAAAGACGCAGTGGCAAGGAGATTATATCTCATGAGATAGAATCAGATCCGGAAATCCTGAGTACATCCAAATGCAGACCTAATCTGGAAGTTGATTTGGCAACAAATCAATCTACAAAATCCATATCGAATATCAGCCCGAAGGATGGTCTATTACCTCCTACAGACAACAGCGGCGTCGTTTTGCCCCATGCAAACCATCCAGATACCCATGCAGTTTATCAGGATATTCCCAAGACGGATAGTGCTATTACGGTACAGGTTCAAACTAAACCCACGCCAAAACATACTTCCTCCCCTCAAAGTGATAAGTCCCCTCCCCAGATCAGAAATCTGCAAAGGACCAAAAGTCTTGGTGAATTAAATCATAACCAACCTAAAGTCGCGGAGACGGCTGTCAAATCTCTTGCTCTGGAATTCAAATATTTGGCTGAACGCGTGGGCGGAATGCGTAGACCTCCCTCTGGCGATGAGGTTAATGAAGGTAAAACAGAGTTAGCTCTCACCAGCAATATTCCCCCTGATGTGCCTAATGCAGATTTGAACCTACAACCCCGACAAGGGTCCCCAAACGTCACCTCTTTATCTATTGATCAATGATGAACATCCTCTGTTGGAACGCTCGAGGAGTGTGTAACACAGATACTATCGATTATATCAAAACCATGTTTAATTCTCACAATATCTCTATTTGTGGTTTCCTTGAGACTAAAGCAGGCCCGGACAAGCTGCCCACCTTTGCCAAATCTATTGGCTTCAATAATTTCGTTGACAATGGCATGGAGGTGTCTAAAATTTGGGTGGTTTGGAAAGATGGCATATCTGTTAATGTTAAATCAGCCTCCAACCAACATATCACTGCTGAAATTGATCCGGGACCGACTATGACGACCTTCCTATGCTCTTTTGTTTATGCTGCCAATGGTCGAAATGATCACCGCCCGCTTTGGGAAGACTTGCTCGATATCTCTCATGATCTTCATCTCCCTTGGCTTGTTGTTGGAGACTTTAATGCGATCAGCAGTGGGACTGAGAAACAAGGAGGTGATCGGAGTGATGAAAGATCCATGACCGATTTTAATGAGTTCTAGGTGCAGGCGGGCCTAAGTGATGCTGGCTATGTTGGCAACAAATTCACTTGGTGCAATAACCAAGAAGGTGAAGCGCAGATCTGGGAGAGGCTGGACAGACTTCTGATTAATGGACGAGCCATGGCCACTCTCCATGACCTTCAAGTTGAACACATGGCTCGGGTAGCTTCTGATCATTGTCCTCTGCTCATCTCTATGGGGGAAAATGTTAGGCGGCCTGGCACGTTCAAATATCTGCATGCTTGGCATGATCATCCAGATTTTATAAACACTGTCAAAGATTCCTGGCAGACAAATCATCATCAAAACCCTATTCTAAACTTTGGCATCAAGCTAAAGCACCTCAGACAAAAGCTGAAACAATGGAACTGGAACACTTTTGGGAACACTAGGGCTCGCACGCAACATCTTCTGGATAAAATTTCTTCTCTTGAAGGCTCTCTCCAGGATAGATGGCAGTCTGACACAGAATCTGATCTTGCTCAAGCTAAACAAGAGCTCCAAACGGCGCAACGTCATCATTATGCTATTCTGGCGGACAAGGCTAAAGCCCAATGGCTCACAGATGGCGACCGCAATACTGCAATTTTTCATGCCATGATCAAAGCGCGTCGTAGGGCTAATCGTGTCATGATTGAAAGAGAGGATGGAGGTATTATCTCAAGCAAGGATGAGATTGGATCCCTAGCTCTTCAGCACTTTCAAGCCCGGTTATCTGAGTTCTCCGTGACCCTTCTCCGGATGCTTTCGATCACATTGATACGCAGATTTCAGAGGATGATAACTCCCGTCTCACGGCTATTCCGGATGAAGAGGAAATATGGCAAGTCATTACTGCCATGAATCTTGCGAGTGCACCGGGGCCGGATGGTTTTATGGGCCATTTTTACTCCTATTGCTGGCAGATTATTAAAAGGGACCTATGTAACGCCATCGTCTCCTTCTTTAATGGAATGCAGCTCCCTAACTCGGTGGCAGATTATTAAAAGGGACCTATGTAACGCCATTGTCTCCTTCTTTAATGGAATGCAGCTCCCTAGCTCGATCACAGCCACCCACCTGGTGCTTCTCCCCAAAAAGCCTAATGTTTGCACGGTTGAGCAGCTTCGTCCGATCAGTCTATGTAACTTTTTCCACAAGATCATTTCAGGCATCCTTAACACAAGGCTTTCTAGGGTGCTGCCGACCATCATCAGCCCGGATCAAGCCGGTTTCATGCCGGCCCGTGGTGCTATGGAGGCCATCACTCTCACCCATGACCTCACTTGTCATATTAATAAGGGCCGTACAGGTGGTAACGTGATCATGAAGATTGATATGGAAAAAGCTTATGACAGGATGTCCTGGATTTTTCTGATCCGCATGATGAAGGCCCTTGGCTTCGACAATCGCTGGTGCGATTTGGTCTACAGAGCAATCTCAAACTGTTACTACTCGGTGTTGTGGGATGGCAGCGCTTTTGGCCATTTCAAATCAAATAGAGGTGTGCGACAGGGCGATCCGTTATCTCCGAGCATGTTCATCATTTGCATGGAATCTTTCAGCCGTCTCCTCTGCAACCGTATTAATGATCGGACCATTCAGCCGTATCATGTGAGCAGTGGTGCACTGCAAATCCATCACCTCTTGTATGCAGACGATGTGCTCATCTTTACCAACGGTTGTCAGAAATCCATGGAAAACATGATGGAGTTGATTAACACCTTCTGCTCGTGGACAGGTCAAGCCATCAACAAAGAGAAAAGCAGCATTTTTTTCCCGCACAATATGAGAGCTATGCACAAAAACCCTATTCTTCAGATCACCGGTTTTGGGGAAGGCCATTTCTCGACTACTTACCTTGGTGCTCCCTTATTTCCAGGCCGGGTAAAAGGTGAATATTTCCAGGAGCTGGAAGACAAAATCCGGACTCGCATAACTGGTTGGATGCGTAATATGTTGTCCCTTGGAGGTCGTCTTATTATGGTTGAAGCTGTCCTCAACTCTATGACTACGCATATTTTAGCTAGTCTGCCCACTCCCATAGGAGTCATGATCGTATCAACAGCCTACTAGCAAATTTTATTTGGGATAAAGGAGATCAAAAAAGGCGGCATTGGGTTAGCTGGCTCGACATTTGCAGGAGTAAACAAAGTGGGGGCTTTGGCATCAGACATTTAATGGATATTCGGCAAGCTTACCAATACAAGCTCGCATGGCGCTGCATGGATCACACATCCCTTTGGGGGAAATTTGTTCGCTCAACCTATAAGCTGAATGTTCAAGGTTCCCATATCTGGACCTATGTTAGCAAGGTCCTTCCTGATCTGCGCCCTCAGTGCGGCTAGCGTATTGGCAAAGGTACCATCTCTGTTGAAGATTTTTGCTGGGTTTATGGCGCAACTCCCCCTAAAAATCTTCCTGGTACAGCCATGCACACTATCCTTGATAATCATGACAAATTGACTAGCCTCATGGCGACTCTCCCCTCTTATGGTCAGCATGATCTGCAAACGGCTTCAATCTCGGCCTATGCTGATACCCTTGAGTGGCACCGCTCTCCCACTGGCAATTTCACCCCTAAGGATTTTCGGCTTATGAGAAACAACCCTTCTTACACCAACAAGTCCATGAGCAACATCTAGCGGAAGTGGCTTCCTCCCAATATCAGTGTGTTTCTCTGAAAGCTTTATCATCGGGCTATTCCTTTAGATGACAAAATTAGGAGCTGTGGCATTGTTCTGGCCTCGAGATGTCGCTGCTGCAATCATCCCCAATAAGAGACCGCCACTCATCTCTTCTTCCGGAGTGAGGCCGCCTGTCAGGTCTGGAGGGCTGCTCACACCTTCCTTGACATCCCTCTTCCGAACAATATTTCGATGTTCTGGGATATGCTAAACCATCTGTCAGAGGGCACCAGTTACGTTGACGGTCTGCGCATTGCTTGGCTTCGCTGTGGCCTATGGGAACTTTGGACCCTTCGCAACACTATTTTACATGACGGTAAGCCCCGTGACATTATCTTCGTCCTTCGAACTTGGGTTCAGAAGCTAGCTCCTCATATGCATTATCCTCACTCCCACTGTCTTCTTCATTAGTCGCTGCTGCGGTCGCTGCACCTTTTGATTCCCTACATCCAGAAAGCTCGTTGGAAGAAATGGAACCCTCATCCTGCTGGTTTGACTCTTAATGCTGCATGGGACAATGACGGATATCGGGGTGCCTTCATTCTCCGTTTTAGCTCAGGGTCGGTGCTCAGTTGCACCTTGCAAACCAACCTCCCCCCGATCGATGCAACAAATGCCACTATCAATTTGCTCCGCTCGCAAGGCTTTGAGATTGCGGTTTATCAGTCCTGCTTTGAGATTGCGGTTTATCAGTCTCTTTCTATGGACGAACTTAGACAAACCTTAGAAAGAGACCAACGTTTGTCTTTGTTCGTCCCAAGTTCGTCTCGTTAGTCTCATTTTAAGGTTTGTCTAACTTCGTCCATAGAAAGAGACTAACTTGGGACGAACTTAGACAAACCTTAGAATGAGACTAATGTTTGTCTTTTTTCGTCCCTAGTTAGTCTCGTTAGTCTCATTCTATGGTTTGTCTAAGTTTGTCCTTAGAAAGAGACTAACTTGGTACGAACTTAGACAAACCTTAGAATGAGACTAACGTTTGTCTTTTTTCATCCCAAGTTCGTCTCGTTCAATGGTTTGTCTAAATTCGTCCTTAGAAAGAGACAAACTAGGGACGAACTTAGACAAACCATAAAATGAGACTACCGTTTGTCTTTGTTCGTCCCAAGTTAGTCTCGTTAGTCTCATTCTATGGTTTGTCTATGTTCGTCCTTAGAAAGAGACTAACTTGGGATGAACTTAGACAAACCTTAGAATTAGACTAACGTTTGTCTTTGTTCGTCCCAAGTTTGTCTCGTTCAATGGTTTGTCAAAATTCGTCCATAGAAAGAGACTAACTTGGGACGAACTTAGACAAACCTTAGAATGAGACTAACGTTTGTCTTTGTTCGTCCCAAGTTAGTCTCGTTAATCTTATTTTAAGGTTTGTCTAAGTTCGTCCTTAATTAATAAGAGACTAACTTGGGACGAACTTAAACAAACCTTAGAATGAGACTATTGTTTGTCTTTGTGCGTCCCAAGTTTGTCTCGTTAGTCTCATTTTAAGGTTTGTCTAAGTTCGTCCTTAGAAAGAGACTAACTTGGGACGAACTTTGACAAACCTAAGAATGAGACTAACGTTTGTCTTTGTTTGTCCCAAGTTAGTCTCGTTAGTCTCATTCTATGGTTTGTCTAAGTTCGTCCTTAGAAAGGGACTAACTTGGGACAAACTTAGACAAACCTTAGAATGGGACTAACGTTTGTCTTTGTTCGTCCCAAGTTAATCTCGTTAGTCTCATTCTGTGGTTTGTCTAAGTTCGTCCTTAGAAAGAGACTAACTTGGGACGAACTTAGACAAACCTTAGAATGAGACTAACGTTTGTCTTTGTTCGTCTCAACTTAGTCTCGTTAGTCTCATTCTATGGTTTGTCTAAGTTCGTCCTTAGAAAGAGACTAACTTGGGACGAACTTAGACAAACCTTAGAATGAGACTAACGTTTGTCTTTGTTCGTCCCAACTTAGTCTCGTTCAATGGTTTGTCTAAGTTCATCCTTCGAAAGAGACTAACTTGGGATGAACTTAGACAAACCTTAGAATGAGACTAACGTTTGTCTTTGTTCGTCCCAAGTTAGTCTCGTTAGTGTCATTTTAAGGCTTCTCTAACTTCGTCCTTAGAAAGAGACTAACTTGGGACGAACTTAGACAAACCTTAGAATGAGACTATCGTTTGTCTTTGTTCGTCCCAAGTTAGTCTCGTTAGTCTCATTCTATGGTTTGTCTAAGTTCGTCCTTAGAAAGAGACTAACTTGGGACGAACTTAGACAAACCTTAGAAAGAGACTAATGTTTGTCTTTGTTCGTCCCAAGTTAGTCTCGTTAGTTCCATTCTACGGTTTGTCTAAGTTCGTCCTTAGAAAGAGACTAACTTGGTACGAACTTAGACAAACCTTAGAATGAGACTAACGTTTGTCTTTTTTCGTCCCAAGTTAGTCTCGTTCAATGGTTTGTCTAAATTCATCCTTAGAAAGAGACAAACTAGGGACGAACTTAGACAAACCATAGAATGAGACTACTGTTTGTCTTTGTTCATCCCAAGTTATTCTCGTTAGTCTCATTCTATGGTTTCTCTAAGTTCGTCCTTAGAAAGAGACTAACTTGGGACGAACTTAGACAAACCATAGAATGAGACTATCGTTTGTCTTTGTTCGTCCCAAGTTAGTCTCTTTAGTCTCATTTTAAGGTTTGTCCAACTTTATCCTTAGAAAGAGACTAACTTGGGACGAACTTAGACAAACCTTAGAATGAGACTAACGTTTGTCTTTGTTCATCCCAAGTTAGTCTCGTTAGTGTCATTCTATGGTTTGTCTAAGTTCGTCCTTAGAAAGAGACTAACTTGGTACGAACTTAGACAAACCTTAGAATGAGACTAACGTTTGTCTTTTTTCGTCCCAAGTTAGTCTCGTTCAATGGTTTGTCTAAATTCGTACTTAGAAAGAGACAAACTAGGGACGAACTTAGACAAATCATAGAATTAGACTACCGTTTGTCTTTGTTCGTCCCAAGTTAGTCTCGTTAGTCTCATTCTATGATTTGTCTAAGTTCGTCCTTAGAAAGAGACTAACTTGGGACGAACTTAGACAAACCTTAGAATTAGACTAACGTTTGTCTTTGTTCGTCCCAAGTTTGTCTCGTTCAATGGTTTGTCTAAGTTCGTCCTTAGAAAGACACTAACTTCGGATGAACTTAGACAAACCTTCGAATGAGAGTAACGTTTGTCTTTGTTCGTCCCAAGTTAGTCTCGTTAGTCTCATTCTATGGTTTGTCTAAGTTCGTCCTTAGAAAGAGACTAACTTGGGACGAACTTAGACAAACCTTAGAATGAGACTAACGTTTGTCTTTGTTCGTCCCAAGTTAGTCTCGTTAGTCTCATTTTAAGGTTTGTCAAAATTCGTCCATAGAAAGAGACTAACTTGGGACGAACTTAGACAAACCTTAGAATGAGACTAACGTTTGTCTTTGTTCGTCCCAAGTTAGTCTCGTTAGTCTCATTTTAAGGTTTGTCTAAGTTCGTCCTTAGAAATAGACTAACTTGGGATGAACTTAGACAAACCTTAGAATGAGACTAACGTTTGTCTTTGTTCGTCCCAAGTTAGTCTCGTTAGTCTCATTCTATGGTTGTTCTAAGTTCGTCCTTAGAAAGAGACTAACTTGGGACGAACTTAGACAAACCTTAGAATGTGACTAACATTTGTATTTGTTCGTCCCAAGTTTGTCTCGTTCAATGGTTTGTCTAAGTTCGTCCTTAGAAAGAGACTAACTTGGGACGAACTTAGACAAACCTTAGAATGAGACTAACGTTTGTCTTTGTTCATCCCAAGTTAGTCTCGTTTTCTCATTTTAAGGTTTGTCTAAGTTCGTCCTTAGAAAGAGACTAACTTGGGACGAACTTAGATAAACTTTAGAATGGGACTAACGTTTGTCTTTGTTCGTCCCAAGTTAGTCTCGTTAGTCTCATTTTAAGGTTTGTTTAAGTTCGTCCTTCGAAAGAGACTAACTTGGGACGAACTTAGACAAACCATAGAATTAGACCAACGTTTGTCTTTGTTCGTCCCAAGTTTGTCTCGTTCAATGGTTTGTCTAAATTCGTCCATAGAAAGAGACTAACTTGGGACGAACTTAGACAAACCTTAGAATGAGACTAACGTTTGTCTTTGTTCGTCCCAAGTTAGTCTCGTTAGTCTCATTTTAACGTTTGTCTAAATTCGTTCATAGAAAGAGACTAACTTGGGATGAACTTAGACAAACCTTAGAATGAGACTAACGTTTGTCTTTGTTCGTCCCAAGTTTGTCTCGTTAGTATCATTCTATGGTTGTTCTAAGTTCGTCCTTAGAAAGAGACTAACTTGGGACGAACTTACACAAACGTTAGAATGAGATTAACGTTTGTCTTTGTTCATCCCAAGTTAGTCTCGTTAGTCTCATTTTAAGGTTTGTCTAAGTTCGTCCTTAGAAGGAGACTAACTTGGGACGAACTTAGACAAACCTTAGAAAGAGACTAACGTTTGTCTTTGTTCGTCCCAAGTTAGTCTCGTTAGTCTCATTCTATGGTTTGTCTAAGTTCGTCCTTAGAAAGAGACAAACTTGGGACGAACTTAGACAAACCTTAGAATGAGACTAACGTTTGTCTTTGTTCGTCCCAAGTTAGTCTCGTTAGTCTCATTTTAAGGTTTGTTTAAGTTCGTCCTTAGAAAGAGACTAACTTGGGACGAACTTAGACAAACCTTAGAATGAGACTAATGTTTGTCTTTGTTCGTCCCAAGTTAGTCTCGTTAGTCTCATTTTAAGGTTTGTCTAACTTCGTCCTTAGAAAGAGACTAACTTGGGACGAACTTAGACAAACCTTATAATGAGACTAAAATTTGTCTTGTTCGTCCCAAGTTTGTGTCGTTAGTCTCATTTTAAGGTTTGTCTAAGTTCATCCTTAGAAAGAGACTAATTTGGGACGAACTTAGACAAACCTTAGAATGAGACTAACATTTGTCTTTGTTCGTCCCAAGTTAGTCTCGTTAGTCTCATTTTAAGGTTTGTCTAAGTTCGTCCTTAGAAAGAGACTAACTTGGGACGAACTTAGACAAACCTTAGAATGAGACTAACGTTTGTCTTTGTTCGTCCCAAGTTAGTCTCGTTAGTCACATTTTAAGGTTTGTTTAAGTTCCTCCTTAGAAAGAGACTAACTTGGGACGAACTTAGACAAATCTTAGAATGAGACTATCGTTTGTCTTTGTTCGTCCCAAGTTAGTCTCGTTAGTCTCATTCTATGGTTTGTCTAAGTTCGTCCTTAGAAAGAGACTAACTTGGGACAAACTTAGACAAACCTTAGAATGAGACTAATGTTTGTCTTTGTTCGTCCCAAGTTATTCTCGTTAGTCTCATTCTATGGTTTGTCTAAGTTCGTCCTTAGAAAGAGACTAACTTGGGACGAACTTAGACAAACCTTAGAATGAGACTATCGTTTGTCTTTGTTCGTCCCAAGTTAGTCTCGTTAGTCTCATTTTAAGGTTTGTCTAAGTTCGTCCTTAGAAAGAGACTAACTTGGGATGAACTTAGACAAACCTTAGAATGAGACTAACGTTTGTCTTTGTTCATCCCAAGTTAGTCTCGTTAGTGTCATTCTATGGTTTGTCTAAGTTCGTCCTTAGAAAGAGACTAACTTGGTACGAACTTAGACAAACCTTAGAATGAGACTAACGTTTGTCTTTTTTCATCCCAAGTTAGTCTCGTTCAATGGTTTGTCAAAATTCGTACTTAGAAAGAGACAAACTAGGGACGAACTTAGACAAATCATAGAATTAGACTACCGTTTGTCTTTGTTCGTCCCAAGTTAGTCTCGTTAGTCTCATTCTATGGTTTGTCTAAGTTCGTCCTTAGAAAGAGACTAACTTGGGACGAACTTAGACAAACCTTAGAATTAGACTAACGTTTGTCTTTGTTCGTCCCAAGTTTGTCTCGTTCAATGGTTTGTCTAAATTTGTCCATGGAAAGAGACTAACTTGGGACGAACTTAGACAAACCTTAGAATGAGACTAACGTTTGTCTTTGTTCGTCCCAAGTTAGTCTCGTTAGTCTCATTTTAAGGTTTGTCTAAGTTCGTCCTTAGAAAGAGACTAACTTGGGATGAACTTAGACAAACCTTAGAATGAGACTAACGTTTGTCTTTGTTCGTCCCAAGTTAGTCTCGTTAGTCTCATTCTATGGTTGTTCTAAGTTCGTCCTTAGAAAGAGACTAACTTGGGACGAACTTAGACAAACCTTAGAATGAGACTAACATTTGTATTTGTTCGTCCCGAATTAGTCTCGTTCAATGGTTTGTTTAAGTTCGTCTTTAGAAAGAGACTAACTTGGGACGAACTTAGACAAACTTTAGATTGAGACTACCGTTTGTCTTTGTTCATCCCAAGTTAGTCTCGTTTGTCTCATTTTATGGTTTGTCTAAGTTCGTCCTTAGAAAGACACTAACTTCGGACGAACTTAGACAAACCTTCGAATGAGACTAACGTTTGTCTTTGTTCGTCCCAAGTTAGTCTCGTTAGTCTCATTCTATGGTTTTTCTAAGTTCATCCTTAGAAAGAGACTAACTTGGGACGAACTTAGACAAACCTTAGAATGAGACTAACGTTTGTCTTTGTTCGTCCCAAGTTAGTCTCGTTAGTCTCATTTTAAGGTTTGTCAAAATTCGTCCATAGAAAGAGACTAACTTGGGACGAACTTAGACAAACCTTAGAATGAGACTAACGTTTGTCTTTGTTCGTCCCAAGTTAGTCTCGTTAGTCTCATTTTAAGGTTTGTCTAAGTTCATCCTTGGAAATAGACTAACTTGGGACGAACTTAGACAAACCTTAGAATGAGACTAACGTTTGTCTTTGTTCGTCCCAAGTTAGTCTCGTTAGTCTCATTCTATGGTTATTCTAAGTTCGTCCTTAGAAAGAGACTAACTTGGGACGAACTTAGACAAACCTTAGAATGTGACTAACATTTGTATTTGTTCGTCCCAAGTTTGTCTCGTTCAATGGTTTGTCTAAGTTCATCCTTAGAAAGAGACTAACTTGGGACGAACTTAGACAAACCTTAGAATGAGACTAACGTTTGTCTTTGTTCGTCCCAAGTTTGTCTCGTTAGTATCATTCTATGGTTGTTCTAAGTTCGTCCTTAGAAAGAGACTAACTTGGGACGAACTTACACAAACGTTAGAATGAGATTAACGTTTGTCTTTGTTCATCCCAAGTTAGTCTCGTTAGTCTCATTTTAAGGTTTGTCTAAGTTCGTCCTTAGAAGGAGACTAACTTGGGACGAACTTAGACAAACCTTAGAATGAGACTAACGTTTGTCTTTGTTCGTCCCAAGTTAGTCTCGTTAGTCTCATTCTATGGTTTGTCTAAGTTCGTCCTTAGAAAGAGACAAACTTGGGACGAACTTAGACAAACCTTAGAATGAGACTAACGTTTGTCTTTGTTCGTCCCAAGTTAGTCTCGTTAGTCTCATTTTAAGGTTTGTTTAAGTTCGTCCTTAGAAAGAGACTAACTTGGGACGAACTTTGACAAACCTTAGAATGAGACTAATGTTTGTCTTTGTTCGTCCCAAGTTAGTCTCGTTAGTCTCATTTTAAGGTTTGTCTAACTTCGTCCTTAGAAAGAGACTAACTTGGGACGAACTTAGACAAACCTTATAATGAGACTAAAATTTGTCTTGTTCGTCCCAAGTTTGTGTCGTTAGTCTCATTTTAAGGTTTGTCTAAGTTCATCCTTAGAAAGAGACTAATTTGGGACGAACTTAGACAAACCTTAGAATGAGACTAACATTTGTCTTTGTTCGTCCCAAGTTAGTCTCGTTAGTCTCATTTTAAGGTTTGTCTAAGTTCGTCCTTAGAAAGAGACTAACTTGGGACGAACTTAGACAAACCTTAGAATGAGACTAACGTTTGTCTTTGTTCGTCCCAAGTTAGTCTCGTTAGTCTCATTTTAAGGTTTGTTTAAGTTCCTCCTTAGAAAGAGACTAATTTGGGACGAACTTAGACAAATCTTAGAATGAGACTATCGTTTGTCTTTGTTCGTCCCAAGTTAGTCTCGTTAGTCTCATTCTATGGTTTGTCTAAGTTTGTCCTTAGAAAGAGACTAACTTGGGACGAACTTAGACAAACCTTAGAATGAGACTAATGTTTGTCTTTGTTCGTCCCAAGTTAGTCTCGTTAGTTCCATTCTATGGTTTGTCTAAGTTCGTCCTTAGAAAGAGACTAACTTGGTACGAACTTAGACAAACCTTAGAATGAGACTAACGTTTGTCTTTTTTCGTCCCAAGTTAGTCTCGTTCAATGGTTTGTCTAAATTCATCCTTAGAAAGAGACAAACTAGGGACGAACTTAGACAAACCATAGAATGAGACTACTGTTTGTCTTTGTTCGTCCCAAGTTATTCTCGTTAGTCTCATTCTATGGTTTGTCTAAGTTCGTCCTTAGAAAGAGACTTACTTGGGACGAACTTAGACAAACCTTAGAATGAGACTATCGTTTGTCTTTGTTCGTCCCAAGTTAGTCTCGTTAGTCTCATTTTAAGGTTTGTCTAAGTTCGTCCTTAGAAAGAGACTAACTTGGGATGAACTTAGACAAACCTTAGAATGAGACTAACGTTTGTCTTTGTTCATCCCAAGTTAGTCTCGTTAGTGTCATTCTATGGTTTGTCTAAGTTCGTCCTTAGAAAGAGACTAACTTGGTACGAACTTAGACAAACCTTAGAATGAGACTAACGTTTGTCTTTTTTCGTCCCAAGTTAGTCTCGTTCAATGGTTTGTCTAAATTCGTACTTAGAAAGAGACAAACTAGGGACGAACTTAGACAAATCATAGAATTAGACTACCGTTTGTCTTTGTTCGTCCCAAGTTAGTCTCGTTAGTCTCATTCTATGGTTTGTCTAAGTTCGTCCTTAGAAAGAGACTAACTTGGGACGAACTTAGACAAACCTTAGAATTAGACTAACGTTTGTCTTTGTTCGTCCCAAGTTTGTCTCGTTCAATGGTTTGTCTAAATTTGTCCATGGAAAGAGACTAACTTGGGACGAACTTAGACAAACCTTAGAATGAGACTAACGTTTGTCTTTGTTCGTCCCAAGTTAGTCTCGTTAGTCTCATTTTAAGGTTTGTCTAAGTTCGTCCTTAGAAAGAGACTAACTTGGGATGAACTTAGACAAACCTTAGAATGAGACTAACGTTTGTCTTTGTTCGTCCCAAGTTAGTCTCGTTAGTCTCATTCTATGGTTGTTCTAAGTTCGTCCTTAGAAAGAGACTAACTTGGGACGAACTTAGACAAACCTTAGAATGAGACTAACATTTGTATTTGTTCGTCCCGAATTAGTCTCGTTCAATGGTTTGTCTAAGTTCGTCCTTAGAAAGAGACTAACTTGGGACGAACTTAGACAAACCTTAGAATGAGACTACCGTTTGTCTTTGTTCATCCCAAGTTAGTCTCGTTTGTCTCATTTTATGGTTTGTCTAAGTTCGTCCTTAGAAAGACACTAACTTCGGACGAACTTAGACAAACCTTCGAATGAGACTAACGTTTGTCTTTGTTCGTCCCAAGTTAGTCTCGTTAGTCTCATTCTATGGTTTTTCTAAGTTCATCCTTAGAAAGAGACTAACTTGGGACGAACTTAGACAAACCTTAGAATGAGACTAACGTTTGTCTTTGTTCGTCCCAAGTTAGTCTCGTTAGTCTCATTTTAAGGTTTGTCAAAATTCGTCCATAGAAAGAGACTAACTTGGGACGAACTTAGACAAACCTTAGAATGAGACTAACGTTTGTCTTTGTTCGTCCCAAGTTAGTCTCGTTAGTCTCATTTTAAGGTTTGTTTAAGTTCCTCCTTAGAAAGAGACTAACTTGGGACGAACTTAGACAAATCTTAGAATGAGACTATCGTTTGTCTTTGTTCGTCCCAAGTTAGTCTCGTTAGTCTCATTCTATGGTTTGTCTAAGTTCGTCCTTAGAAAGAGACTAACTTGGGACGAACTTAGACAAACCTTAGAATGAGACTAATGGTTGTCTTTGTTCGTCCCAAGTTAGTCTCGTTAGTTCCATTCTATGGTTTGTCTAAGTTCGTCCTTAGAAAGAGACTAACTTGGTACGAACTTAGACAAACCTTAGAATGAGACTAACGTTTGTCTTTTTTCGTCCCAAGTTAGTCTCGATCAATGGTTTGTCTAAATTCATCCTTAGAAAGAGACAAACTAGGGACGAACTTAGACAAACCATAGAATGAGACTACTGTTTGTCTTTGTTCGTCCCAAGTTATTCTCGTTAGTCTCATTCTATGGTTTGTCTAAGTTCGTCCTTAGAAAGAGACTAACTTGGGACGAACTTAGACAAACCTTAGAATGAGACTATCGTTTGTCTTTGTTCGTCCCAAGTTAGTCTCGTTAGTCTCATTTTAAGGTTTGTCTAAGTTCGTCCTTAGAAAGAGACTAACCTGGGATGAACTTAGACAAACCTTAGAATGAGACTAACGTTTGTCTTTGTTCATCCCAAGTTAGTCTCGTTAGTGTCATTCTATGGTTTGTCTAAGTTCGTCCTTAGAAAGAGACTAACTTGGTACGAACTTAGACAAACCTTAGAATGAGACTAACGTTTGTCTTTTTTCGTCCCAAGTTAGTCTCGTTCAATGGTTTGTCAAAATTCGTACTTAGAAAGAGACAAACTAGGGACGAACTTAGACAAATCATAGAATTAGACTACCGTTTGTCTTTGTTCGTCCCAAGTTAGTCTCGTTAGTCTCATTCTATGGTTTGTTTAAGTTCGTCCTTAGAAAGAGACTAACTTGGGACGAACTTAGACAAACCTTAGAATTAGACTAACGTTTGTCTTTGTTCGTCCCAAGTTTGTCTCGTTCAATGGTTTGTCTAAATTTGTCCATGGAAAGAGACTAACTTGGGACGAACTTAGACAAACCTTAGAATGAGACTAACGTATGTCTTTGTTCGTCCCAAGTTAGTCTCGTTAGTCTCATTTTAAGGTTTGTCTAAGTTCGTCCTTAGAAAGAGACTAACTTGGGATGAACTTAGACAAACCTTAGAATGAGACTAACGTTTGTCTTTGTTCGTCCCAAGTTAGTCTCGTTAGTCTCATTCTATGGTTGTTCTAAGTTCGTCCTTAGAAAGAGACTAACTTGGGATGAACTTAGACAAACCTTAGAATGAGACTAACATTTGTATTTGTTCGTCCCGAATTAGTCTCGTTCAATGGTTTGTCTAAGTTCGTCCTTAGAAAGAGACTAACTTGGGACGAACTTAGACAAACCTTAGAATGAGACTACCGTTTGTCTTTGTTCATCCCAAGTTAGTCTCGTTTGTCTCATTTTATGGTTTGTCTAAGTTCGTCCTTAGAAAGACACTAACTTCGGACGAACTTAGACAAACCTTCGAATGAGACTAACGTTTGTCTTTGTTCGTCCCAAGTTAGTCTCGTTAGTCTCATTCTATGGTTTTTCTAAGTTCATCCTTAGAAAGAGACTAACTTGGGACGAACTTAGACAAACCTTAGAATGAGACTAACGTTTGTCTTTGTTCGTCCCAAGTTAGTCTCGTTAGTCTCATTTTAAGGTTTGTCAAAATTCGTCCATAGAAAGAGACTAACTTGGGACGAACTTAGACAAACCTTAGAATGAGACTAACGTTTGTCTTTGTTCGTCCCAAGTTAGTCTCGTTAGTCTCATTTTAAGGTTTGTCTAAGTTCGTCCTTGGAAATAGACTAACTTGGGACGAACTTAGACAAACCTTAGAATGAGACTAACGTTTGTCTTTGTTCGTCCCAAGTTAGTCTCGTTAGTCTCATTCTATGGTTATTCTAAGTTCGTCCTTAGAAAGAGACTAACTTGGGACGAACTTAGACAAACCTTAGAATGTGACTAACATTTGTATTTGTTCGTCCCAAGTTTGTCTCGTTCAATGGTTTGTCTAAGTTCATCCTTAGAAAGAGACTAACTTGGGACGAACTTAGACAAACCTTAGAATGAGACTAACGTTTGTCTTTGTTCGTCCCAAGTTTGTCTCGTTAGTATCATTCTATGGTTGTTCTAAGTTCGTCCTTAGAAAGAGACTAACTTGGGACGAACTTACACAAACGTTAGAATGAGATTAACGTTTGTCTTTGTTCATCCCAAGTTAGTCTCGTTAGTCTCATTTTAAGGTTTGTCTAAGTTCGTCCTTAGAAGGAGACTAACTTGGGACGAACTTAGACAAACCTTAGAATGAGACTAACGTTTGTCTTTGTTCGTCCCAAGTTAGTCTCGTTAGTCTCATTCTATGGTTTGTCTAAGTTCGTCCTTAGAAAGAGACAAACTTGGGACGAACTTAGACAAACCTTAGAATGAGACTAACGTTTGTCTTTGTTCGTCCCAAGTTAGTCTCGTTAGTCTCATTTTAAGGTTTGTTTAAGTTCGTCCTTAGAAAGAGACTAACTTGGGACGAACTTAGACAAACCTTAGAATGAGACTAATGTTTGTCTTTGTTCGTCCCAAGTTAGTCTCGTTAGTCTCATTTTAAGGTTTGTCTAACTTCGTCCTTAGAAAGAGACTAACTTGGGACGAACTTAGACAAACCTTATAATGAGACTAAAATTTGTCTTGTTCGTCCCAAGTTTGTGTCGTTAGTCTCATTTTAAGGTTTGTCTAAGTTCATCCTTAGAAAGAGACTAATTTGGGACGAACTTAGACAAACCTTAGAATGAGACTAACATTTGTCTTTGTTCGTCCCAAGTTAGTCTCGTTAGTCTCATTTTAAGGTTTGTCTAAGTTCGTCCTTAGAAAGAGACTAACTTGGGACGAACTTAGACAAACCTTAGAATGAGACTAACGTTTGTCTTTGTTCGTTCCAAGTTAGTCTCGTTAGTCTCATTTTAAGGTTTGTTTAAGTTCCTCCTTAGAAAGAGACTAACTTGGGACGAACTTAGACAAATCTTAGAATGAGACTATCGTTTGTCTTTGTTCGTCCCAAGTTAGTCTCGTTAGTCTCATTCTATGGTTTGTCTAAGTTCGTCCTTAGAAAGAGACTAACTTGGGACGAACTTAGACAAACCTTAGAATGAGACTAATGTTTGTCTTTGTTCGTCCCAAGTTAGTCTCGTTAGTTCCATTCTATGGTTTGTCTAAGTTCGTCCTTAGAAAGAGACTAACTTGGTACGAACTTAGACAAACCTTAGAATGAGACTAACGTTTGTCTTTTTTCGTCCCAAGTTAGTCTCGTTCAATGGTTTGTCTAAATTCATCCTTAGAAAGAGACAAACTAGGGACGAACTTAGACAAACCATAGAATGAGACTACTGTTTGTCTTTGTTCGTCCCAAGTTATTCTCGTTAGTCTCATTCTATGGTTTGTCTAAGTTCGTCCTTAGAAAGAGACTAACTTGGGACGAACTTAGACAAACCTTAGAATGAGACTATCGTTTGTCTTTGTTCGTCCCAAGTTAGTCTCGTTAGTCTCATTTTAAGGTTTGTCTAAGTTCGTCCTTAGAAAGAGACTAACTTGGGATGAACTTAGACAAACCTTAGAATGAGACTAACGTTTGTCTTTGTTCATCCCAAGTTAGTCTCGTTAGTGTCATTCTATGGTTTGTCTAAGTTCGTCCTTAGAAAGAGACTAACTTGGTACGAACTTAGACAAACCTTAGAATGAGACTAACGTTTGTCTTTTTTCGTCCCAAGTTAGTCTCGTTCAATGGTTTGTCTAAATTCGTACTTAGAAAGAGACAAACTAGGGACGAACTTAGACAAATCATAGAATTAGACTACCGTTTGTCTTTGTTCGTCCCAAGTTAGTCTCGTTAGTCTCATTCTATGGTTTGTCTAAGTTCGTCCTTAGAAAGAGACTAACTTGGGACGAACTTAGACAAACCTTAGAATTAGACTAACGTTTGTCTTTGTTCGTCCCAAGTTTGTCTCGTTCAATGGTTTGTCTAAATTTGTCCATGGAAAGAGACTAACTTGGGACGAACTTAGACAAACCTTAGAATGAGACTAACGTTTGTCTTTGTTCGTCCCAAGTTAGTCTCGTTAGTCTCATTTTAAGGTTTGTCTAAGTTCGTCCTTAGAAAGAGACTAACTTGGGATGAACTTAGACAAACCTTAGAATGAGACTAACGTTTGTCTTTGTTCGTCCCAAGTTAGTCTCGTTAGTCTCATTCTATGGTTGTTCTAAGTTCGTCCTTAGAAAGAGACTAACTTGGGACGAACTTAGACAAACCTTAGAATGAGACTAACATTTGTATTTGTTCGTCCCGAATTAGTCTCGTTCAATGGTTTGTCTAAGTTCGTCCTTAGAAAGAGACTAACTTGGGACGAACTTAGACAAACCTTAGAATGAGACTACCGTTTGTCTTTGTTCACCCCAAGTTAGTCTCGTTTGTCTCATTTTATGGTTTGTCTAAGTTCGTCCTTAGAAAGACACTAACTTCGGACGAACTTAGACAAACCTTCGAATGAGACTAACGTTTGTCTTTGTTCGTCCCAAGTTAGTCTCGTTAGTCTCATTCTATGGTTTTTCTAAGTTCATCCTTAGAAAGAGACTAACTTGGGACGAACTTAGACAAACCTTAGAATGAGACTAACGTTTGTCTTTGTTCGTCCCAAGTTAGTCTCGTTAGTCTCATTTTAAGGTTTGTCAAAATTCGTCCATAGAAAGAGACTAACTTGGGACGAACTTAGACAAACCTTAGAATGAGACTAACGTTTGTCTTTGTTCGTCCCAAGTTAGTCTCGTTAGTCTCATTTTAAGGTTTGTTTAAGTTCCTCCTTAGAAAGAGACTAACTTGGGACGAACTTAGACAAATCTTAGAATGAGACTATCGTTTGTCTTTGTTCGTCCCAAGTTAGTCTCGTTAGTCTCATTCTATGGTTTGTCTAAGTTCGTCCTTAGAAAGAGACTAACTTGGGACGAACTTAG
This sequence comes from Rhodiola kirilowii, assembly GCA_033675215.1. NCBI lineage: Eukaryota > Viridiplantae > Streptophyta > Magnoliopsida > Saxifragales > Crassulaceae > Rhodiola > Rhodiola kirilowii. The sequence continues at coordinate 283,276 of JAUCNB010000014.1, read as the reverse complement.
ACAAACCTTAGAATGAGACTAATGGTTGTCTTTGTTCGTCCCAAGTTAGTCTCGTTAGTTCCATTCTATGGTTTGTCTAAGTTCGTCCTTAGAAAGAGACTAACTTGGTACGAACTTAGACAAACCTTAGAATGAGACTAACGTTTGTCTTTTTTCGTCCCAAGTTAGTCTCGATCAATGGTTTGTCTAAATTCATCCTTAGAAAGAGACAAACTAGGGACGAACTTAGACAAACCATAGAATGAGACTACTGTTTGTCTTTGTTCGTCCCAAGTTATTCTCGTTAGTCTCATTCTATGGTTTGTCTAAGTTCGTCCTTAGAAAGAGACTAACTTGGGACGAACTTAGACAAACCTTAGAATGAGACTATCGTTTGTCTTTGTTCGTCCCAAGTTAGTCTCGTTAGTCTCATTTTAAGGTTTGTCTAAGTTCGTCCTTAGAAAGAGACTAACCTGGGATGAACTTAGACAAACCTTAGAATGAGACTAACGTTTGTCTTTGTTCATCCCAAGTTAGTCTCGTTAGTGTCATTCTATGGTTTGTCTAAGTTCGTCCTTAGAAAGAGACTAACTTGGTACGAACTTAGACAAACCTTAGAATGAGACTAACGTTTGTCTTTTTTCGTCCCAAGTTAGTCTCGTTCAATGGTTTGTCAAAATTCGTACTTAGAAAGAGACAAACTAGGGACGAACTTAGACAAATCATAGAATTAGACTACCGTTTGTCTTTGTTCGTCCCAAGTTAGTCTCGTTAGTCTCATTCTATGGTTTGTTTAAGTTCGTCCTTAGAAAGAGACTAACTTGGGACGAACTTAGACAAACCTTAGAATTAGACTAACGTTTGTCTTTGTTCGTCCCAAGTTTGTCTCGTTCAATGGTTTGTCTAAATTTGTCCATGGAAAGAGACTAACTTGGGACGAACTTAGACAAACCTTAGAATGAGACTAACGTATGTCTTTGTTCGTCCCAAGTTAGTCTCGTTAGTCTCATTTTAAGGTTTGTCTAAGTTCGTCCTTAGAAAGAGACTAACTTGGGATGAACTTAGACAAACCTTAGAATGAGACTAACGTTTGTCTTTGTTCGTCCCAAGTTAGTCTCGTTAGTCTCATTCTATGGTTGTTCTAAGTTCGTCCTTAGAAAGAGACTAACTTGGGATGAACTTAGACAAACCTTAGAATGAGACTAACATTTGTATTTGTTCGTCCCGAATTAGTCTCGTTCAATGGTTTGTCTAAGTTCGTCCTTAGAAAGAGACTAACTTGGGACGAACTTAGACAAACCTTAGAATGAGACTACCGTTTGTCTTTGTTCATCCCAAGTTAGTCTCGTTTGTCTCATTTTATGGTTTGTCTAAGTTCGTCCTTAGAAAGACACTAACTTCGGACGAACTTAGACAAACCTTCGAATGAGACTAACGTTTGTCTTTGTTCGTCCCAAGTTAGTCTCGTTAGTCTCATTCTATGGTTTTTCTAAGTTCATCCTTAGAAAGAGACTAACTTGGGACGAACTTAGACAAACCTTAGAATGAGACTAACGTTTGTCTTTGTTCGTCCCAAGTTAGTCTCGTTAGTCTCATTTTAAGGTTTGTCAAAATTCGTCCATAGAAAGAGACTAACTTGGGACGAACTTAGACAAACCTTAGAATGAGACTAACGTTTGTCTTTGTTCGTCCCAAGTTAGTCTCGTTAGTCTCATTTTAAGGTTTGTCTAAGTTCGTCCTTGGAAATAGACTAACTTGGGATGAACTTAGACAAACCTTAGAATGAGACTAACGTTTGTCTTTGTTCGTCCCAAGTTAGTCTCGTTAGTCTCATTCTATGGTTATTCTAAGTTCGTCCTTAGAAAGAGACTAACTTGGGACGAACTTAGACAAACCTTAGAATGTGACTAACATTTGTATTTGTTCGTCCCAAGTTTGTCTCGTTCAATGGTTTGTCTAAGTTCATCCTTAGAAAGAGACTAACTTGGGACGAACTTAGACAAACCTTAGAATGAGACTAACGTTTGTCTTTGTTCGTCCCAAGTTTGTCTCGTTAGTATCATTCTATGGTTGTTCTAAGTTCGTCCTTAGAAAGAGACTAACTTGGGACGAACTTACACAAACGTTAGAATGAGATTAACGTTTGTCTTTGTTCATCCCAAGTTAGTCTCGTTAGTCTCATTTTAAGGTTTGTCTAAGTTCGTCCTTAGAAGGAGACTAACTTGGGACGAACTTAGACAAACCTTAGAATGAGACTAACGTTTGTCTTTGTTCGTCCCAAGTTAGTCTCGTTAGTCTCATTCTATGGTTTGTCTAAGTTCGTCCTTAGAAAGAGACAAACTTGGGACGAACTTAGACAAACCTTAGAATGAGACTAACGTTTGTCTTTGTTCGTCCCAAGTTAGTCTCGTTAGTCTCATTTTAAGGTTTGTTTAAGTTCGTCCTTAGAAAGAGACTAACTTGGGACGAACTTAGACAAACCTTAGAATGAGACTAATGTTTGTCTTTGTTCGTCCCAAGTTAGTCTCGTTAGTCTCATTTTAAGGTTTGTCTAACTTCGTCCTTAGAAAGAGACTAACTTGGGACGAACTTAGACAAACCTTATAATGAGACTAAAATTTGTCTTGTTCGTCCCAAGTTTGTGTCGTTAGTCTCATTTTAAGGTTTGTCTAAGTTCATCCTTAGAAAGAGACTAATTTGGGACGAACTTAGACAAACCTTAGAATGAGACTAACATTTGTCTTTGTTCGTCCCAAGTTAGTCTCGTTAGTCTCATTTTAAGGTTTGTCTAAGTTCGTCCTTAGAAAGAGACTAACTTGGGACGAACTTAGACAAACCTTAGAATGAGACTAACGTTTGTCTTTGTTCGTTCCAAGTTAGTCTCGTTAGTCTCATTTTAAGGTTTGTTTAAGTTCCTCCTTAGAAAGAGACTAACTTGGGACGAACTTAGACAAATCTTAGAATGAGACTATCGTTTGTCTTTGTTCGTCCCAAGTTAGTCTCGTTAGTCTCATTCTATGGTTTGTCTAAGTTCGTCCTTAGAAAGAGACTAACTTGGGACGAACTTAGACAAACCTTAGAATGAGACTAATGTTTGTCTTTGTTCGTCCCAAGTTAGTCTCGTTAGTTCCATTCTATGGTTTGTCTAAGTTCGTCCTTAGAAAGAGACTAACTTGGTACGAACTTAGACAAACCTTAGAATGAGACTAACGTTTGTCTTTTTTCGTCCCAAGTTAGTCTCGTTCAATGGTTTGTCTAAATTCATCCTTAGAAAGAGACAAACTAGGGACGAACTTAGACAAACCATAGAATGAGACTACTGTTTGTCTTTGTTCGTCCCAAGTTGTTCTCGTTAGTCTCATTCTATGGTTTGTCTAAGTTCGTCCTTAGAAAGAGACTAACTTGGGACGAACTTAGACAAACCTTAGAATGAGACTATCGTTTGTCTTTGTTCGTCCCAAGTTAGTCTCGTTAGTCTCATTTTAAGGTTTGTCTAAGTTCGTCCTTAGAAAGAGACTAACTTGGGATGAACTTAGACAAACCTTAGAATGAGACTAACGTTTGTCTTTGTTCATCCCAAGTTAGTCTCGTTAGTGTCATTCTATGGTTTGTCTAAGTTCGTCCTTAGAAAGAGACTAACTTGGTACGAACTTAGACAAACCTTAGAATGAGACTAACGTTTGTCTTTTTTCGTCCCAAGTTAGTCTCGTTCAATGGTTTGTCTAAATTCGTACTTAGAAAGAGACAAACTAGGGACGAACTTAGACAAATCATAGAATTAGACTACCGTTTGTCTTTGTTCGTCCCAAGTTAGTCTCGTTAGTCTCATTCTATGGTTTGTCTAAGTTCGTCCTTAGAAAGAGACTAACTTGGGACGAACTTAGACAAACCTTAGAATTAGACTAACGTTTGTCTTTGTTCGTCCCAAGTTTGTCTCGTTCAATGGTTTGTCTAAATTTGTCCATGGAAAGAGACTAACTTGGGACGAACTTAGACAAACCTTAGAATGAGACTAACGTTTGTCTTTGTTCGTCCCAAGTTAGTCTCGTTAGTCTCATTTTAAGGTTTGTCTAAGTTCGTCCTTAGAAAGAGACTAACTTGGGATGAACTTAGACAAACCTTAGAATGAGACTAACGTTTGTCTTTGTTCGTCCCAAGTTAGTCTCGTTAGTCTCATTCTATGGTTGTTCTAAGTTCGTCCTTAGAAAGAGACTAACTTGGGACGAACTTAGACAAACCTTAGAATGAGACTAACATTTGTATTTGTTCGTCCCGAATTAGTCTCGTTCAATGGTTTGTCTAAGTTCGTCCTTAGAAAGAGACTAACTTGGGACGAACTTAGACAAACCTTAGAATGAGACTACCGTTTGTCTTTGTTCATCCCAAGTTAGTCTCGTTTGTCTCATTTTATGGTTTGTCTAAATTCGTCCTTAGAAAGACACTAACTTCGGACGAACTTAGACAAACCTTCGAATGAGACTAACGTTTGTCTTTGTTCGTCCCAAGTTAGTCTCGTTAGTCTCATTCTATGGTTTTTCTAAGTTCATCCTTAGAAAGAGACTAACTTGGGACGAACTTAGACAAACCTTAGAATGAGACTAACGTTTGTCTTTGTTCGTCCCAAGTTAGTCTCGTTAGTCTCATTTTAAGGTTTGTCAAAATTCGTCCATAGAAAGTGACTAACTTGGGACGAACTTAGACAAACCTTAGAATGAGACTAACGTTTGTCTTTGTTCGTCCCAAGTTAGTCTCGTTAGTCTCATTTTAAGGTTTGTCTTAGTTCGTCCTTGGAAATAGACTAACTTGGGACGAACTTAGACAAACCTTAGAATGAGACTAACGTTTGTCTTTGTTCGTCCCAAGTTAGTCTCGTTAGTCTCATTCTATGGTTATTCTAAGTTCGTCCTTAGAAAGAGACTAACTTGGGACGAACTTAGACAAACCTTAGAATGTGACTAACATTTGTATTTGTTCGTCCCAAGTTTGTCTCGTTCAATGGTTTGTCTAAGTTCATCCTTAGAAAGAGACTAACTTGGGACGAACTTAGACAAACCTTAGAATGAGACTAACATTTGTCTTTGTTCGTCCCAAGTTTGTCTCGTTAGTATCATTCTATGGTTGTTCTAAGTTCGTCCTTAGAAAGAGACTAACTTGGGACGAACTTACACAAACGTTAGAATGAGATTAACGTTTGTCTTTGTTCATCCCAAGTTAGTCTCGTTAGTCTCATTTTAAGGTTTGTCTAAGTTCGTCCTTAGAAGGAGACTAACTTGGGACGAACTTAGACAAACCTTAGAATGAGACTAACGTTTGTCTTTGTTCGTCCCAAGTTAGTCTCGTTAGTCTCATTCTATGGTTTGTCTAAGTTCGTCCTTAGAAAGAGACAAACTTGGGACGAACTTAGACAAACCTTAGAATGAGACTAACGTTTGTCTTTGTTCGTCCCAAGTTAGTCTCGTTAGTCTCATTTTAAGGTTTGTTTAAGTTCGTCCTTAGAAAGAGACTAACTTGGGACGAACTTAGACAAACCTTAGAATGAGACTAATGTTTGTCTTTGTTCGTCCCAAGTTAGTCTCGTTAGTCTCATTTTAAGGTTTGTCTAACTTCGTCCTTAGAAAGAGACTAACTTGGGACGAACTTAGACAAACCTTATAATGAGACTAAAATTTGTCTTGTTCGTCCCAAGTTTGTGTCGTTAGTCTCATTTTAAGGTTTGTCTAAGTTCATCCTTAGAAAGAGACTAATTTGGGACGAACTTAGACAAACCTTAGAATGAGACTAACATTTGTCTTTGTTCGTCCCAAGTTAGTCTCGTTAGTCTCATTTTAAGGTTTGTCTAAGTTCGTCCTTAGAAAGAGACTAACTTGGGACGAACTTAGACAAACCTTAGAATGAGACTAACGTTTGTCTTTGTTCGTCCCAAGTTAGTCTCGTTAGTCTCATTTTAAGGTTTGTTTAAGTTCCTCCTTAGAAAGAGACTAACTTGGGACGAACTTAGACAAATCTTAGAATGAGACTATCGTTTGTCTTTGTTCGTCCCAAGTTAGTCTCGTTAGTCTCATTCTATGGTTTGTCTAAGTTCGTCCTTAGAAAGAGACTAACTTGGGACGAACTTAGACAAACCTTAGAATGAGACTAATGTTTGTCTTTGTTCGTCCCAAGTTAGTCTCGTTAGTTCCATTCTATGGTTTGTCTAAGTTCGTCCTTAGAAAGAGACTAACTTGGTACGAACTTAGACAAACCTTAGAATGAGACTAACGTTTGTCTTTTTTCGTCCCAAGTTAGTCTCGTTCAATGGTTTGTCTAAATTCATCCTTAGAAAGAGACAAACTAGGGACGAACTTAGACAAACCATAGAATGAGACTACTGTTTGTCTTTGTTCGTCCCAAGTTGTTCTCGTTAGTCTCATTCTATGGTTTGTCTAAGTTCGTCCTTAGAAAGAGACTAACTTGGGACGAACTTAGACAAACCTTAGAATGAGACTATCGTTTGTCTTTGTTCGTCCCAAGTTAGTCTCGTTAGTCTCATTTTAAGGTTTGTCTAAGTTCGTCCTTAGAAAGAGACTAACTTGGGATGAACTTAGACAAACCTTAGAATGAGACTAACGTTTGTCTTTGTTCATCCCAAGTTAGTCTCGTTAGTGTCATTCTATGGTTTGTCTAAGTTCGTCCTAAGAAAGAGACTAACTTGGTACGAACTTAGACAAACCTTAGAATGAGACTAACGTTTGTCTTTTTTCATCCCAAGTTAGTCTCGTTCAATGGTTTGTCTAAATTCGTACTTAGAAAGAGACAAACTAGGGACGAACTTAGACAAATCATAGAATTAGACTACCTTTTGTCTTTGTTCGTCCCAAGTTAGTCTCGTTAGTCTCATTCTATGGTTTGTCTAAGTTCGTCCTTAGAAAGAGACTAACTTGGGACGAACTTAGACAAACCTTAGAATTAGACTAACGTTTGTCTTTGTTCGTCCCAAGTTTGTCTCGTTCAATGGTTTGTCTAAATTTGTCCATGGAAAGAGACTAACTTGGGACGAACTTAGACAAACCTAAGAATGAGACTAACGTTTGTCTTTGTTCGTCCCAAGTTAGTCTCGTTAGTCTCATTTTAAGGTTTGTCTAAGTTCGTCCTTAGAAAGAGACTAACTTGGGATGAACTTAGACAAACCTTAGAATGAGACTAACGTTTGTCTTTGTTCGTCCCAAGTTAGTCTCGTTAGTCTCATTCTATGGTTGTTCTAAGTTCGTCCTTAGAAAGAGACTAACTTGGGACGAACTTAGACAAACCTTAGAATGAGACTAACATTTGTATTTGTTCGTCCCGAATTAGTCTCGTTCAATGGTTTGTCTAAGTTCGTCCTTAGAAAGAGACTAACTTGGGACGAACTTAGACAAACCTTAGAATGAGACTACCGTTTGTCTTTGTTCATCCCAAGTTAGTCTCGTTTGTCTCATTTTATGGTTTGTCTAAGTTCGTCCTTAGAAAGACACTAACTTCGGACGAACTTAGACAAACCTTCGAATGAGACTAACGTTTGTCTTTGTTCGTCCCAAGTTAGTCTCGTTAGTCTCATTCTATGGTTTTTCTAAGTTCATCCTTAGAAAGAGACTAACTTGGGACGAACTTAGACAAACCTTAGAATGAGACTAACGTTTGTCTTTGTTCGTCCCAAGTTAGTCTCGTTAGTCTCATTTTAAGGTTTGTCAAAATTCGTCCATAGAAAGAGACTAACTTGGGACGAACTTAGACAAACCTTAGAATGAGACTAACGTTTGTCTTTGTTCGTCCCAAGTTAGTCTCGTTAGTCTCATTTTAAGGTTTGTCTAAGTTCGTCCTTGGAAATAGACTAACTTGGGACGAACTTAGACAAACCTTAGAATGAGACTAACGTTTGTCTTTGTTCGTCCCAAGTTAGTCTCGTTAGTCTCATTCTATGGTTATTCTAAGTTCGTCCTTAGAAAGAGACTAACTTGGGACGAACTTAGACAAACCTTAGAATGTGACTAACATTTGTATTTGTTCGTCCCAAGTTTGTCTCGTTCAATGGTTTGTCTAAGTTCATCCTTAGAAAGAGACTAACTTGGGACGAACTTAGACAAACCTTAGAATGAGACTAACGTTTGTCTTTGTTCATCCCAAGTTAGTCTCGTTTTCTCATTTTAAGGTTTGTCTAAGTTCGTCCTGAGAAAGAGACTAACTTGGGACGAACTTAGACAAACTTTAGAATGGGACTAACATTTGTCTTTGTTCGTCCCAAGTTAGTCTCGTTAGTCTCATTTTAAGGTTTGTTTAAGTTCGTCCTTCGAAAGAGACTAACTTGGGACGAACTTAGACAAACCATAGAATTAGACCAACGTTTGTCTTTGTTCGTCCCAAGTTTGTCTCGTTCAATGGTTTGTCTAAATTCGTCCATAGAAAGAGACTAACTTGGGACGAACTTAGACAAACCTTAGAATGAGACTAACGTTTGTCTTTGTTTGTCCCAAGTTAGTCTCGTTAGTCTCATTTTAACGTTTGTCTAAATTCGTTCATAGAAAGAGACTAACTTGGGACGAACTTAGACAAACCTTAGAATGAGACTAACGTTTGTCTTTGTTCGTCCCAAGTTTGTCTTGTTAGTATCATTCTATGGTTGTTCTAAGTTCATCCTTAGAAAGAGACTAACTTGGGACGAACTTACACAAACCTTAGAATGAGATTAACGTTTGTCTTTGTTCATCCCAAGTTAGTCTCGTTAGTCTCATTTTAAGGTTTGTCTAAGTTCGTCCTTAGAAGGAGACTAACTTGGGACGAACTTAGACAAACCTTAGAATGAGACTAACGTTTGTCTTTGTTCGTCCCAAGTTAGTCTCGTTAGTCTCATTCTATGGTTTGTCTAAGTTCGTCCTTAGAAAGAGACAAACTTGGGACGAACTTAGACAAACCTTAGAATGAGACTAACGTTTGTCTTGGTTCGTCCGAAGTTAGTCTCGTTAGTCTCATTTTAAGGTTTGTTTAAGTTCGTCCTTAGAAAGAGACTAACTTGGGACGAACTTAGACAAACCTTAGAATGAGACTAATGTTTGTCTTCGTTCGTCCCAAGTTAGTCTCGTTAGTCTCATTTTAAGGTTTGTCTAACTTCGTCCTTAGAAAGAGACTAACTTGGGACGAACTTAGACAAACCTTAGAATGAGACTAAAATTTGTCTTGTTCGTCCCAAGTTTGTGTCGTTAGTCTCATTTTATGGTTTGTCTAAGTTCATCCTTAGAAAGAGACTAATTTGGGACGAACTTAGACAAACCTTAGAATGAGACTAACATTTGTCTTTGTTCGTCCCAAGTTAGTCTCGTTAGTCTCATTTTAAGGTTTGTCTAAGTTCGTCCTTAGAAAGAGACTAACTTGGGACGAACTTAGACAAACCTTAGAATGAGACTAATGTTTGTCTTTGTTCGTCCCAATTTAGTCTCGTTAGTCTCATTTTAAGTTTTGTTTAAGTTCCTCCTTAGAAAGAGACTAACTTGGGACGAACTTAGACAAATCTTAGAATGAGACTAAAGTTTGTCTTTGTTCGTCCCAAGTTAGTCTCGTTAGTCTCATTCTATGGTTTGTCTAAGTTCGTCCTTAGAAACAGACTAACTTGGGACGAACTTAGACAAACCTTAGAATGAGACTAGCGTTGGTCTTTGTTCGTCCCAAGTTAGTCTCGTTAGTCTCATTTTGAGGTTTGTTTAAGTTCGTCCTTAGAAAGAGACTAACTTGGGACGAACTTAGACAAACCTTAGAATGAGACTAACATTTGTCTTTGTTCGTTCCAAGTTAGTCTCGTTAGTCTCATTTTAAGGTTTGTCAAAGTTCGTCCTTAGAAAGAGACTAACTTGGGACGAACTTAGACAAACCTTAGAATGAGACTAACGTTTGTCTTTCTTCGTCCCAAGTTAGTCTCGTTAGTCTCATTCTATGGTTGTTCTAAGTTCTTCCTTAGAAAGAGACTAACTTGGGACGAACTTAAACAAACCTTAGAATGAGACTAACGTTTGTCTTTGTTCGTCCCAAGTTAGTCTCGTTCAATGGTTCTTCTAAGTTCGTCCTTAGAAAGAGACCAACTTGGGACGAACTTAGACAAACCTTAGAATGAGACCAACGTTTGTCTTTGTTCGTCCCAAGTTAGTCTCGTTAGTCTCATTTTAAGGTTTGTCTATGTTCGTCCTTAGAAAGAGACTAAATTGGGACGAACTTAGACAAAACCATAGAATGAGACTACCGTTTGTTTTTGTTCGTCCCAAGTTAGTCTCGTTAGTCTCATTCTATGGTTTGTCTAAGTTCGTCCTTAGAAAGAGACTAACTTGGGACGAACTTAGACAAACCTTAGAATGAGACTAACGTTTGTCTTTATTCGTCCCAAGTCAGTCTCGTTAGTCTCATTCTATGGTTGTTCTAAGTTCGTCCTTAGAAAGAGACTAACTTGGGACGAACTTAGACAAACCTTAGAATGTGACTAACATTTGTATTTGTTCGTCCCAAGTTTGTCTCGTTCAATGGTTTGTCTAAGTTCGTCCTTAGAAAGAGAATAACTTGGGACGAACTTAGACAAACCTTAGAATGAGACTAATGTTTGTCTTTGTTCATCCCAAGTTAGTCTCATTTGTCTCATTTTAAGGTTTGTCTAAGTTCGTCCTTAGAAAGAGACTAACTTGGGACGAACTTAGACAAACTTTAGAATGAGACTAACGTTTGTCTTTGTTCGTCCCAAGTTAGTCTCGTTAGTCTCATTTTAAGGTTTGTTTAAGTTCGTCCTTAGAAAGAGACTAACTTGGGACGAACTTAGACAAACCATAGAATGAGACTAACGTTTGTCTTTGTTCGTCCCAAGTTAGTCTCGTTAGTCTCATTTTAAGGTTTGTCTAAGTTCGTCCTTAGAAAGAGACTAACTTGGGACGAACTTAGACAAACCTTAGAATGAGACTAACGTTTGTCTTTGTTCGTCCCAAGTTAGTCTCGTTAGTCTCATTTTAAGGTTTGTCTAAGTTCATCCTTAGAAAGAGACTAACTTGGGACGAACTTAGACAAACCTTAGAATGAGACTAACGTTTGTCTTTGTTCGTCCCAAGTTAGTCTCGTTAGTCTCATTTCAAGGTTTGTTTAAGTTCGTTCTTAGAAATAGACTAACTTGGGACGAAATAGACAAACCTTAGAATGAGACTAACGTTTGTCTTTGTTCGTCCCAAGTTTGTCTCGTTAGTCTCATTCTATGGTTTGTCTATGTTCGTCCTTAGAAAGAGACTAACTTGGTACGAACTTAGACAAACCTTAGAATGAGACATACGTTTGTCTTTTTTCGTCCCAAGTTAGTCTCGTTCAATGGTTTGTCTAAATTTTTCCTTAGAAAGAGACAAACTAGGGAGGAACTTAGACAAACCATAGAATGAGACTATCGGTTGTCTTTGTTCGTCCCAAGTTAGTCTCGTTAGTCTCATTCTATGGTTTGTCTAAGTTCGTCCTTTGAAAGAGACTAACTTGGTACGAACTTAGACAAACCATAGAATTAGACCAACGTTTGTCTTTGTTCGTCCCAAGTTTGTCTCGTTCAATGGTTTGTCTAAATTCGTCCGTAGAAAGAGACTAACTTGGGACGAACTTAGACAAACCTTAGAATGAGACTAACGTTTGTCTTTGTTCGTCCCAAGTTAGTCTCGTTAGTCTCATTTTAAGGTTTGTCTAAATTCGTTCATAGAAAGAGACTAACTTGGGACGAACTTAGACAAACCTTAGAATGAGACTAACGTTTGTCTTTGTTCGTCCCAAGTTTGTCATGTTAGTCTCATTCTATGGTTGTTCTAAGTTCGTCCTTAGAAAGAGACTAACTTGGGATGAACTTACACAAACCTTAGAATGAGATTAACGTTTGTCTTTGTTCATCCCAAGTTATTCTCGTTAGTCTCATTTTAAGGTTTGTCTAAGTTCGTCCTTAGAAAGAGACTAACTTGGGACGAACTTAAACAAACCTTAGAATGAGACTAACGTTTGTCTTTGTTCGTCCCAAGTTAGTCTCCTTAGTCTCATTCTATGGTTTGTCTAAGTTCGTCCTTAGAAAGAGACAAACTTGGGACGAACTTAGACAAACCTTAGAATGAGACTAACGTTTGTCTTTGTTCGTCCCAAGTTAGTCTCTTTAGTCTCATTTTAAGGTTTGTCTAACTTCATCCTTAGAAAGAGACTAACTTGGGACGAACTTAGACAAACCTTAGAATGAGACTAAAATTTGTCTTTGTTCGTCCCAAGTTAGTCTCGTTAGTCTCATTTTAAGGTTTGTCTAAGTTCATCCTTAGAAAGAGACTAATTTGGGATGAACTTAGACAAACCTTAGAATGAGACTACCGTTTGTCTTTGTTCGTCCCAAGTTAGTCTCGTTAGTCTCATTCTATGGTTTGTCTAAGTTCGTCCTTAGAAAGAGACTAACTTGGGACGAACTTAGACAAACCTTAGAATTAGACTAACGTTTGTCTTTGTTCGTCCCAAGTTTGTCTCGTTCAATGGTTTGTCTAAATTTGTCCATGGAAAGAGACTAACTTGGGACGAACTTAGACAAACCTTAGAATGAGACTAACTTTTGTCTTTGTTCGTCCCAAGTTAGTCTCGTTAGTCTCATTTTAAGGTTTGTCTAAGTTCGTCCTTAGAAAGAGACTAACTTGGGATGAACTTAGACAAACCTTAGAATGAGACTAACGTTTGTATTTGTTCGTCCCAAGTTAGTCTCGTTAGTCTCATTCTATGGTTGTTCTAAGTTCGTCCTTAGAAAGAGACTAACTTGGGACGAACTTAGACAAACCTTAGAATGAGACTAACATTTGTATTTGTTCGTCCCGAATTAGTCTCGTTCAATGGTTTGTCTAAGTTCGTCCTTAGAAAGAGACTAACTTGGGACGAACTTAGACAAACCTTAGAATGAGACTACCGTTTGTCTTTGTTCATCCCAAGTTAGTCTCGTTTGTCTCATTTTATGGTTTGTCTAAGTTCGTCCTTAGAAAGACACTAACTTCGGACGAACTTAGACAAACCTTCGAATGAGACTAACGTTTGTCTTTGTTCGTCCCAAGTTAGTCTCGTTAGTCTCATTCTATGGTTTTTCTAAGTTCATCCTTAGAAAGAGACTAACTTGGGACGAACTTAGACAAACCTTAGAATGAGACTAACGTTTGTCTTTGTTCGTCCCAAGTTAGTCTCGTTAGTCTCATTTTAAGGTTTGTCAAAATTCGTCCATAGAAAGAGACTAACTTGGGACGAACTTAGACAAACCTTAGAATGAGACTAACGTTTGTCTTTGTTCGTCCCAAGTTAGTCTCGTTAGTCTCATTTTAAGGTTTGTCTAAGTTCGTCCTTGGAAATAGACTAACTTGGGACGAACTTAGACAAACCTCAGAATGAGACTAACGTTTGTCTTTGTTCGTCCCAAGTTAGTCTCGTTAGTCTCATTCTATGGTTATTCTAAGTTCGTCCTTAGAAAGAGACTAACTTGGGACGAACTTAGACAAACCTTAGAATGTGACTAACATTTGTATTTGTTCGTCCCAAGTTTGTCTCGTTCAATGGTTTGTCTAAGTTCATCCTTAGAAAGAGACTAACTTGCGACGAACTTAGACAAACCTTAGAATGAGACTAACGTTTGTCTTTGTTCATCCCAAGTTAGTCTCGTTTTCTCATTTTAAGGTTTGTCTAAGTTCGTCCTTAGAAAGAGACTAACTTGGGACGAACTTAGACAAACTTTAGAATGGGACTAACGTTTGTCTTTGTTCGTCCCAAGTTAGTCTCGTTAGTCTCATTTTAAGGTTTGTTTAAGTTCGTCCTTCGAAAGAGACTAACTTGGGACGAACTTAGACAAACCATAGAATTAGACCAACGTTTGTCTTTGTTCGTCCCAAGTTTGTCTCGTTCAATGGTTTGTCTAAATTCGTCCATAGAAAGAGACTAACTTGGGACGAACTTAGACAAACCTTAGAATGAGACTAACGTTTGTCTTTGTTCGTCCCAAGTTAGTCTCGTTAGTCTCATTTTAACGTTTGTCTAAATTCGTTCATAGAAAGAGACTAACTTGGGACGAACTTAGACAAACCTTAGAATGAGACTAACGTTTGTCTTTGTTCGTCCCAAGTTTGTCTCGTTAGTATCATTATATGGTTGTTCTAAGTTCGTCCTTAGAAAGAGACTAACTTGGGACGAACTTACACAAACCTTAGAATGAGATTAACGTTTGTCTTTGTTCATCCCAAGTTAGTCTCGTTAGTCTCATTTTAAGGTTTGTCTAAGTTCGTCCTTAGAAGGAGACTAACTTGGGACGAACTTAGACAAACCTTAGAATGAGACTAACGTTTGTCTTTGTTCGTCCCAAGTTAGTCTCGTTAGTCTCATTCTATGGTTTGTCTAAGTTCGTCCTTAGAAAGAGACAAACTTGGGACGAACTTAGACAAACCTTAGAATGAGACTAACGTTTGTCTTTGTTCGTCCCAAGTTAGTCTCGTTAGTCTCATTTTAAGGTTTGTTTAAGTTCGTCCTTAGAAAGAGACTAACTTGGGACGAACTTAGACAAACCTTAGAATGAGACTAATATTTGTCTTTGTTCGTCCCAAGTTAGTCTCGTTAGACTCATTTTAAGGTTTGTCTAACTTCGTCCTTAGAAAGAGACTAACTTGGGACGAACTTAGACAAACCTTAGAATGAGACTAAAATTTGTCTTGTTCGTCCCAAGTTTGTGTCGTTAGTCTCATTTTAAGGTTTGTCTAAGTTCATCCTTAGAAAGAGACTAATTTGGGACGAACTTAGACAAACCTTAGAATGAGACTAACATTTGTCTTTGTTCGTCCCAAGTTAGTCTCGTTAGTCTCATTTTAAGGTTTGTCTAAGTTCGTCCTTAGAAAGAGACAAACTTGGGACGAACTTAGACAAACCTTAGAATGAGACTAACATTTGTCTTTGTTCGTCCCAAGTTAGTCTCGTTAGTCTCATTTTAAGGTTTGTCTAAGTTCGTCCTTAGAAAGAGACTAACTTGGGACGAACTTAGACAAACCTTAGAATGAGACTAATGTTTGTCTTTGTTCGTCCCAAGTTAGTCTCGTTAGTCTCATTTTAAGTTTTGTTTAAGTTCCTCCTTAGAAAGAGACTAACTTGGGACGAACTTAGACAAATCTTAGAATGAGACTAAAGTTTGTCTTTGTTCGTCCCAAGTTAGTCTCGTTAGTCTCATTCTATGGTTTGCCTAAGTTCGTCCTTAGAAACAGACTAACTTGGGACGAACTTAGACAAACCTTAGAATGAGACTAGCGTTGGTCTTTGTTCGTCCCAAGTTAGTCTCGTTAGTCTCATTTTGAGGTTTGTTTAAGTTCGTCCTTAGAAAGAGACTAACTTGGGACGAACTTAGACAAACCTTAGAATGAGACTAACATTTGTCTTTGTTCGTTCCAAGTTAGTCTCGTTAGTCTCATTTTAAGGTTTGTCTAAGTTCGTCCTTAGAAAGAGACTAACTTGGGACGAACTTAGACAAACCTTAGAATGAGACTAACGTTTGTCTTTCTTCGTCCCAAGTTAGTCTCGTTAGTCTCATTATATGGTTGTTCTAAGTTCTTCCTTAGAAAGAGACTAACTTGGGACGAACTTAAACAAACCTTAGAATGAGACTAACGTTTGTCTTTGTTCGTCCCAAGTTAGTCTCGTTCAATGGTTTTGTCAAAGTTCGTCCTTAGAAAGAGACCAACTTGGGACAAACTTAGACAAACCTTAGAATGAGACCAACGTTTGTCTTTGTTCGTCCCAAGTTAGTCTCGTTAGTCTCATTTTAAGGTTTGTCTAAGTTCGTCCTTAGAAAGAGACTAAATTGGGACGAACTTAGACAAAACCATACAATGAGACTACCGTTTGTCTTTGTTCGTCCCAAGTTAGTCTCGTTAGTCTCATTCTATGGTTTGTCTAAGTTCGTCCTTAGAAAGAGACTAACTTGGGACGAACTTAGACAAACCTTAGAATGAGACTAACGTTTGTCTTTGTTCGTCCCAAGTCAGTCTCGTTAGTCTCATTCTATGGTTGTTCTAAGTTCGTCCTTAGAAAGAGACTAACTTGGGACGAACTTAGACAAACCTTTGAATGTGACTAACATTTGTATTTGTTCGTCCCAAGTTTGTCTCGTTCAATGGTTTGTCTAAGTTCGTCCTTAGAAAGAGACTAACTTTGGACGAACTTAGACAAACCTTAGAATGAGACTAACGTTTGTCTTTGTTCATCCCAAGTTAGTCTCATTTGTCTCATTTTAAGGTTTGTCTAAGTTCGTCCTTAGAAAGAGACTAACTTGGGACGAACTTAGACAAACTTTAGAATGAGACTAACGTTTGTCTTTGTTCGTCCCAAGTTAGTCTCGTTAGTCTCATTTTAAGGTTTGTTTAAGTTCGTCCTTAGAAAGAGACTAACTTGGGACGAACTTAGACAAACCATAGAATGAGACTAACGTTTGTCTTTGTTCGTCCCAAGTTAGTCTCGTTAGTCTCATTTTAAGGTTTGTCTAAGTTCGTCCTTAGAAAGAGACTAACTTGGGACGAACTTAGACAAACCTTAGAATGAGACTAACGTTTGTCTTTGTTCGTCCCAAGTTAGTCTCGTTAGTCTCATTTTAAGGTTTGTCTAAGTTCATCCTTAGAAAGAGACTAACTTGGGATGAACTTAGACAAACCTTAGAATGAGACTAACGTTTGTCTTTGTTCATCCCAAGTTAGTCTCGTTAGTCTCATTTCAAGGTTTGTTTAAGTTCGTTCTTAGAAATAGACTAACTTGGGACGAAATAGACAAACCTTAGAATGAGACTAACGTTTGTCTTTGTTCGTCCCAAGTTTGTCTCGTTAGTCTCATTCTATGGTTTGTCTATGTTCGTCCTTAGAAAGAGACTAACTTGGTACGAACTTAGACAAACCTTAGAATGAGACAAACGTTTGTCTTTTTTCGTCCCAAGTTAGTCTCGTTCAATGGTTTGTCTAAATTTTTCCTTAGAAAGAGACAAACTAGGGACGAACTTAGACAAACCATAGAATGAGACTATTGTTTGTCTTTGTTCGTCCCAAGTTAGTCTCGTTAGTCTCATTCTATGGTTTGTCTAAGTTCGTCCTTCGAAAGAGGCTAACTTGGTACGAACTTAGACAAACCATAGAATTAGACCAACGTTTGTCTTTGTTCGTCCCAAGTTTGTCTCGTTCAATGGTTTGTCTAAATTCGTCCGTAGAAAGAGACTAACTTGGGACGAACTTAGACAAACCTTAGAATGAGACTAACGTTTGTCTTTGTTCGTCCCAAGTTAGTCTCGTTAGTCTCATTTTAAGGTTTGTCTAAATTCGTTCATAGAAAGAGACTAACTTGGGACGAACTTAGACAAACCTTAGAATGAGACTAACGTTTGTCTTTGTTCGTCCCAAGTTTGTCTCGTTAGTCTCATTCTATGGTTGTTCTAAGTTCGTCCTTAGAAAGAGACTAACTTGGGACGAACTTACACAAACCTTAGAATGAGATTAACGTTTCTCTTTGTTCATCCCAAGTTAGTCTCGTTAGTCTCATTTTAAGGTTTGTCTAAGTTCGTCCTTAGAAAGAGACTAACTTGGGACGAACTTAAACAAACCTTAGAATGAGACTAACGTTTGTCTTTGTTCGTCCCAAGTTAGTCTCCTTAGTCTCATTCTATGGTTTGTCTAAGTTCGTCCTTAGAAAGAGACAAACTTGGGACGAACTTAGACAAACCTTAGAATGAGACTAACGTTTGTCTTTGTTCGTCCCAAGTTAGTCTCGTTAGTCTCATTTTAAGGTTTGTTTAAGTTCGTCCTTAGAAAGAGACTAACTTTGGACGAACTTAGACAAACCTTAGAATGAGACTAACGTTTGTCTTTGTTCGTCCCAAGTTAGTCTCGTTAGTCTCATTTTAAGGTTTGTCTAACTTCGTCCTTAGAAAGAGACTAACTTGGGACGAACTTAGACAAACCTTAGAATGAGACTAAAATTTGTCTTTGTTCATCCCAAGTTAGTCTCGTTAGTCTAATTTTAAGGTTTGTCTAAGTTCATCCTTAGAAAGAGACTAATTTGGGACGAACTTAGACAAACCTTAGAATGAGACTAACATTTGTCTTTGTTCGTCCCAAGTTAGTCTCGTTAGTCTCATTTTAAGGTTTGTCTAAGTTCGTCCTTAGAAAGAGACTAACTTGGGACGAACTTAGACAAACCTTAGAATGAGACTAACGTTTGTCTTTGTTCGTCCCAAGTTAGTCTCGTTAGTCTCATTTTAAGGTTTGTTTAAGTTCCTCCTTAGAAAGAGACTAACTTGGGACGAACTTAGACAAATCTTAGAATGAGACTAAAGTTTGTCTTAGTTCGTCCCAAGTTAGTCTCGTTAGTCTCATTCTATGGTTTGTCTAAGTTCGTCCTTAGAAACGGACTAACTTGGGACGAACTTAGACAAACCTTAGAATGAGACTAACGTTGGTCTTTGTTCGTCCCAAGTTAGTCTCGTTAGTCTCCTTTTGAGGTTTGTTTAAGTTCGTCCTTAGAAAGAGACTAACTTGGGACGAACTTTGACAAACCTTAGAATGAGACTAACATTTGTCTTTGTTCGTCCCAAGTTAGTCTCGTTAGTCTCATTTTAAGGTTTGTCTAAGTTCGTCCTTAGAAAGAGACTAACTTGGGACGAACTTAGACAAACCTTAGAATGAGACTAACGTTTGTCTTTCTTCGTCCCAAGTTAGTCTCGTTAGTCTCATTCTATGGTTGTTCTAAGTTCTTCCTTAGAAAGAGACTAACTTGGGACGAACTTAGACAAACCTTAGAATGAGACTAACGTGTGTCTTTGTTCGTCCCAAGTTAGTCTCGTTCAATGGTTTGTCTAAGTTCGTCCTTAGAAAGAGACCAACTTGGGACGAACTTAGACAAACCTTAGAATGAGACCAACGTTTGTCTTTGTTCGTCCCAAGTTAGTCTCGTTAGTCTCATTTTAAGGTTTGTCTAAGTTCGTCCTTAGAAAGAGACTAACTTGGGACGAACTTAGACAAACCTTAGAATGAGATTAACGTTTGTCTTTGTTCGTCCCAAGTTAGTCTCGTTAGTCTCATTTTAAGGTTTGTCTAAGTTCGTCCTTAATTAATAAGAGACTAACTTGGGACGAACTTAGACAAACCTTTGAATGAGACTATTGTTTGTCTTTGTTCGTCCCAAGTTAGTCTCGTTAGTCTCATTCTATGGTTTGTCTAAGTTCATCCTTATAAAGAGTTAACTTGGGACGAACTTAGACAAACCTTAGAATGAGACTAACGTTTGTCTTTGTTCGCCCCAAGTTAGTCTCGTTAGTCACATTCTATGGTTTGTCTAATTCATCCTTAGAAAGAGACTAACTTGGGACGAACGTAGACAAACCATGCACACTTGCATCTCCTGGGACTTGACGAAGCTCTCAGACAATCTGAGCTACAAGATTAACTTGCATTGCAGCAAGATTTTGTGATAGTTGATCATTGACATTACCCATAAGTTGTTGAAGGTCTTCGGACAGCTTGTCTTGCTTCTCCTCAACTGTATCAAGACTCGCTCTAAATTCTTGACGAAGATGATCACATAAGACATTGAAATGGAAACGTGTGATGGGCTGATTGAGTTGTCCAGCGCCATCAATTTCATATTCATCTCCATCACCTGCCATGATTAGTTGTGGAAAACTCTATACTAAAGATAAATGTGTATGAAAGAAAAAAAGAAACTCAAACCTAACTTTCTCTTACCAACCGAAGCTCGTGCAAATTCCAAGTGAGTGTAGAGTAATTCTCAATTGTAGCGTTGGTGGTAGGTCACAATATAGTGATAATAAGGTGCATACAAGTCGAGAATTACACAAACAGTGGCCACCTTGGGATGCTTGGGCAGAATAGGTGTAAATCCGAAATGAGTGATACAAGAACACTAACTATCCCCGATATTGGCTACTCTTGCTTCTTTTTTTTCTTTTTTTTGATCAGCAAGGAACTACTAAGAAACTGAAACTTTTCTTCTTCTTTTTTTCTTTTTTTTTCTTTTTTTTTTCAACGAAGCAAACTGAAGTAGACTAGAATGGAATAGATCCTACCGTGATAACCATGGCTTCTGATACCAGATGATACGGGGTTGGTTTCGATCTTCACGACGTAGGATTTTGATATACTTCAGCAGTTGGAGCCACTTGAAGTACTTGGGTGATAATAGTGCAACCCGACGATTCTTGATGCCAACCACTGCTATTGCAATGACCTGCGACAAGTATCCGCCTAACCACACTCTAAGTTTCCTAACCACACAACCACGCACGAAGTTGGAAGCACAGAAAGGTTGCCGTCGAACGACCGCTTCTGCAATATCACAAAGAAATTACAAGAGCAAAGGGGTAGATCAATCTCTCATTGATATTGAATTAGCACTTGGCTAAGTTTCATGTGAAAAACAAAATCAGATCTAAAAGTATTCTTGCCGAAACTGAAATGGATTATTTGTACTTGAAAAGCAATAAAGGCTTGTGGATGTGGATTGATGTGCAGCCATCATTGAGCCTTGTGCAATCATGTAGAGTCTTTGGCCAATTAAGTTTGATTCTTGAACCATCTTTGTTTAGAACTCAGCAATATTCAAGTCTTGGGTGGCAGCATTAATGACTTGAGAATTCCACATCTTCTTGGATTTGAGATGTCCATAATGAGGTGTGGATGGACGAACTCCTATTTTTAGATGTGCAGTAAGGATTGATGCTTGTAGACAATGCACGCCAACAGCTAAGCTTTGATTCTCCTTGTAGCTTGAATTTCCTCCTTGTAGCCTAGGAATAGGATGACGATATCTAACAGTTATATTATTTATGGCCCTACAATCAACACACATACGCCAAGATCCATCTTTCTTAGGAACTAAAATCACAAGCACTGCACAAGGACTTAAACTTTCACGTACATAACCTTTATTTAAAAGTTCTTGTACCTACCTTTGTATCTCCTTTGTTTCTTCAGGATTTGTACGGTATGGTGGTCGGTTTGGAAGTGAAGCTCTTGGAATGAGATCAATTTGATGTTCAATGCCACGCAATGGAGGTAAACCCGCTGGAACCTCCTCCGGAAAGACATCCTTGTAATCCTGCAAAACACGAGAAAAGGCACTAGGAAGACAAGTTAAGTCGTTAGTAGATACCAAAGTATCTTTGTACATGAGTACAAAGATCACACAATCTGGGCTTTGTATCACATCTCTCAACTCAGATTTTGTGGCTAGCATGACTAAGTTCTCTCCCTCTCTTTTCTTTTTGTCTCTCGTGTTTGGTTTGGGGCGCTCACTCTCAGATGTGTGTAGGTCACTCAATTTCTGTTTCTCTCGCTCATTTTCACTCCTCTGTGAAGAAACCTTTTGCATGTGTTCAGTCATGATTTGTTGCGGCGTCATGGGCCTCAGCACCAAATCCTTCCCTTTCCACTTGATAGTGTATTGGTTGGTCCGTCCACAGTGTTGGGCTGAAAGATCATATTGCCACGGTCTTCCTAACAGCAAGTGGCATACCTTCATTGGTACTACATCACACTCGACTACGTCGATGTAATCACCAATTTTGAATTGAACCTTCACCTTGTGTGTAATCTTCATCTCACCACAATCACTTAACCATTGCACATGGTATGGGTAGGGATGTTGCAGCAGCTTGAGTCCAAGTTTTTCACACATCTCCTTACTTGCAAGATTATGGCAGCTCCCTCCATCAATTATAACCTTGCATACCTTATCCTCGATTCTAGCTCTTGTTTGGAAAAGATTGTGTCGTTGACAATTTTCGGTCTCCTTGATTTGCACACTTAGCACCTTGGTAACAACAATTGATGTGCCTTGTTCAAAGTCGCAATATGTTTGCTCTCCTCCTTCTAACATAACGCCTCCAACATCTTCTTCCAAATCGCTAGCAGATTCATATTCCCCTTCTTCTGTGACAAGCATAGTGCGATTGTTAGGGCACTCCTTAATCATATGGCCACGCCCATTGCACTTAAAGCATACAATGTCACGACTCTTACCTGTAGATGCAACAGAAGATGAGATAGATGTCGCTACTTGTTTACCTTTCTCCCTTGGAGTTGAAACATCAGCTCCACTTGTAGTTGATCGAGCGAAGGTTCGGCTACCTCCACTAGAACTTGCTGTGATTCCTCGGCCAACACTAAATTGAGGTACAAACTTGCTTCCATTAGTGGTAGATCGAGCAATGAATGAGGTAGATCTGCTTTGCTTGGAGTCATCTTGTAGTTGACGCTCAGCCTTTGAAGCTAAATGCACCAACTCTATAACATTATGGTAGGGCTGCAGCTCAACAACTCGCTTCACATTTGGGTTTAAACCATACAAAAATCGTGCCATGGACTGCTCTTCGTGTTCATGTATGTTGGCCCGAATCATGGCTTTCTCCATCTCCTTATGATACTCCTCAACAGATTGTTTCCCTTGCCTCAAATTCTGGAGTTTATCAAAGATGTCTCTTCGATAATGTCTTGGAATGAATCTCGCCCTCATCTCTCTATTCATTTCTGCCCATGTAGAAATAGGCACTCCTCCTCCTCCTTCTCGCTGAGATTGAACTTGCTCCCACCAGATTAGGGCATAATCTTCAAACTCAAGTGAAGTCATAGCAAGCTTCTTCTCTTCAGAATAATTATGCATGCGAGCTATCTTATCAACCTTTAACTCCCAAGTGAGATAAGCTTCCGGGTCAGATCCACCATCAAACTTTGGCATGGTAAATTTCAGCTTGCCAAATCTCTCCTCATCACGCTGTTCGCGTCCATAGTTTCCTCTTCTACGAAACCCATCATTCCTATGCAGTCCATAATCATCATCCTCATATTCATCATCAAAATCATCATGATCGATATTACCTCTTCCGCGTCCTCTTCCACGACCACGGCCAGCAGAAGCACCACCATTGTTTCTACGAATATCACCACGACCATCATATCGATGACCATCAGCCGCATTGTTCCTATGGCCAGCAACTTGATTCCTTCGTCCTTGGGCATTACGGGCTGCAATTTCATCATTTATGTCATCACGCTCATCACCATGCACACTTGCATCTCCTGGGACTTGACAAAGCTCTCGGACAATCTGAGCTATAAGATCAACTTGCATTGCATCAAGATTTTGTGTTAGTTGATCATTGACATTACCCATAAGTTGTTGAAGGTCTTCGGACAGCTTGTCTTGCTTCTCCTCAACTGTATCAAGACTCGCTCTAAATTCTTGACGAAGATGATCACATAAGACATTGAAATGGAAACGTGTGATGGGCTGATTGAGTTGTCCAGCGCCATCAATTTCATATTCATCTCCATCACTTGCCATGATTAGTTGTGGAAAACTCTATACTAAAGATAAATGTGTATGAAAGAAAAAAAAGAAACTCAAACCTCACTTTCTCTTACCAACCGAAGCTCGTGCAAATTCCAAGTGAGTGCAGAGTACTTCTCAATTGTAGCATTGGTGGTCACAATATAGTGATAATAAGGTGCATACAAGTCGAGAATTACACAAACAGTGGCCACCTTGGGATGCTTGGGCAGAATAGGTGTAAATCCGAAATTAGTGATATTTTTTTTAAATGAGTGATACAAGAACACTAACTATCCCCGATATTGGCTACTCTTGCTTCTTTTTTTTTCTTTTTTTTTGATCAGCAAGGAACTACTAAGAAGCTGAAACTTTTCTTCTTCTTTTTTTTTTCTTTTTTTTCTTTTTTTTTCAACGAAGCAAACTGAAGTAGACTAGAATGGAATAGATCCTACCGTGATAACCATGGCTTCTGATACCAGATGATACGGGGTTGGTTTCGATCTTCACGGCGTAGGATTTTGATATACTTCAGCAGTTGGAGCCACTTGAAGTACTTGGGTGATAATAGTGCAACCCGACGATTCTTGATGCCAACCACTGCTATTGCAATGACATGCGACAAGTATCCGCCTAACCACACTCTAAGTTTCCTAACCACACAACCACACACGAAGTTGGAAGCACATAAAGGTTGCCGTCGAACGACCGCTTCTGCAATATCACAAAGAAATTACAAGAGCAAAGGGGTAGAGAAATCTCTCATTGATATTGAAATAGCACTTGGCTAAGTTTCATGTGAAAAACAAAATCAGATCTAAATGTATTCTTGCTGAAACTGAAATGGATTATTTGTACTTGAAAAGCAATAAAGGCTTGTGGATGTGGATTGATGTGCAACCATCATTGAGCCTTGTGCAATCATGTAGAGTCTTGGGCCAATTAAGTTTGATTCTTGAACAATCTTTGTTTCGAACTCAGCAATATTCAAGTCTTGGGTGGCAGCATTAATGACTTGAGAATTCCACATCTTCTTGGATATGAGATGTCCATAATGAGGTGTGGATGGACGAACTCCTATTTTTAGATGTGCAGTAAGTGCTGGTGCAGACAGCTTGCTATCATTCTTTTTGTTGCACTTGGATATATGCACATCAGATTCTTCAAGGATTGATGCTTGTAGACAATGCACGCCAACAGCTAAGCATTGATTCTCTTTGTATGTCCCTTTAGCTTGAATTTCCTCCATAGTTAAAAACCTGAGTAAAAGAAGCACTCGAGACTTAGGCAGTATATAATTCTCATTAATATCATCATGAAAGTGAGTTAAGAGCAAATTCACCTCTTGTTGAATTTGTTTGGCACGATTCCTGGTCATGGGACCAAGATAAGCATCTTTAGTCGATGTATCAGCTTGTACACGTATAGGATCCGCATCACTTAGTCTCGTTAGTCTCATTCTAAGGTTTGTCTAAGTTCGTCAAACTTAGACAAACCTTAGAATGAGACTAACGTTTGTCTTTGTTTGTCCCAACTTAGTCTCGTTCAATGGTTTGTCTAGGTTCGTCCTTAGAAAGAGACTAACTTGGGACGAACTTTGACAAACTTTAGAATGAGACTAACGTTTGTCTTTGTTCGTCCCAAGTTAGTCTCGTTAGTCTCATTTTAAGGCTTGTCTAAGTTCATCCTTAGAAAGAGACTAACTTGGGTCGAACTTAGACAAACATTAGAATGAGACTAACGTTAGTCTTTGTTCGTCCCAAGTTAGTCTTGTTAGTCTCATTCTATGGTTTGTCTATGTTCGTCCTTAGAAAGAGACTAACTTGGGACGAACTTAGACAAACCTTAGAATGAGACTAACGTTTGTCTTTGTTCGTCCCAAGTTAGTCTCGTTAGTCTCATTTTAAGGTTTGTTTAAGTTCCTCCTTAGAAAGAGACTAACTTGGGACGAACATAGACAAACCTTAGAATGAGACTAACGTTTGTCTTTGTTCGTCCCAAGTTAGTCTCGTTAGTCTCATTTTAAGGTTTGTCTAACTTCGTCCTTAGAAAGAGACTAACTTGGGACGAACATAGACAAACCTTAGAATGAGACTAATGTTTGTCTTTGTTCATCCCAAGTTAGTCTCGTTAGTCTCATTCTATGGTTTTTCTAAGTTCGTCCTTAGAAACAGACTAACTTGGGACGAACTTAGACAAACCTTAGAATGAGACTAACGTTTGTCTTTGTTCGCCCCAAGTTAGTCTCGTTAGTCTCATTTTGAGGTTTGTTTAAGTTCGTCCTTAGAAACAGACTAACTTGGGACAAACTTAGACAAACCTTAGAATGAGACTAACATTTGTTTTTGTTCATCCCAAGTTAGTCTCGTTAGTCTCATTTGAAGGTTTGTCTAAGTTCGTCCTTAGAAAGAGACTAACTTGGGACGAACTTAGACAAACCTTAGAATGAGACTAACGTTTGTCTTTCTTCGTCCCAAGTTAGTCTCGTTAGTCTCATTCTATGGTTGTTCTAAGTTCTTCCTTAGAAAGAGACTAACTACGGACGAACTTAGACAAACCTTAGAATGAGACTAACGTTTGTCTTTGTTCTTCCCAAGTTAGTCTCGTAATTCTCATTTTAAGGTTTGTCTAAGTTCGTCCTCAGAAAGAGACTAACTTGGGACGAACTTAGACAAACCTCAGAATGAGACTACCGTTTGTCTTTGTTCGTCCCAAGTTAGTCTCGTTAGTCTCATTTTAAGGTTTGTCTAAGTTCGTCCTTAATTAATAAGAGACTAACTTGGGACGAACTTAGACAAACCTTAGAATGAGACTATTGTTTGTCTTTGTTCGTCCTAAGTTAGTCTCGTTAGTCTCATTTTAAGGTTTGTCTAAGTTCATCCTTAGAAAGAGACTAACTTGGGACGAACTTTGACGAACCTTAGAATGAGACTAACATTTGTCTTTGTTCGTCCCAAGTTAGTCTCGTTAGTCTCATTCTATGGTTTGTCTAAGTTCGTCCTTAGAAAGAGACTAACTTGGGACGAACTTTGACAAACCTTAGAATGAGACTAACGTTTGCCTTTGTTCATCCCAAGTTAGTCTCGTTAGTCTCATTTTAAAGTTTGTCTAAGTTCATCCTTATAAAGAGACTAACTTGGGACGAACTTAGACAAACCTTAGAATGAGACTAACGTTTGTCTTTGTTCGTCCCAACTTAGTCTCGTTAGTGTCATTCTATGGTTTTTCTAAGTTCATCCTTAGAAAGAGACTAACTCGGGATGAACTTAGACAAACCTTAGAATGAGACTAACGTTTGTCTTTGTTCGTCCCAACTTAGTCTCGTTCAATGGTTTGTCTAAGTTCATCCTTAGAAAGAGACTAACTTGGGGCGAACTTAGACAAACTTTAGAATGAGACTAACGTTTGTCTTTGTTCGTCCCAAGTTAGTCTCGTTAGTCTCATTTTAAGGTTTGTTTAAGTTCCTCCTTAGAAAGAGACTAACTTGGGACGAACTTAGACAAACCTTAGAATGAGACTAACGTTTGTCTTTGTTCGTCCCAAGTTAGTCTCGTTAGTCTCATTTTAAGGTTTGTCTAACTTCGTCCTTAGAAAGAGACTAACTTGGGACGAACTTAGACAAACCTTAAAATGAGACTAATGTTTGTCTTTGTTCATCCCAAGTTAGTCTCGTTAGTCTCATTCTATGATTTGCCTAAGTTCGTCCTTAGAAACAGACTAACTTGGGACGAACTTAGACAAACCTTAGAATGAGACTAACGTTTGTCTTTGTTCGCCCCAAGTTAGTCTCGTTAGTCTCATTTTGAGGTTTGTTTAAGTTCGTCCTTAGAAAGAGACTAACTTGGGACGAACTTAAACAAACCTTAGAATGAGACTAACATTTGTCTTTGTTCGTCCCAAGTTAGTCTCGTTAGTCTCATTTTAAGGTTTGTCTAAGTTCGTCCTTAGAAAGAGACTAACTTGGGACGAACTTAGACAAACCTTAGAATGAGACTAACGTTTGTCTTTGTTCGTCCCAAGTTAGTCTCGTTAGTCTCATTCTATGGTTGTTCTAAGTTCGTCCTTAGAAAGAGACTAACTTGGGACGAACTTAAACAAACCTTAGAATGAGACTAACATTTGTATTTGTTCGGCCCAAGTTAGTCTCGTTCAATGGTTTGTCTAAGTTCGTCCTTAGAAAGAGACTAACTTGGGACGAACTTAGACAAACCTTAGAATGAGACTAACGTTCGTCTTTGTTCATCCCAAGTTAGTCTCGTTAGTCTCATTTTAAGGTTTGTCTAAGTTCATCCTTAGAAAGAGACTAACTTGGGACGAACTTAGACAAACCTAAGAATGAGACTAACGTTTGTCTGTGTTCATCCCAAGTTAGTCTCGTTAGTCTCATTCTATGGTTTGTCAAAGTTCGTCCTTAGAAAGAGACTAACTTGGGACAAACTTAGACAAACCTTAGAATGAGACTAACGTTTGTCTTTGTTCGTCCCAATGTAGTCTCGTTAGTCTCATTTTGAGGTTTGTTTAAGTTCGTCCTTAGAAGAGACTAACTTGGGACGAACTTAGACAAACCTTAGAATGAGACTAACGTTTGTCTTTGTTCGTCCCAAGTTAGTCTCGTTACTATCATTCTATGGTTTGTCTAAGTTCGTCCTTAGAAACCGACTAACTTGGGACGAACTTAGACAAACCTTAGAATGAGACTAACGTTTGTCTTTGTTCGTCCCAAGTTAGTCTCGTTAGTCTCATTTTGAGGTTTGTTTAAGTTCGTCCTTAGAAGAGACTAATTTGGGACGAACTTAGACAAACCTTAGAATGAGACTAACGTTTGTCTTTGTTCGTCCCAAGTTAGTCTCGTTACTATCATTCTATGGTTTGTCTAAGTTCTTCCTTAGAAACCGACTAACTTGGGACGAACTTACACAAACCTTAGAATGAGACTAACGTTTGTCTTTGTTCGTCCCAAGTTAGTCTCGTTAGTATCATTTTAAGGTCTGTTTAAGTTCGTCCTTAGAAAGAGACTAACTTGAGACAAACTTAGACAAACCTTAGAATGAGAGTAACATTTGTCTTTGTTCGTCCCAAGTTAGTCTCGTTAGTCTCATTTTAAGGTTTCTCTAAGTTCGTCCTTAGAAATAGACTAACTTGGGACGAACTTAGACAAACCTTAGAATGAGACTAAAGTTTGTCTTTGTTTGTCCCAAGTTAGTCTCGTTAGTCTCATTCTATGGTTTGTCTAAGTTCGTCCTTAGAAAGAGACTAACTTGGGACGAACTTAGACAAACCTTAGAATGAGACTAACGTTTGTCTTTGTTCATCCCAAGTAAGTCTCGTTAGTCTCATTTTAAGGTTTGTCTAAGTTCGTCCTTAGAAAGAGACTAACTTGGAACGAACTTAGACAAACCTTAGAATGAGACTAACGTTTGTCTTTGTTCGTCCCAAGTTGGTCTCGTTAGTCTCATTTTAAGGTTTGTCTAACTTCGTCCTTAGAAAGAGACTAACTTTGGACGAACTTAGACAAACCTTAAAATGAGACTAATGTTTGTCTTTGTTCATCCCAAGTTAGTCTCGTTAGTCTCATTCTATGGTTTGTCTAAGTTCGTCCTTAGAAACAGACTAACTTGGGACGAACTTAGACAAACCTTAGAATGAGACTAACGTTTGTCTTTGTTCGCCCCAAGTTAGTCTCGTTAGTCTCATTTTGAGGTTTGTTTAAGTTCGTCCATAGAAAGAGACTAACTTGGGACGAACCTAGACAAACCTTAGACTGAGACTAACGTTTGTCTTTGTTCTTCCCAAGTTAGTCTCGTTAGTCTCATTTTAAAGTTTGTCTAAGTTCGTCCTTAGAAAGAGACTAACATGGGACGAACTTAGACAAACCTTAGAATGAGGCTAACGTTTGTCTTTGTTCGTCCCAAGTTAGTCTCGTTAGTCTCATTCTATGGTTGTTCTAAGTTCGTCCTTAGAAAGAGACTAACTTGGGACGAACTAAGACAATCCTTAGAATGAGACTAACATTTGTATTTGTTCAGCCCAAGTTAGTCTCGTTCAATGGTTTGTCTAAGTTCGTACTTAGAAAGAGACTAACTTGGGACAAACTTAGACAAACCTTAGAATGAGACTAACGTTCGTCTTTGTTCATCCCAAGTTAGTCTCGTTAGTCTCATTTTAAGGTTTGTCTAAGTTTGTCCTTAGAAAGAGACTAACTTGGGACAAACTTAGACAAACCTTAGAATGAGACTAACGTTTGTCTTTGTTCGTCCCAAGTTAGTCTCGTTAGTCTCATTTTGAGGTTTGTTTAAGTTCGTCCTTAGAAGAGACTAACTTGGGACGAACTTAGACAAACCTTAGAATGAGACTAACGTTTGTCTTTGTTCGTCCCAAGTTAGTCTCGTTACTATCATTCTATGGTTTGTCTAAATTCGTCCTTAGAAACCGACTAACTTGGGACGAACTTAGACAAACCTTAGAATGAGACTAACGTTTGTCTTTGTTCGTCCCAAGTTAGTCTCGTTAGTCTCATTTTGAGGTTTGTTTAAGTTCGTCCATAGAAGAGACTAATTTGGGACGAACTTAGACAAACCTTAGAATGAGACTAACGTTTGTCTTTGTTCGTCCCAAGTTAGTCTCGTTACTATCATTCTAGGGTTTGTCTAAGTTCGTCCTTAGAAACCGACTAACTTGGGACGAACTTAGACAAACCTTAGAATGAGACTAACGTTTGTCTTTGTTCGTTCCAAGTTAGTCTCGTTAGTATCATTTTAAGGTCTGTTTAAGTTCGTCCTTAGAAAGAGACTAACTTGAGACGAACTTAGACAAACCTTAGAATGAGACTAACATTTGTCTTTGTTCGTCCCAAGTTAGTCTCGTTAGTCTCATTTTAAGGTTTGTCTAAGTTCGTCTTTAGAAAGAGACTAACTTAGGACGAACTTAGACAAACCTTATAATGAGACTAACGTTTGTCTTTGTTCGTCCCAAGTTAGTCTCGTTAGTCTCATTCTATGGGTTGTCTAAGTTCGTCCATAGAAAGAGACTAACTTGGGACGAACTTAGACAAACCTTAGAATGAGACTAACGTTTGTCTTTGTTCGTCCCAAGTTAGTCTCGTTAGTCTCATTTTAAGGTTTGTTTAAGTTCGTCCTTAGAAAGAGACTAACTTGGGACGAACTTAGACAAACCTTAGAATGAGACTAACGTTTGTCTTTGTTCGTCCCAAGTTGGTCTCGTTAGTCTCATTTTAATGTTTGTCTAACTTCGTCCTTAGAAAGAGACTAACTTGGGGCGAACTTTGACAAACCTTAGAATGAGACTAACGTTTGTCTTTGTTCGTCCCAAGTTAGTCTCGTTAGTCTCATTCTATGGTTTGTCTAAGTTCGTCCTTAGAAAGAGACTAACTTGAGACGAACTTAGACAAACCTTAGAATGAGACTAACGTTTGTCTTTGTTCGTCCCAAGTTAGTCTCGTTCTATGGTTTGTCTAAGTTCGTCCTTAGAAACAGACTAACTTGGGACGAACTTAGACAAACCTTAGAATGAGACTAACGTTTGTCTTTGTTCGCCCCAAGTTAGTCTCGTTAGTCTCATTTTGAGGTTTGTTTAAGTTCGTCCATAGAAAGAGACTAACTTGGGACGAACTTAGACAAACCTTAGAATGAGACTAACATTTGTCTTTGTTCGTCCCAAGTTAGTCTCGTTAGTCTCATTTTAAGGTTAGTCTAAGTTCGTCCTTAGAAAGAGACTAACTTGGGACGAACTTAGACAAACCTTAGAATGAGACTAACGTTTGTCTTTCTTCGTCCCAAGTTTGTCTCGTTCAATGGGTTGTCTAAATTCGTCCATAGAAAGAGACTAACTTGGGACGAACCTAGACAAACCTTAGACTGAGACTAACGTTTGTCTTTGTTCTTCCCAAGTTAGTCTCGTTAGTCTCATTTTAAAGTTTGTTTGAGTTCGTCCTTAGAAAGAGACTAACATGGGACGAACTTAGACAAACCTTAGAATGAGGCTAACGTTTGTCTTTGTTCGTCCCAAGTTAGTCTCGTTAGTCTCATTCTATGGTTGTTCTAAGTTCGTCCTTAGAAAGAGACTAACTTGGGACGAACTTAGACAAACCTTAGAATGAGACTAACATTTTTATTTGTTCGGCGCAAGTTAGTCTCGTTCAATGGTTTGTCTAAGTTCGTACTTAGAAAGAGACTAACTTGGGACGAACTTAGACAAACCTTAGAATGAGACTAACGTTCGTCTTTGTTCATCCCAAGTAAGTCTTGTTAGTCTCATTTTAAGGTTTGTCTAAGTTCGTCCTTAGAAAGAGACTAACTTGGGACGAAGTTAGACAAACCTTAGAATGAGACTAACGTTTGTCTGTGTTCATCCCAAGTTAGTCTCGTTAGTCTCATTCTATGCTTTGTCAAAGTTCGTCCTTAGAAAGAGACTAACTTGGGACAAACTTAGACAAACCTTAGAATGAGACTAACGTTTGTCTTTGTTCGTCCCAAGTTAGTCTCGTTAGTCTCATTTTGAGGTTTGTTTAAGTTCGTCCTTAGAAGAGACTAACTTGGGACGAACTTAGACAAACCTTAGAATGAGACTAACGTTTGTCTTTGTTCGTCCCAAGTTAGTCTCGTTACTATCATTCTATGGTTTGTCTAAGTTCGTCCTTAGAAACCGACTAACTTGGGACGAACTTAGACAAACCTTAGAATGAGACTAATGTTTGTCTTTGTTCGTCCCAAGTTAGTCTCGTTAGTCTCATTTTGAGGTTTGTTTAAGTTCGTCCATAGAAGAGACTAATTTGGGACGAACTTAGACAAACCTTAGAATGAGACTAACGTTTGTCTTTGTTCGTCCCAAGCTAGTCTCGTTACTATCATTCTATGGTTTTCTAAGTTCGTCCTTAGAAACCGACTAACTTGGGACGAACTTAGACAAACCTTAGAATGAGACTAACGTTTGTCTTTGTTCGTCCCAAGTTAGTCTCGTTAGTATCATTTTAAGGTCTGTTTAAGTTCGTCCTTAGAAAGAGACTAACTTGAGACGAACTTAGACAAACCTTAGAATGAGACTAACATTTGTCTTTGTTCGTCCCAAGTTAGTCTCGTTAGTCTCATTTTAAGGTTTGTCTAAGTTCGTCTTTAGAAAGAGACTAACTTGGGACGAACTTAGACAAACCTTAGAATGAGACTAACGTTTGTCTTTGTTCGTCCCAAGTTAGTCTCGTTAGTCTCATTCTATGGTTTGTCTAAGTTCGTCCTTAGAAAGAGACTAACTTGGGACGAACTTAGACAAACCTTAGAATGAGACTAACGTTTGTCTTTGTTCGTCCCAAGTTAGTCTCGTTAGTATCATTTTAAGGTCTGTTTAAGTTCGTCCTTAGAAAGAGACTAACTTGAGACGAACTTAGACAAACCTTAGAATGAGACTAACATTTGTCTTTGTTCGTCCCAAGTTAGTCTCGTTAGTCTCATTTTAAGGTTTGTCTAAGTTCGTCATTAGAAAGAGACTAACTTGGGACGAACTTAGACAAACCTTAGAATGAGACTAACGTTTGTCTTTGTTCGTCCCAAGTTAGTCTCGTTAGTCTCATTCTATGGTTTGTCTAAGTTCGTCCTTAGAAAGAGACTAACTTGGGACGAACTTAGACAAACCTTAGAATGAGACTAACGTTTGTCTTTGTTCGTCCCAAGTTAGTCTCGTTAGTCTCATTTTAAGGTTTGTTTAAGTTCGTCCTTAGAAAGAGACTAACTTGGGACGAACTTGGATAAACCTTAGAATGAGACTAACGTTTGTCTTTGTTTGTCGCAAGATGGTCTCGTTAGTCTCATTTTAATGTTTGTCTAACTTCGTCCTTAGAAAGAGACTAACTTGGGGCGAACTTTGACAAACCTTAGAATGAGACTAACGTTTGTCTTTGTTCGTCCCAAGTTAGTCTCGTTAGTCTCATTCTATGGTTTGTCTAAGTTCGTCCTTAGAAAGAGACTAACTTGAGACGAACTTAGACAAACCTTATAATGAGACTAACGTTTGTCTTTGTTCGTCCCAAGTTAGTCTCGTTCAATGGTTTGTCTAAGTTCGTCCTTAGAAAGAGACTAACTTGGGACGAACTTAGACAAACCTTAGAATGAGACTAACGTTTGTCTTTGTTCGTCCCAAGTTAGTCTCGTTCAATGGTTTGTCTAAGTTCGTCCTTAGAAAGAGATTAACTTGGGACGAACTTAGACAACCCTTAGAATGAGACTAACGTTTGTCTTTGTTCGTCCCAAGTTAGTCTCGTTAGTCTCATTTTAAGGTTTGTGTAAGTTCGTCCTTAGAAAGAGACTAACTTGGGACGAACTTAGACAAACCTTAGAATGAGACTAACGTTTGTCTTTGTTCGTCCCAAGTTAATCTCGTTAGTCTCATTCTATGGTTAGTCTTTATTCGTCCCAAGTTAATCTCGTTAGTCTCACTCTATGGTTTGTCTTTGTTCGTCCCATTAGTCTCGTTAGTCTCATTCTATGGTTTATCTAAGTTCGTCGTTAGATAGAGACTAACTTGGGACGAACTTAGACAAACCTTAGAATGAGACTAACGTTTGTCTTTGTTCGTCCCAAGTTAGTCTTTTCAATGGTTTGTCTAAGTTCGTCCTTAGAAAGAGACTAACTTGGGACAAACTTAGACAAACCTTAGAATGAGACTAACGTTTGTCTTTGTATGTCCCAAGTTAGTCTCCTTAGTCTCATTTTAAGGTTTGTCTAAGTTCGTCCTTTGAAAGAGACTAACTTGGGACGAACTTAGACAAACCTTAGAATGAGACTAACGTTTGTCTTTGTTCGTCCCAAGTTAGTCTCGTTAATCTCATTCTTTGGTTTGTCTAAGTTTGTCCTTAGAAAGAGACTAATTTGGGACGAACTTAGACAAACCTTAGAATGAGACTAACGTTTGTCTTTGTTCGTCCCATGTTAGTCTCGTTCAATGGTTTGTCTAAGTTCGTCCTTAGAAAGAGACTAACTTGGGACAAACTTAGACAAACCTTAGAATGAGATTAACGTTTGTCTTTGTTCGTCCCAAGTTAGTCTCGTTAGTCTCATTTAAAGGTTTGTTTAAGTTCTTCCTTAGAAGGAGACTAACTTGGGACGAACTTAGACAAACCTTAGAATGAGACTAACGTTTGTCTTTGTTCGTCCCATGTTAGTCTCGTTAGTCTCATTCTATGGGTTGTCTAAGTTCGTCCTTAGAAAGAGACTAACTTGGGACGAACTTAGACAAACCTTAGAATGAGACTAACGTTTGTCTTTGTTCGTCCCAAGTTAGTCTCGTTAGTCTCATTCTATGGTTTGTCTAAGTTCGTCCCAAGTTAGTCTGCTAGGGTCAAGAATGATCAAAACAGCCCTGGGAGGAAGAGGTCTATGGAGTCATATTACCAAGAGTGATGCTCCAAGCCAAATTGTCCACCAAGAAGATGGTACGGAGATTGTCCCTGTTGATAAGGATAGGCGGCTTCAAGAAGACTTGATGGTTCTGTCCATCATTCAAAACTCTCTTGAAGCATCAATCTTAGAGGTATATTCCTATTGCGAGACAGCGAAAGACCTTTGGGATACACTCCAAACAGTTTATGGAAACACATCCCACTTGAGCAGGGTGTTTGAGGTCAAGAAGGCCATCAACAACCTAAGCCAAGAAGTAATGGAGTTCACCCAACACTTCGTGAAATTTAGGTCCTTATGGGCTGAGCTGGAAATGCTTAGACGAAGCACCATTGATCCAGCAACTATTAATGAAAGAAGGGAGCAAGACAAGGTGTTTGGGCTACTTCTAACCTTGAACCCAACCTACAATGACCTGACCAAACACATCTTGAGGGCTGACAAGCTTCCAACACTTGAAGAAATGTGTGCTCAAATCCAAAAGGAGCAAGGTTCTCTTGGTCTTTTTGGAGGAAAAGGAGAACTCTCCATGGCTAACAAAGCTGAAGCATCTCAAGCCAACAAGGTGGTGTATAAATCAGAGGAGAGGAAGGTCTTTAGTTGTGAGTTTTGCAAGAAAAAGGGGCACATGAAGGACAAATGCTGGATCCTTCACCCTCACTTGAAGCCAAACAAGTTCAAGGATGCAAGAGCTCACCTCTCCAATGAGGAAGAAGGGCAAGCCTTGACTGCCTTGAAGAGCACTGAGGATGGGATGATCAGGAGATCAGATCTTGATGCACTTATCAAAGCTCTCAAGGAGAACCTTGGTAACACACTTGGTAAATCATTCATTGCATCAAACATTTCTAAATCATTGATTATAGATTCAGGAGCCTCTCATCACATGATTAGTAACTCTAAGTTGATTAATGATGTTGAGCCTGCCTTAGGAAATGTGGTAATTGCAAATGGTGATAAAATACCTATTAAGGGTGTTGGAAACCTTAATCTATTTGATAAGAAGTCTAGAACATTTTATATGCCTAGTTTTACATCTAACTTGTTATCCGTTAAAAAGGTTGCAACTAATTTGGATAATGTTATCTTTAGTTCTAATGATGTGAAATTTCAGGACATTAAGAGTCATCAGTTACTTGGAAAAGGAGTAACCAAAGAAGGCTTAAATTTGCTTGAAGACACTAAGCCCCTATCTGATTTGAATTGTGCTTTTTCCCCCTGCGCAAGGATGACACGCACAAATCGAGAAATGGCCAAATTTTAAAAAAAAATTGTGCTTTTAGCTCTTATTTGGCCAATGATACAATGTGGCATGCTAGATTAGGACATCCACATACTAGAGCTCTAAACTTGATGTTGCGTAGTGTTTCTTTTAAGAATGATGATTGCGAGGCTTGTATTTTGGGAAAACATTGCAAATCAGTATTTCCAAGATCAATTACCACTTATAGGAATTGTTTTGATCTTGTGCATTCTGATGTATGGACTGCACCTTGTATGTCTAGAGAAAACCATAAGTACTTTGTCACATTCATTGATGCAAAATCTAAGTATACTTGGCTAACATTGATCCAATCAAAGGATAGAGTTCTAGAGGCATTTATGAATTTTCAGAACTATATTACTAACCAGTTCAATGCCAAGATAAAAGTTTTCAGATCAGATAATGGTGGGGAATACACTAGCAATACTTTCAAGCAACATTTGGCTAATCATGGGATTATACATCAAACAAGCTGCCCTTATACCCCGCAACAGAATGGCGTGGCGGAGAGGAAGAATAGGAACTTAATGGAGATAGCGAGGTCCATGATGTTCCATACCAATGTGCCAAAGAGGTTTTGGGGAGATGCTGTGATGACAGCTTCTTACCTCATCAACAGAATTCCAAAAAGGAGTCTTGATGACATATCTCCCTATGAGGTACTCAACAAATCGAAACCTTCCATTAATCACTTAAGAGTATTTGGGTGTCTTTGTTTTGTGCTAATCCCAGGGGAACAAAGAAACAAACTAGAAGCTAAGAGTACAAAGGCAATGTTCATTGGCTACTCAACAACTCAGAAGGGATACAAGTGCTATGATCCGTTAGCACGGAAAGTCTTAGTGTCTCGAGATGTGAAGTTTGTGGAGGCAAAGGGGTACTACGAGAGTATGAGTTGGGATGACCTAAAGAACCTGTCTCAAGTACCATCAGATGGAGCCACGAACCTAAGGATCATCTTGGAGAGCTTTGGGCTAAATCTGCCCAAGGATCAGGGGGGAACACGGGAAGTTCCAACTCCTATGACCCCTCAAGAGACTGAGGAATTACCCCATCCTGATCACGAGGGGGGAAATCAAGATGAAGCATAGGTGGAGCCATAAGAAGCTGACTCATCTAGTCATGATCAAGATGGTGATCAAGATGAAGCACAAGTAGAGCCACAGGAAGCTGGCTCATCTAGTCATGTTCAAGATGGAGCCCAAGATGATTCAGACTTTGCTCCGAATGATGAAGAGCATCAAGGTAAAGATCTTGAAGAAGTGCAACCTCTTAGGAGAAGCACAAGGGTGAGGAATGATCGTTCCAATTGGGTAAACACAAGGGTGTTCTACAACAACATGGCTGTAGCTCACCCTATTCAAGCTATGTGTTTTTTGGTTCATTTCCTTCAAGAACATCAAGTGTTCATTAGCAAACTGGATGAAGGACATGTGCCAAGATCCTATGATGAAGCTAAAGAGCATAAGTTGTGGAGGGAAGCTATTTGCGACGAAACCAAGGCAATGGAGGTAAATGGCACTTGGTATGAGTCTGATCTTCCCAAAGGAAAGAAGGCAGTGTCAAGCAAGTGGGTCTTCACAATCAAATACAAAAGTGATGGACAGATTGAAAGGCACAAGGAAAGATTGGTAGCAAGAGGATTCATTCAAACATATGGAGAAGACTATCTTGATACATTTGCTCCAGTGGCCAAGCTACATACGGTAAGGATCATCCTTTCACTTGCAACCAACCTTGAGTGGGAATTATGGCAGATGGATGTCAAAAATGCTTTTCTCCAAGGAGAACTAGAAGAAGAGGTCTATATGCTTCCCCTCCTGGCCTAGAAGACTTAGTCAAGCCAGGGAAAGTGCTTAGATTGAAGAAGGCAATTTATGGCTTGAAGCAATCACCAAGAGCTTGGTACCACAAGCTGAGTTCATCTCTTATAAAGAGAGGTTTCAAGAGGTCAGAAGCTGATCACACCCTCTTCAACCTATCTGGTCCAAAAGGTGGAGTTATCATCCTTGTGTATGTTGATGATATCATCATCATAGGGAGTGACAAGGCAGTTATAAATGCTACCAAAGTTTTCTTAAAAACTGTATTTGATATTAAAGATTTGGGTAAGCTAAAGTACTTCCTTGGAATTGAAGTATGCCAATCAAAAGAGGGGCTCTTCTTATCCCAAAGGAAGTACACACTTGATCTTTTGTGTGAGGCAGGAAAACTTGGAGCAAAGCCAGCCAATACACCCCTTGAGGAAGGCTACAAAGTATCTAGAGAGGGGGAGATTGAAGATAGGCCATTTGAAGACTTCAAGCAATATAGAAGGATGGTTGGTAAACT
This sequence comes from Rhodiola kirilowii, assembly GCA_033675215.1. Classification (NCBI taxonomy): domain Eukaryota; kingdom Viridiplantae; phylum Streptophyta; class Magnoliopsida; order Saxifragales; family Crassulaceae; genus Rhodiola; species Rhodiola kirilowii. The sequence continues at coordinate 244,939 of JAUCNB010000014.1, read as the reverse complement.
CATCTACTTAACCATTTCTAGACCTGATATTTGCTTTGCTGTGAATCAGGTGAGCCAACATATGCAAAAACCAAAGATGCATCATTGGCATATGGTGGAGAGGCTCCTTAGATACCTCAAAGGCTCACCCGGTCAAGGTATATGGATGGGGTGCAATGGAAGCACTGAGATTGTGGGTTATTGTGATGCAGATTGGACTGGAGATAGAGTGGATAGGAAGTCTACCACAGGCGATTTCACATTCATTGGAGGCAACTTAGTTACTTGGAAGAGCAAGAAGCAAAAGGTGATCTCATGCTCAAGTGCTGAAGCAGAATATAGAGCAATGAGGAAGCTCACCAATGAACTCATATGGATTAAGGCTTTGCTCAAGGACTTAGGCATCGAGTCTCCAACACCAATCACCATGCATTGCGACAATCAAGCAGCCATACACATTGCATCCAACTCAGTGTTCCATGAAAGGACCAAGCACATTGAAGTTGACTGCCATAAAGTTAGGCAAATGGTGGAGCAAGGAGTGATTCTTCCAAGTTATACAAGAAGTAGAGATCAGTTGGCAGACATCTTCACCAAAGCTGCAAGCTCAAAGGTGTGCAAGTTCATCAATTCAAAACTTGGACTCACCAGCATTCCTCTGTCATGAGTCCCTAGGCCATGAGGGTTTGCACTCTTTTTCCCTAAGTATGGTTTCATCCCATGAGGTTTTACATACTTAGGTTTTTAATGAGGCAAGTCTTCATGGTTCCAAGCTTAACAAGTTCTGGTTGTCAAGCTCGAGGGGGAGTATTGACAGGAAGACATTATCCAAGATTAACTCTATTCAAGAATATAACTATCCAAGAGCTCATTCAAATATTCAAATGAGGAGCTGTTGGGAGTTAACATTAAATGAGAAAAGAGCTGTTAGGATGTAGTTGAGAGTTGATATTAAATGGTTGATCTAGCCTCTATATAAGCTTGTATATTTTATCAAGTTGAATACAAGAAAGTAAATCTAATTTTGCTCTCTTTCTATTCTCTCTATTCTCTCTATTCGAATACTCTCTTAGTCTCTCAATTCTAACAAGACAACCCTTAGAATTAGACTAACGTTTGTCTTTGTTCGTCCCAAGTTAGTCTCGTTAGTCTCATTTTAAGGTTTGTCTAAGTTCGTCCTTAGAAAGAGACTAACTTGGGACGAACTTCAACAAACCTTAGCATGAGACTAACGTTTGTCTTTGTTCGTCCCAAGTTAGTCTCGTTAGTCTCATTTTAAGGTTTGTCTAAGTTCGTCCTTAGAAAGAGACAAACTTGGGACGAACTTAGACAAACCTTAGAATGAGACTAACGTTTGTCTTTGTTCGTCCCAAGTTAGTCTCGTTAGTCTCATTCTATGGTTTGTCTAAGTTCGTCCTTAGAAAGATACTAACTTGGGACGAACTTAGACAAACCTTAGAATGAGACTAACGTTTGTCTTTGTTCGTCCCAAGTTAGTCTCGTTATTCTCGTTCTATGGTTTGTCTAAGTTCGTCCTTAGAATGAGACGAACTTGGGACAAACTTAGACAAACCTTAGAATGAGACTAACGTTTGTCTTTGTTCGTCCCAAGTTAGTCTCGTTAGTCTCATTCTATGGTTTGTCTAAGTTCCTCCTTAGAATGAGACTAACTTGGGACAAACTTAGACAAACCTTAGAATGAGACTAACGTTTGTCTTTGTTCGTCCCAAGCTAGTCTCATTCAATGGTTTGTCTAAATTCGTCCTTAGAAAGAGACTAACTTGGGACGAACTTAGACAAACCTTAGAATGAGACTAACATTTGTCTTTGTTCGTCCCAAGTTAGTCTCGTTCAATGGTTTGTCTAAGTTCGTTCTTAGAAAGAGACTAACTTGGGACGAACTTAGACAAACCTTAGAATGAGACTAACGTTTGTCTTTGTTCGTCCCAAGTTAGTCTCGTTAGTCTCATTTTAAGGTTTGTGTAAGTTCGTCCTTAGAAAGAGACTAACTTGGGACGAACTTAGACAAACCTTAGAATGAGACTAACGTTTGTCTTTGTTCGTCCCAAGTTAGTCTCATTAGTCTCATTTTAAGGTTTGTCTAAGTTCGTCCTTAGAAAGAGACTAACTTGGGACGAACTTAGACAAACCTTAGAATGAGACTAACGTTTGTCTTTGTTCGTCCCAAGTTAGTCTTGTTAGTCTCATTCTATGGTTTTTCTTTGTTCGTCGCAAGTTAGTCTCGTTAGTCTCATTCAACTGTTTATCTAAGTTCTTCGTTAGAAAGAGACTAACTTAGGACGAACTTAGACAAACCTTAGAATGAGACTAACGTTTGTCTTTGTTCATCCCAAGTTAGTTTCGTTCAATGGTTTGTCTAAGTTCGTCCTTAGAAAAAGACTAACTTGGGACGAACTTAGACAAACCGTAGAATGAGACTAACGTTTGTTTTTGTTCATCCCAAGTTAGTCTCCTTAGTCTCATTTTAAAGTTTGTCTAAGTTCGTCCTTAGAAAGAGACTAAATTGGGACGAACATAGACAAACCTTAGAATGAGACTAACGTTTGTCTTTGTTCATCCCAAGTTAGTCTCGTTAGTCTCATTTTAAGGTTTGTCTAAGTTCGTCCTTAGAAAGAGACTAACTTAGGACGAACTTAGACAAACCTTAGAATGAGACTAATGTTTGTCTTTGTTCGTCCCAAGTTAGTCTCGTTAGTCTCATTCTATGGTTTGTCTAAGTTCGTCCTTAGAAAGAGACTAACTTGGGACGAACTTAGACAAACCATAGAATGAGACTAACGTTTGTCTTTGTTCGTCCCAAGTTAGTCTCGTAAGTCACATTTTAAGGTTTGTTTAAGTTCGTCCTTAGAAAGAGACTAACTTGGGACGAACCTTGACAAACCTTAGAATGAGACTAACATTTGTCTTTGTTCGTCCCAAGTTAGTCTCGTTGGTCTCATTTTAAGGTTTGTCTAAGTTCGTCCTTAGAAAGAGACTAACTTGGGAAGAACTTAGACAAACCTTATCATGAGACTAACATTTGTCTTTGTTCGTCCCAAGTTAGTCTCGTTAGTCTCATTCTATGGTTTGTCTAAGTTCGTCCTTAGAAAGAGACTAACTTGGGACGAACTTAGACAAACCTTAGAATGAGACTAACGTTTGTCTTTGTTCGTCCCATTAAGTCTCATTCAATGGTTTGTCTAAGCTCTTCCTTAGAAAGAGACTAACTTGGGACGAACTTAGACAAACCTTAGAATGAGACTAACGTTTGTCTTTGTTCATCCCAAGTTAGTCTCCTTAGTCTCATTTTAAGGTTTGTCTAAGTTCGTCCTTAGAAAGAGACTAACTTGGGACGAACTTAGACAAAGCTTAGAATGAGACTAACGTTTGTCTTTGTTCATCCCAAGTTAGTCTCGTTAGTCTCATTTTAAGGTTTGTCTAAGTTCGTCCTTAGAAGAGACTAACTTAGGACGAACTTAGACAAACCTTAGAATGAGACTAACGTTTGTCTTTGTTCGTCCAAAGTTAGTCTCGTTAGTCTCGTTCAATGGTTTGTCTAAGTTCGTCCTTAGAAAGAGACTAACTTGGGACAAACTTAGACATACCTTAGAATGAGACTAACGTTTGTCTTTGTTCGTCCCAAGTTAGTCTCGTTAGTCTCATTCTATGGTTTATCTAAGTTCGTCGTTAGAAAGAGACTAACTTTGGACGAACTTAGACAAACATTAGATGAGACTAACGTTTGTCTTTGTTCGTCCCAAGTTAGTCTCGTTAGTCTCATTTTAAGGTTTGTCTAAGTTCGTCCTTAGAAAGAGACTAACTTGGGGCGAATTTAGACAAACCATAGAATGAGACTAACGTTTGTCTTTGTTCGTCCCAAGTTAGTCTCGTTATTCTCATGTTAAGGTTTGTCTAAGTTCGTCCTTAGAAAGAGACTAACTTGGGACGAACTTAGACAAACCTTAGAATGAGACTAACGTTTGTCTTTGTTCGTCCCAAGTTAGTCTCGTTAGTCTCATTTTAAGGTTTATTTAAGTACGTCCTTAGAAAGAGACTAACTTGGGAAGAACTTAGACAAACCTTAGAATGAGACTAACATTTGTCTTGTTCGTCCCAAGTTAGTCTCGTTGGTCTCATTTTATTTGTCTAAGTTCGTCCTTAGAAAGAGACTAACTTGGGACGAACTTAGACAAACCATAGAATGAGACTAACTTTTGTCTTTGTTCATCCCAAGTTAGTCTCGTTAGTCTCATTCTATGGTTTGTCTAAGTTCGTCCTTAGAAAGAGACTAACTTGGGACAAACTTAGACAAACCTTAGAATGAGACTAACGTTTGTCTTTGTTCATCCCAAGTTAGTCTCGTTCAATGGTTTGTCTAAGTTTGTCCTTAGAAAGAGACTAACTTGGGACAAAGCTAGACAAACCTTAGAATGAGACTAACATTTGTCTTTGTTCATCCCAAGTTAGTCTCATTCAATGGTTTGTCTAAGTTCGTCCTTAGAAAGAGACTAAGTTGGGACGAACTTAGACAAACCTTGGAATGAGACTAACGTTTGTCTTTGTTCGTCCCAAGTTAGTCTCGTTAGTCTCATTTTAAGGTTTGTGTAAGTTCGTCCTTAGAAAGAGACTAACTTGGGACGAACTTAGACAAACCTTAGAATAAGACTAACGTTTGTCTTTGTTCGTCCCAAGTTAGTCTCGTTAGTCTCATTTTAAGGTTTGTCTAAGTTCGTCCTAAGAAAGAGACTAACTTGGGACGAACTTAGACAAACCTTAGCATGAGACTAACGTTTGTCTTTGTTCGTCCCAAGTTAGTCTTGTTAGTCTCCTTCTATGGTTTTTCTTTGTTCGTCGCAAGTTAGTCTCGTTAGTCTCATTCTATTGTTTATCTAAGTTCTTCGTTAGAAAGAGACTAAATTAGGACGAACATAGACAAACCTTAGAATGAGACTAATGTTTGTCTTTGTTCGTCCCAAGTTAGTCTCGTTCAATGGTTTGTCTAAGTTCGTCCTTAGAAAGAGACTAACTTGGGACGAACTTAGACAAACCTTAGAATGAGACTAACATTTGTCTTTGTTCGTCCCAAGTTAGTCTCGTTGGTCTCATTTTAAGGTTTGTCTAAGTTCGTCCTTAGAAAGAGACTAACTTGGGACGAACTTAGACAAACCATAGAATGAGACTAACGTTTGTCTTTGTTCGTCCCAAGTTAGTCTCGTTAGTCTCATTCTATGGTTTGTCTAAGTTCGTCCTTAGAAAGAGACTAACTTGGGACGAACTTAGACAAACCTTAGAATGAGACTAACGTTTGTCTTTGTTCGTCCCAAGTTAGTCTCGTTAGTCTCATTCTATGGTTTGTCTAAGTTCGCCCTTAGAAAGAGACTAACTTGGGACGAACTTAGACAAACCTTAGAATGAGACTAACATTTGTCTTTGTTCGTCCCAAGTTAGTCTCGTTGGTCTCATTTTAAGGTTTGTCTAAGTTCGTTGACAGGCGTCGTTTGACCTGCAAATTTAAATTTGTAATTTTCCTTGCGAAACACTAGTAGGGTGGCAAGCAAGGGTCGAACCCTAGAGAGCTGGTGTTGGTGAAGTCGTTCTGTAAACAATAAGATTGGGGGTATGGTGTGAGCAATTGTTGTAAAACGCAAGAGAATAAAACGTAAAGTATTCAATCGGAGAAAGCATTCGGTCTAGGGTTTTCTATTGTGACTCGTTTATCATTGATTTCTAATAATCTAATTTTGTGTTCCTAAGTGTGGTCACTCCGTTTCAGGTTATAACCTAAGGTAAGGCCGTTTCAAGCACTTACACCACAATCTACTCCGTTTCAGGTTATAGACTTCTAGTTTTAGCAAACCTAATACTCCGTTTCAGGTTACATCAGGTTAACGTGCGACTACTTGTCCTAACGTTTCAGTATCAAACAAGCAGCAAAAATAAGGGCTGAATTGCTCGGCTAAGTTTTACCGTTTCAAGTCTCCACTTAGCTTCGCAATTCAAACCGAGATAAATAGCACAAAAACTAGTGGAACATAAAATAGCATTAAGCAAAGAATCTCAAAACTTCGTCACAATATATTGAACCCTAAACCGAATAGCGAAATTAGCTACTCATAGTCATGACAAAATAACAGAAGTATTTTTGAGTGAAAGCAGTAGAAATTCTCTTTCTTCGGTTGAAAACTTGATCTCCTCTCGAGCCGTCTTCTCCTCTGCGAATTTTCGGTCTGGGAATAATGGCTGCTGAAACTGATGTCGAAAACCTAATTTATGAGAAAAGGTTTCTAATTTCGTTTTGGGCCAGATTTCCAATTTCGATTTGCTGACGTCAGCCGCGGACGCTGAAGAGATTAGCGCCGCGGATCATTAAGAGATTACCATCCGCGGAAGCCACCGATAAAATGGCCTGCATCCGCGATCCGGTCTGAGATGCATTTCTTCTTTTTCTCGTCAGTCTTGACTTTGGCTCTCGATTCGACTCCATGAACTACATGTGATGATTTTAGCACCGAAATGCCGTCTTTGAGCGCATTTTCCTTCCAGAGCTTCCGAAACACCTGAGATGCAAACAACACTGAAAAGTAACTATTCGCATCAAAAAAGTATCGAAATAGACGGGATTAGTTGATTCGACGAGTCGTATAAATACGACTCATCAAACCACCCCACACTTAAACTTGTTCGTCCCGAACAAGAACTAAGTCATAGAAGGAACAAAAAAACATCACACTCGTTCTTCGATGTCTTGAATAAATGCACATGAATATGAGTTGCTAGTCTAGACTTGCTTTTCTACGCATAACTCAATCATTACTCATATCATCATGCTCAGTCATGGAATTAACTTGATACATGTTACCTCAGAGCTGAAATCCAAATCAATTCGGATGTCTGGGAGATAGTCCTTTTTAAACCCATGAACTGCACTCTTGGTTCCGAACTCTCGCTATATGGTTACGCTTCATTGCTTCTTCTTGCACGTGATTGATTCGAGCTTCAAAGTGTTGAGTGTTTTTCGGCCAGCTATAGTGTCATCTGATTTGGGATTTCAATGATGCTTTCACATGAGAAACGTGTGGACTATCACAATGGTGGTGGATTTGTTGCCTTGAAGTGCGGATTGTGACTTGCTCGGACCGTGGTTCCTTCTCCTTTTGACGCGAGTCAAGCCGAGGGTCGCTCGCCTATTTTCCCGGTTACTCGGATTAGAAACCTTCCTGCTCTCACTCATCCTCGTCCTTTTGACGCGAGTCAAGTCAAGGGTCGCTTGGCTATTTTCTCGGCTACTTGGACTAGAGCTTGGACGGTGTGAAGTATTCCCGTCCCGACCAACCGCAAGGGTACCGCAGTGGCGGAGCAGACTCGTACTATGTTGCCTCGAAGTGCTAGCCTCCACGAAATCCACATAACCATATAACTTGAGTTCGGTCCTTTGAATGTTCTGTCAGGTCTCTCTAGGACGTTTCTATCAACTCCACATCCCTGTTTATCTCAGTTCAGAAGACACGTAATGGGTTAAATTCACAAGTAAGAGCATAATTCGAATTTCACGAGAGAAATGCATTTAATCAGCTCATCTATTTCACATCAACATTCAATAATGCATATTCAAGAACGGAAGAGAGATTTCATGCTTTAAATTTTTTTTTTTTTTTTAATGAAACATGCTGACACAGTGCATATGCAAGGAAAATAAACGTGCTGACACGACTGACTGACTCTCCCACCCCACACTTTTGAACCAAGCCGTGTCCTCACGGTACGACTTTAGTTCAAAGACAAACAAACAAATGCAGACACAACAAAAAAGGGAAAGAAAAGAAATAAAGAACAGCAGGACTTCCCTAGTCTGAGTCTGAAGATGGCGACTGTGGTGGAATCAAGTACGCTGGGGGAATGGGCTGATCCGGCGTCCATCCTGATGGGGCTGGGACTGGCTGAGCTCCCGGCATTACGTGGTGCAGCACTCTATAAATGTTGAACGTAATGTCCAACTGGTCCTGTGGGAGCTGTGCTGGCTGGGGAGCGGGCTGTGGCTGAGGCTGCTCTTGAGTACGGCGACGACGAGGCGCAGAAGGACCTGCCTCGTGTGTATGGCTGCGACGCCTCTCAGCAGGTAACGGCTGACGATACTCAGCAACTGCATGGTATGTCCAGGCAAACTGATCCGGGACGGTGGGTCTCTTCTTGATCGCCTTCATGGAAGTGAAAGCCTTCATGTCTAGAAATGCTGCTGGAATGATCTGGTGGTCCAGAGCAGGCTGCCCGTGCAGACGGCGCAGCAAATATGTGATCAAACCACCACAGACGACCGGCCCAGCAGTCGGGCGGTGCTCCCAGAAATAGCACATCAAATGGCAGAAGTCGACACGCCTCCCAAGATCCATAGCACGGAGGCAGATCATGTCACTGTAGGTGAACTTGTCGATCCCATTCACCCGAGCAAATATCGTGTTTCCCAACAGTTTCTGAATGTAGAACATCACTGGGTCCTGAAGGAAATTCACCCTCGTCTTGCTCGGTGTAAATGTGCCTCCACCGGGAATTCTGAGCCTGGCCCATGCATCTACCAGAGCGAACTCATCACGAACCCACTCTCCTCCTTCTTGCCATCCAAACACCTCTCGAATCTGAGGAGGAGTGATGGTGTGCCACTCTCCTCGGTGCCTGTAGGTAATTTCCTTGTGATCGACGTAGCGAAAGGAGGCCAGGAATTCACACGTGTCCTCTACATCTGTCTCACTCTGGAGGGTCAGGAGTCCTGGCCAACCACTGACCGTTAGCAGCTCTCGAACTCGATCCTCGAATCCGGTAAGGTGCAGAAAGTCTGCATCCACAAATCTACTTGCTGCATGTTTGCGAGCCATCAGCCCCGCGTACAGTTCTTCGAATGTAAGTGCTGGGGGCGCCATGACACTGCAAATAATAAACACGGAAACAATTAGATTATCAATAGGAAATTAAGCCAAGAATTGTACCGGTCAACGCTGGTCAACGGAAGCCGCGGGTCATGCACACTTTAAGTGTGCCATCCGCGGATGCTAATATACTCATCACCCGCGGCCATAAAATGTGCACTACCCGCGGTCTGGAAATCTCGCCGTCGATCGATTCCTTCGATCGAATCTTGCAATTCAACTTCAAATCGGCTATTGAGAAAACACGAGCATCTCAAGAGGATCCAAATACAGCAAAATCGAGTGCCAGTTGTTTATGAGACGAAGTAATCCATGCGATTTGAGTAACCTAAAATTTCGACGAGGAAATACCCAAAAAATACCTCAACTCTGGACGGTTTTAGGGTTGGCCTAGGCAAGGATGGGCTGAGAGAAGTTCCGGTGGCGTGTGGGCGGCGGAATGGAGGCGGAAGGCTGCGGGGGTCGTCGGTTGTGAGAGCGGCGGCTGAGGGATTGAGTTGGGAGAGGAAAGGAGGAGAGAAGCGTGTGAGATTTGGGTTTAGGGTTTCGAGTCAACAACACGCCGCGGGTCACGACCATTTTACTTCCCGCGGTCAACAAATAACATTCACTTCGTCCGCGGATTTAAAATTCGAACCGTCCGCGATCCCCTCTGAGCAAAACGCCTCTTCTTGCGTAAAATAAATTTCCTTCCCACTAGACAATGTGTAAACACAACTAAAGACTCAAATAAAGTAGAAAGATGAAATAAAATAAAAAACAAAAAACAAAAAATTGCCGGGCTGCCTCCCTGCGAGCGCCTTTGTTTTACGTCGTTGGCTCGACGTTACCTCTCTTATGGTTCAGTGGGAGGTTCGGCCAGGTCGAACTGCTGAGTGAGTAGTTCGGCGTCGCCGTGATAGTGCTTCACCCGTTGTCCATTGACCTTAAAACGGTCGCCATTCTTCGGGTTCTCCAGCTCAAGTGCTCCATGGTTGAAAACCTTCGTAACTATGTGGGGACCTGTCCATCTAGAACGCAATTTGCCAGGCATTAATCGTAAACGTGATGAAAATACTAGTACCTGCTGGCCGACCTCGAAAGTGCGTCGTAGAATGAACTTGTCATGGTACAGCTTAGTCCGCGCCTTGTAGTCTGATTGGCTCTCGTAAGCCTCCAGGCGCAGCTCCTCAAGCTCACTGAGCTGTAATTTCCTGTCCAATCCTGCAGCCTTCAAGTCCACGTTGCACGTCTTAAGCGCCCAGAAGGCCTTGTGCTCTAGCTCGACTGGAAGGTGGCACGCCTTTCCATACACTAACCGAAAAGGCGAGGTGCCTATCGGTGTCTTGTAGGCTGTCCTGTACGCCCACAGAGCATCATCTAGTCTCTGACTCCAGTCCTTCCTAGTTGGCTTCACCATCTTCTCGAGAATCCCCTTAATCTCTCGGTTCGAGATCTCTGCTTGTCCATTCGTCTGGGGGTGATAAGCTGTAGAGGTGCGGTGGTGAACGTGGTAGTGCTTCAAAGTTGCTGCCATCATTCTGTTGCAGAAATGTGTCCCCTGATCACTGATTATGGCTTTAGGCACTCCGTATCTGCAAAATATGTTAGTGCGAAGAAAATCTACAACAGTTTTAGCATCATCGCATCGAGTAGCCTTAGCCTCTACCCATTTAGACACATAATCTACTGCAACAAGAATATATAAATAGCCAAACGATGCAGGAAAAGGACCCATAAAATCAATCCCCCATATGTCAAAAACATCATTAACCAAAATAGGCACTTGGGGCATCTCGTTCCTAGCAGAAATATTGCCTACCCTTTGACATTTATCGCATTTCTTACAATGATCGTAGGCATCTTTAAACACATGTGGCCAGAAAAAACCACAATCTAAAATTTTTCTGCTAGTCCTCCTGGGGCCAAAATGACCACCACATGCATGCTCATGACAAAACTAAGCACAGAAGCAATTTCATCATCAGGAATACACCGCCTAAGTATCTGGTCTACGCCAATTTTCCATAAATACGGGTCATCCCACATATAGTATTTAGAATCGTGCTTAAGTTTCAAACATTGAGCTTTCGAGTAAGAGGGTGGAAATGTACCTCCGACTAGGTAGTTCACGATGGGAGCATACCATGGTACTTTACCTGTAAGAGCATACAAGTGCTCGTCTGGGAAGGTCTCTGTGATGTGCCCCGCATCCTCTTCTCGCACTAATCGACTCAAGTGGTCAGCTACAGTGTTCTCTATCCCCTTCTTGTCCTTGATTTCTAGGTCGAATTCCTGTAGCAGCAAAATCCATCTAATCAGCCGCGGCTTTGCCTCCTTCTTCGTCATCAGATACCTGATAGCTGCATGATCAGAGAAAACAACTACTTTAGTACCAAGCAGATAAGACCGAAATTTCTCCAAGGCGAAAACTACTGCTAGTAATTCTTTCTCAGTGGTCGAGTAGTTTCGCTGAGCTGCATCCAGCGTTCTTGAAGCGTAGTAAATCACTACAGGCTTTTTATCCATCCTCTGGCCTAGTACAGCTCCCACAGCATAGTCGCTGGCATCGCACATAATCTCAAATGGCTGGTCCCAGACTGGTGCTCGAATGATAGGCGTGCTGGTAAGTGCCTGTTTCAGTTCGTCGAAGGCCTCCCTGCATGAATCTGTAAACTCAAAAGGAACATCTTTTTGCAAAAGGTTAGATAAAGGCAGAGCCTTCTTCGAAAAATCCTTAATAAATCGACGGTAAAAACCAGCATGCCCAAGAAAAGATTTTATATCACGCACCGTAGAAGGATAAGGCAGAGTAAGTATCAAGTCAATTTTCGCTTTATCTACCTTAATACCTTCGTGTGAAACAATATGACCAAGGACCACACCATGAGTAACCATAAAGTGACACTTCTCATAATTAAGCACTAAATTCATAGAAACGCAACGCTCTAGTACTCTACTCAAGTTATCCAAACATGCATCGAAAGTGTCACCATACACAGTGAAATCGTCCATAAACACCTCAATAAAAAACACCTATCATATCAGAAAAAATGCTAGTAACCACCCGCTGAAAAGTACCGGGTGCGTTACACAAGCCGAAAGACATACGTCGAAAAGCAAACGTACCGAATGGACATGTGAAGGTGGTCTTTTCCTGGTCCTCAGGTGCAATGGGAATTTGATTATAACCAGAAAATCCATCGAGAAAACAAAAATAAGGCTTACCTGCCAGCCTGTCAAGCATCTGGTCAATAAACGGAAGAGGAAAGTGATCCTTACGCGTCACGGCATTCAGCTTCCTGTAATCAATGCACATGCGCCATCCGTTCTTGACTCTCGTAGTCACCATCTCACCCGCAGCATTCTTCTCAACTGTGATTCCTGTCTTTTTCGGGACTACGTGCACTGGACTCACCCACTGACTGTCAGAAATCGGGTAAATCACGTCCGCATCCAGCAATTTCTGAATTTCTTTCTGCACTACCTCCATCATAATCGGGTTTAGCCTCCTCTGAGGCTCTCTGGACGTCTTAGCTCCATCCTCTAGCAAGATACGGTGCATGCACACCGTTGGGCTGATTCCTCTGATATCGGCAAGCGTCCATCCAATAGCGAGCTTGTGGCTACTTAGCACCTCGATCAATCGCCTCTCCTGGTCTGTTTCTAGCCCGTTTTTGATGATGACCGGCAGCGTGTTATTCTCCCCCAAAAATGCATATTTCAGGTGCTCAGGTAGAGGTTTCAGTTCCAGTTGCGGTGCCTGCACAGTAGAAGGCAAAAACACGTTAGACTTAAATAAACGAACCTCATTAACTTCATACCTGGGTGTGAGAGGTCCCGCGGTCTCCAGTTGAGATAGCACATCAAGAATCGTCTCAGCGAACTCGTAGGAGTCCTCATGTGAGTAAATTGCATTTTCTAGCGTGAGCTCGAGTGGGTCTGCTCTCCTTTCCGGTCTCACCTCCTGGACTAGATCATCCAGTGTATCTAGCGCGTGTACCGATGCAAAATCTGGTGGGTGCTTCATGGCTTGAAATATGTCGAATCGAATCACTTCACCCTCCACCTCCATAGACAGTGTGCCGCTGTCGCAGTCGATCTTCATCTTTGACGTCTTTAAGAATGGGCGACCTAATAAAATAGGAGCGTGATCCGTCGGGTCGCTGCTGTCCATCTTAAGCACGTAGAAATCAGCGGGGAACACCAGTTCCCCCACCTGCACTAGTACATCCTCAATTTTACCTTCCGGTTGCTTGCATGATCTATCTGCTAGCTGTATGGTAAGACCTGCAGGTTCTAATGGACCAATACGAAGACAAGAATAGATAGAATATGGCAATACATTAATTGAAGCACCAAGATCGAGCATGCAATTCGCAATGCGAATATTACCAATAGTGCAAGGGATGGTGTAAGTACCAGGGTCACCGCATTTAGGAGGTACCTTTCGCTGAATAACAGCTGAGACGTTCTTACTCAGTAGTTCCTGGTCAATGCCAGTGGAACGTCTCCGGTTGATGCACAGCTCCTTTAAGAACTTCGCGTAGCGCGGAATTTGTTTGATCGCCTCGAGGAGTGGGATGTTGATTTCCACCTTGCTAAATAGTTCCCAAACTTCTCGATCAATCATATGTTTCTTTGAAGCTCTGACCTGCACAGGAAACGGAAGAGAACGATCAGATTTGAAATTTTCGTCAGACCCGGTCGCGGGTGGTGTACATTTTATTTCCGTCCGCGGACAGTTAAAATCTTCTTGGTCCGCGCCTGTAACTTGGTCTTCGTCCGCGGACACCTGTTCCACCGCGGGCTTCTTGCATTTTATACCCGCGGGCGCTGAGCATGTTGTCTGACCGCGGACGGCATTAAAATGCTCTTCGTCCGCGATCCGGTCTGAGGCGAACTCCTTTGTTGCGTCGTTCAAATCTCTCCCACTACGCAGTGTGACTGCATTCACGTTTCCTCGCGGGTTAGGTATGGTCTGTGACGGTAGCCTTCCCGGTTCATTCTTGAGCTCAGAAACTGTAGTGGCTAGCTGAGACATCTGCTTGGATAGCTCGGAGATTGCGCCATCTGTTTTGGCCTGATTCTGCTGTACCGTGGCGGCCAGTTGCTGGGTGCTAGCTGCCAGCTCCTTCACGACGTCCTCCAGAGATTTGTTGATGCTCTGACTAGTCGGACCTGCCTGGTTGTAATTCTGCCCACGCTGCTGATACTGGCTCTGATTATTATAGTTGTTGTAGCCTCCCTGTTGCTGGCGGTTTGGTGGACGGTAGTAACTGGACTGCTGGGCTTGTTGAGGGGCTGTCTGCTGTACTGGTTCCCTCGGCGCATTGTTATCATTCCTCCAGCCTTGACCGTTGGCTCCTTGCCCGTACTGTCTGCTCGGTCCAGTCCGATTGCCATAGTTCTGGTAATCGCCCACTGCATTGACTTCACCCTGGTCATCCTCCACTAAAGTCGGGCACGCGTCCGTTTTGTGGTCTAGTGCTCCACAAAACTCACATGGTTTGGCTTGAACCGGCTGCCTTCTGATGACCTGCTGCATCATCTCTTTGAGTTGTTTAATTTCCTCGGCCATAGTACTGGATGGGGGCTCGACTCGTGAGACGTTCCTGGCCCGACTGAACTCTTCTTCGTTGTTGGACTCATCTTGGAACCTTGCATTTTCAGCCACTTCCACTATCTTTCTTCGCACACCCGCTGGAGTAAGTCTCATGAGGTTTCCTCCTGCCGAGGCGTCCAGCAGCTTTCTATCCAGCTTCCTCAGTCCATTGAGCATATATTCTACGATTAGTTTCTCTGGGAGTCCGAGGTTGCAACAGCTTTGCTCCAGGGCGCTGAACTTTTCCACATATTCATACATCGTCTCATTCGGCCCTTGTCTGAGATCTTGCAATTGCTTGCGTACCTGCATTGCTCTACCCGCTGGGTAATACTTATCCAGGAACTTCTTCTGCATCTGTTCCCATGTCTGAATGCTACCTGAAGGCAGAGACAAAAACCAATCGTTAGCAGCATCTATAAGTGAGAAATAGAAGGCTTTTAATTTAAAGTCCTCCACTTCGACTCCATGTGGCTTGAGGTTCTGGCAGATTCCATGATAGCGCTGCAGGTGTGTAGTTGCGGACTCTCCTTGGCGTCCCGAGAACTTGGGCAGGTTATGAATAACTGCCGTGTTGATAGCTATTTCCTCAAGTTCTGGTCCCTCTAAAATGCACCAAGGCTGATTCCGGAAGTGTGGAGCAGACAACTCTCCCATGGTGGCCCCTTGAAGGTAGTCCTCTTCCTCTCTGAAGACCGGCTGTTGTGGAGGCCGTGGAGGCCGTTGATACTGCTGCTGAGGTGGGTATTGTGGGTAAGGCTGAGGTGGGTATTGTGGATATGCTTGTGGGGGGTATGGCTGAGGTGGGTATTGTTGATATTGCGGGTATGGTTGTTGTTGATATGGTGCGACCGGGGGTCTTTGGTTTACTGGGGCAGCCCCCCTGTTTTCTCCGTTCTGAACCATCTGATTCTGATTTCCATGCTGTGGGAGTAGCCCTCCCATGTCCTGCATGTCCTGCTCGACTTCCTCATTGTTTTCACCAACCCGGCTACCTGCATGAGACATGGTGAAACAAGTAGCAAGCACGAAAAATAACTAAATAAAAAAAAACAAACAGAAAATTAAAACAAGAAAGAAGCAGCTTCACCGAAGCGCAGCTCCCCGGCAACGGCGCCAAAATTTGACAGGCGTCGTTTGACCTGCAAATTTAAATTTGTAATTTTCCTTGCGAAACACTAGTAGGGTGGCAAGCAAGGGTCGAACCCTAGAGAGCTGGTGTTGGTGAAGTCGTTCTGTAAACAATAAGATTGGGGGTATGGTGTGAGCAATTGTTGTAAAACGCAAGAGAATAAAACGTAAAGTATTCAATCGGAGAAAGCATTCGGTCTAGGGTTTTCTATTGTGACTCGTTTATCATTGATTTCTAATAATCTAATTTTGTGTTCCTAAGTGTGGTCACTCCGTTTCAGGTTATAACCTAAGGTAAGGCCGTTTCAAGCACTTACACCACAATCTACTCCGTTTCAGGTTATAGACTTCTAGTTTTAGCAAACCTAATACTCCGTTTCAGGTTACATCAGGTTAACGTGCGACTACTTGTCCTAACGTTTCAGTATCAAACAAGCAGCAAAAATAAGGGCTGAATTGCTCGGCTAAGTTTTACCATTTCAAGTCTCCACTTAGCTTCGCAATTCAAACCGAGATAAATAGCACAAAAACTAGTGGAACATAAAATAGCATTAAGCAAAGAATCTCAAAACTTCGTCACAATATATTGAACCCTAAACCGAATAGCGAAATTAGCTACTCATAGTCATGACAAAATAACAGAAGTATTTTTGAGTGAAAGCAGTAGAAATTCTCTTTCTTCGGTTGAAAACTTGATCTCCTCTCGAGCCGTCTTCTCCTCTGCGAATTTTCGGTCTGGGAATAATGGCTGCTGAAACTGATGTCGAAAACCTAATTTATGAGAAAAGGTTTCTAATTTCGTTTTGGGCCAGATTTCCAATTTCGATTTGCTGACGTCAGCCGCGGACGCTGAAGAGATTAGCGCCGCGGATCATTAAGAGATTACCATCCGCGGAAGCCACCGATAAAATGGCCTGCATCCGCGATCCGGTCTGAGATGCATTTCTTCTTTTTCTCGTCAGTCTTGACTTTGGCTCTCGATTCGACTCCATGAACTACATGTGATGATTTTAGCACCGAAATGCCGTCTTTGAGCGCATTTTCCTTCCAGAGCTTCCGAAACACCTGAGATGCAAACAACACTGAAAAGTAACTGTTCGCATCAAAAAAGTATCGAAATAGACGGGATTAGTTGATTCGACGAGTCGTATAAATACGACTCATCATTCGTCCTTAGAAAGAGACTAACTTGGGACGAACTTAGACAAACCATAGAATGAGACTAACGTTTGTCTTTGTTCGTCCCAAGTTAGTCTCGTTAGTCTCATTCTATGGTTTGTCTAAGTTCGTCCTTAGAAAGAGACTAACTTGGGACGAACTTAGACAAACCTTAGAATGAGACTAACGTTTGTCTTTGTTCGTCCCAAGTTAGTCTCGTTAGTCTCATTCTATGGTTTGTCTAAGTTCGTCCTTAGAAAGAGACTAACTTGGGACGAACTTAGACAAACCTTAGAATGAGACTAACGTTTGTCTTTGTTCGTCCCAAGTTAGTCTCGTTAGTCTCATTCTATGGTTTGTCTAAGTTCGTCCTTAGAAAGAGACTAACTTGGGACGAACTTAGACAAACCATAGAATGAGACTAACGTTTGTCTTTGTTCGTCCCAAGTTAGTCTCGTTATTCTCATGTTAAGGTTTGTCTATGTTCGTCCTTAGAAAGAGACTAACTTGGGACGAACTTAGACAAACCTTAGAAGGAGACTAACTTTTGTCTTTGTTCGTCCCATGTTTGTCTCCTTAGTCTCATTTTAAGGTTTGTCTAAGTTCGTCCTTAGAAAGAGACAAACATGGGACGAACTTAGACAAACCTTAGAATGAGACTAACATTTGTCTTTGTTCGTCCCAAGTTAGTCTCGTGAGTCTCATTTTAAGGTTTGTCTAAGTTCGTCCTTAGAAAGAGACAAACTTGGGACGAACTTAGACAAACCTTAGAATGAGACTAACGTTTGTCTTTGTTCGTCCCAAGTTAGTCTCGTTCAATGGTTTGTCTAAGTTCGTCCTTAGAAAGAGACTAACTTGGGACGAACTTACACAAACCTTAGAATGAGACGAACGTTTGTCTTTGTTCGTCCCATGTGAGTCTCGTTAGTCTCATTTTAAGGTTTGTCTAAGTTCGTCCTTAGAAAGAGACTAACTTAGGACGAACTTAGACAAACCTTAGAATGAAACTAACGTTTGTCTTTGTCCGTCCCAAGTTAGTCTCGTTAGTCTCATTCTATGGTTTGTCTAATTTCGACCCTTAGAAAGAGACTAACTTGGGACGAAATTAGACAGACCTTAGAATGAGACTAACGTTTGTCTTTGTTCATCCCAAGTTAGTCTCGTTAGTCTCATTTTTCAGGTTTGTCTAAGTTCGTCCTTAGAAAGAGACAAACTTGGGACGAACTTAGACAAACCTTAGAATGAGACTAACGTTTGTCTTTGTTCGTCCCAAGTTAGTCTCGTTAGTCTCATTCTATGGTTTGTCTAAGTTCGTCCTTAGAAAGAGACTAACTTGGGACGAACTTAGACAAACCTTAGAATGAGACTAACGTTTGTCTTTGTTCGTCCCAAGTAAGTCTCGTTCAATGGTTTGTCTAAGTTCGTCCTTAGAAAGAGACTAACTTGGGACGAACTTAGACAAACCTTAGAATGAGACTAACGTTTGTCTTTGTTCATCCCAAGTTAGTCTCCTTAGTCTCATTATAAGGTTTGTCTAAGTTCGTCCTTAGAAAGAGACTAACTTGGGACGAACTTAGACAAAGCTCAGAATGAGACTAACGTTTGTCTTTGTTCATCCCAAGTTAGTCTCGTTAGTCTCATTTTAAGGTTTGTCTAAGTTCGTCCTTAGAAGAGACTAACTTAGGACGAACTTAGACAAACCTTAGAATGAGACTAACGTTTGTCTTTGTTCGTCCCAAGTTAGTCTCGTTAGTCTCGTTCAATGGTTTGTCTAAGTTCATCCTTAGAAAGAGACTAACTTGGGACAAACTTAGACAAACCTTAGAATGAGACTAACGTTTGTCTTTGTTCGTCCGAAGTTAGTCTCGTTAGTCTCATTCTATGGTTTATCTAAGTTCGTCGTTAGAAAGAGACTAACTTTGGACGAACTTAGACAAACATTAGAATGAGACTAACGTTTGTCTTTGTTCGTCCCAAGTTAGTCTCGTTAGTCTCATTTTAAGGTTTGTCTAAGTTCGTCCTTAGAAAGAGACTAACTTGGGACGAATTTAGACAAACCATAGAATGAGACTAACGTTTGTCTTTGTTCGTCCCAAGTTAGTCTCGTTATTCTCATGTTAAGGTTTGTCTAAGTTTGTCCTTAGAAAAAGACTAACTTGGGACGAACTTAGACAAACCTTAGAATGAGACTAACGTTTGTCTTTGTTCGTCCCAAGTTAGTCTCGTTAGTCTCATTTTAAGGTTTGTTTAAGTACGTCCTTAGAAAGAGACTAACTTGGGAAGAACTTAGACAAACCTTAGAATGAGACTAACATTTGTCTTTGTTCGTCCCAAGTTAGTCTCGTTGGTCTCATTTTAAGGTTTGTCTAAGTTTGTCCTTAGAAACAGACTAACTTGGGACGAACTTAGACAAACCATAGAATGAGACTAACGTTTGTCTTTGTTCATCCCAAGTTAGTCTCGTTAGTCTCATTCTATGGTTTGTCTAAGTTCGTCCTTAGAAAGAGACTAACTTGGGACAAACTTAGACAAACCTTAGAATGAGACTAACGTTTGTCTTTGTTCGTCCCAAGTTAGTCTCGTTAGTCTCATTCTATGGTTTGTCTAAGTTCGTCCTTAGAAAGAGACTAACTTGGGACGAACTTAGACAAACCATAGAATGAGACTAACGTTTGTCTTGTTCATCCCAAGTTAGTCTCGTTAGTCTCATTTTAAGGTTTGTCTAAGTTCGTCCTTAGAAAGAGACTAACTTGGGACGAACTTAGACAAACCTTAGAATGAGACTAACGTTTGTCTTTGTTCGTCCCAAGTTAGTCTCGTTAGTCTCATTCTATAGTTTGTCTAATTTCGTCCCATAGAAAGAGACTAACTTGGGACGAACTTAGACAAACCTTAGAATGAGACTAACATTTGTCCTTGTTCGTCCCAAGTTAGTCTCGTTAGTCTCATTTTAAGGTTTGTCTAAGTTCATCGTTAGAAAGAGACTAACTTGGGACGAACTTAGACAAACCTTAGAATGAGACTAACGTTTGTCTTTGTTCGTCCCAAGTTAGTCTCGTTAGTCTCATTCTATGGGTTGTCTAAGTTCGTCCTTAGAAAGAGACTAACTTGGGACAAACTTAGACAAACCTTAGAATGAGACTAACGTTTGTCTTTGTTCGTCCCAAGTTAGTCTCGTTCAATGGTTTGTCTAAGTTCGTCCTTAGAAAGAGATTAACTTGGGACAAACTTAGACAAAGCTTAGAATGAGACTAACGTTTGTCTTTGTTCATCCCAAGTTAGTCTCGTTAGTCTCATTTTAAGGTTTGTCTAAGTTCGTCATTAGAAGAGACTAACTTAGGACGAACTTAGACAAACCTTAGAATGAGACTAACGTTTGTCTTTGTTCGTCCCAAGTTAGTCTCGTTAGTCTCGTTCAATGGTTTGTCTAAGTTCGTCCTTAGAAAGAGACTAACTTGGGACAAACTTAGACAAACCTTAGAATGAGACTAACGTTTGTCTTTGTTCGTCCCAAGTTAGTCTCATTCTATGGTTTATCTAAGTTCGTCGTTAGAAAGAGACTAACTTTGGACGAACTTAGACAAACATTAGAATGAGACTAACGTTTGTCTTTGTTCGTCCCAAGTTAGTCTCGTTAGTCTCATTTTAAGGTTTGTCTAAGTTCGTCCTTAGAAAGAGACTAACTTGGGGCGAATTTAGACAAACCATAGAATGAGACTAACGTTTGTCTTTGTTCGTCCCAAGTTAGTCTCGTTATTCTCATGTTAAGGTTTGTCTAAGTTTGTCCTTAGAAAGAGACTAACTTGGGACGAACTTAGACAAACCTTAGAATGAGACTAACGTTTGTCTTTGTTCGTCCCAAGTTAGTCTCGTTAGTCTCATTTTAAGGTTTGTTTATGTACGTCCTTAGAAAGAGACTAACTTGGGAAGAACTTAGACAAACCTTAGAATGAGACTAACATTTGTCTTTGTTCGTCCCAAGTTAGTCTCGTTGGTCTCATTTTAAGGTTTGTCTAAGTTCGTCCTTAGAAAGAGACTAACTTGGGATGAACTTAGACAAACCATAGAATGAGACTAACGTTTGTCTTTGTTCATCCCAAGTTAGTCTCGTTAGTCTCATTCTATGGTTTGTCTAAGTTCGTCCTTAGAAAGAGACTAACTTGGGACAAACTTAGACAAACCTTAGAATGAGACTAACGTTTGTCTTTGTTCGTCCCAAGTTAGTCTCGTTCAATGGTTTGTCTAAGTTCGTCCTTAGAAAGAGACTAACTTGGGGACAAAGTTAGACAAACCTTAGAATGAGACTAACATTTGTCTTTGTTCGTCCCAAGTTAGTCTCATTCAATGGTTTGTCTAAGTTCGTCCTTAGAAAGAGACTAAGTTGGGACGAACCTAGACAAACCTTGGAATGAGACTAACGTTTGTCTTTGTTCGTCCCAAGTTAGTCTCGTTAGTCTCATTTTAAGGTTTGTGTAAGTTCGTCCTTAGAAAGAGACTAACTTGGGACGAACTTAGACAAACCTTAGAATAAGACTAACGTTTGTCTTTGTTCGTCCCAAGTTAGTCTCGTTAGTCTCATTTTAAGGTTTGTCTAAGTTCGTCCTAAGAAAGAGACTAACTTGGGACGAACTTAGACAAACCTTAGCATGAGACTAACGTTTGTCTTTGTTCGTCCCAAGTTAGTCTTGTTAGTCTCCTTCTATGGTTTTTCTTTGTTCATCGCAAGTTAGTCTCGTTAGTCTCATTCTATTGTTTATCTAAGTTCTTCGTTAGAAAGAGACTAAATTAGGACGAACTTAGACAAACCTTAGAATGAGACTAACGTTTGTCTTTGTTCGTCCCAAGTTAGTCTCGTTCAATGGTTTGTCTAAGTTCGTCCTTAGAAAGAGACTAACTTGGGACGAACTTAGACAAACCTTAGAATGAGACTAACATTTGTCTTTGTTCGTCCCAAGTTAGTCTCGTTGGTCTCATTTTAAGGTTTGTCTAAGTTCGTCCTTAGAAAGAGACTAACTTGGGACGAACTTAGACAAACCATAGAATGAGACTAACGTTTGTCTTTGTTCGTCCCAAGTTAGTCTCGTTAGTCTCATTCTATGGTTTGTCTAAGTTCGTCCTTAGAAAGAGACTAACTTGGGACGAACTTAGACAAACCTTAGAATGAGACTAACGTTTGTCTTTGTTCGTCCCAAGTTAGTCTCGTTAGTCTCATTCTATGGTTTGTCTAAGTTCGTCCTTAGAAAGAGACTAACTTGGGACGAACTTAGACAAACCATAGAATGAGACTAACGTTTGTCTTTGTTCGTCCCAAGTTAGTCTCGTTATTCTCATGTTAAGGTTTGTCAATGTACGTCCTTAGAAAGAGACTAACTTGGGACGAACTTAGACAAACCTTAGAATGAGACTAACTTTTGTCTTTGTTCGTCCCATGTTTGTCTCCTTAGTCTCATTTTAAGGTTTGTCTAAGTTCGTCCTTAGAAAGAGACAAACTTGGGACGAACATAGACAAACCTTAGAATGAGACTAACATTTGTCTTTGTTCGTCCCAAGTTAGTCTCGTTAGTCTCATTTTAAGGTTTGTCTAAGTTCGTCCTTAGAAAGAGACAAACTTGGGACGAACTTAGACAAACCTTAGAATGAGACTAACGTTTGTCTTTGTTCGTCCCAAGTTAGTCTCGTTCAATGGTTTGTCTAAGTTCGTCCTTAGAAAGAGACTAACTTGGGACGAACTTACACAAACCTTAGAATGAGACTAACGTTTGTCTTTGTTCGTCCCATGTGAGTCTCGTTAGTCTCATTTTAAGGTTTGTCTAAGTTCGTCCTTAGAAAGAGACTAACTTAGGACAAACTTAGACAAACCTTAGAATGAAACTAACGTTTGTCTTTGTCCGTCCCAAGTTAGTCTCGTTAGTCTCATTCTATGGTTTGTCTAATTTCGTCCCTTAGAAAGAGACTAACTTGGGACGAAATTAGACAGACCTTAGAATGAGACTAACGTTTGTCTTTGTTCATCCCAAGTTAGTCTCGTTAGTCTCATTTTTCAGGTTTGTCTAAGTTCGTCCTTAGAAAGAGACAAAATCTTGGGACGAACTTAGACAAACCTTAGAATGAGACTAACGTTTGTCTTTGTTCGTCCCAAGTTAGTCTCGTTAGTCTCATTCTATGGTTTGTCTAAGTTCGTCCTTAGAAAGAGACTAACTTGGGACGAACTTAGACAAACCTTAGAATGAGACTAACGTTTGTCTTTGTCCGTCCCAAGTTAGTCTCGTTCAATGGTTTGTCTAAGTTCGTCCTTAGAAAGAGACTAACTTGGGACGAACTTAGACAAACCTTAGAATGAGACTAACGTTTGTCTTTGTTCATCCCAAGTTAGTCTCGTTAGTCTCATTTTTCAGGTTTGTCTAAGTTCGTCCTTAGAAAGAGACAAAATCTTGGGACGAACTTAGACAAACCTTAGAATGAGACTAACGTTTGTCTTTGTTCGTCCCAAGTTAGTCTCGTTAGTCTCATTCTATGGTTTGTCTAAGTTCGTCCTTAGAAAGAGACTAACTTGGGACGAACTTAGACAAACCTTAGAATGAGACTAACGTTTGTCTTTGTCCGTCCCAAGTTAGTCTCGTTCAATGGTTTGTCTATGTTCGTCCTTAGAAAGAGACTAACTTGGGACGAACTTAGACAAACCTTAGAATGAGACTAACGTTTGTCCTTGTTCGTCCCAAGTTAGTCTCGTTAGTCTCATTCTATAGTTTGTCTAATTTCGTCCCTTAGAAAGAGACTAACTTGGGACGAACTTAGACAAACCTTAGAATGAGACTAACATTTGTCCTTGTTCGTCCCAAGTTAGTCTCGTTAGTCTCATTTTAAGGTTTGTCTAAGTTCGTCCTTAGAAAGAGACTAACTTGGGACGAACTTAGACAAACCTTAGAATGAGACTAACGTTTGTCTTTGTTCGTCCCAAGTTAGTCTCGTTAGTCTCATTCTATGGGTTGTCTAAGTTCGTCCTTAGAAAGAGACTAACTTGGGACGAAATTAGACAGACCTTAGAATGAGACTAACGTTTGTCTTTGTTCATCCCAAGTAAGTCTCGTTAGTCTCATTTTTCAGGTTTGTCTAAGTTCGTCCTTAGAAAGAGACAAAATCTTGGGACGAACTTAGACAAACCTTAGAATGAGACTAACGTTTGTCTTTGTTCGTCCCAAGTTAGTCTCGTTAGTCTCATTCTATGGTTTGTCTAAGTTCGTCCTTAGAAAGAGACTAACTTGGGACGAACTTAGACAAACCTTAGAATGAGACTAACGTTTGTCTTTGTCCGTCCCAAGTTAGTCTCGTTCAATGGTTTGTCTATGTTCGTCCTTAGAAAGAGACTAACTTGGGACGAACTTAGACAAACCTTAGAATGAGACTAACGTTTGTCTTTGTTCGTCCCAAGTTAGTCTCGTTAGTCTCATTCTATAGTTTGTCTAATTTCGTCCCTTAGAAAGAGACTAACTTGGGACGAACTTAGACAAACCTTAGAATGAGACTAACATTTGTCCTTGTTCGTCCCAAGTTAGTCTCGTTAGTCTCATTTTAAGGTTTGTCTAAGTTCGTCCTTAGAAAGAGACTAACTTGGGACGAACTTAGACAAACCTTAGAATGAGACTAACGTTTGTCTTTGTTCGTCCCAAGTTAGTCTCGTTAGTCTCATTCTATGGGTTATCTAAGTTCGTCCTTAGAAAGAGACTAACTTGGGACGAACTTAGACAAACCTTAGAATGAGACTAACGTTTGTCTTTGTTCGTCCCAAGTTAGTCTCGTTCAATGGTTTGTCTAAGTTCGTCCTTAGAAAGAGACTAACTTGGGACAAACTTAGACAAAGCTTAGAATGAGACTAACGTTTGTCTTTGTTCATCCCAAGTTAGTCTCGTTAGTCTCATTTTAAGGTTTGTCTAAGTTCGTCCTTAGAAGAGACTAACTTAGGACGAACTTAGACAAACCTTAGAATGAGACTAACGTTTGTCTTTGTTCGTCTCAAGTTAGTCTCGTTAGTCTCGTTCAATGGTTTGTCTAAGTTCGTCCTTAGAAAGAGACTAACTTGGGACAAACTTAGACAAACCTTAGAATGAGACTAACGTTTGTCTTTGTTCGTCCCAAGTTAGTCTCGTAAGTCTCATTCTATGGTTTATCTAAGTTCGTCGTTAGAAAGAGACTAACTTTGGACGAACTTAGACAAACGTTAGAATGAGACTAACGTTTGTCTTTGTTCGTCCCAAGTTAGTCTCGTTAGTCTCATTTTAAGGTTTGTCTAAGTTCGTCCTTAGAAAGAGACTAACATGGGGCGAATTTAGACAAACCATAGAATGAGACTAACGTTTGTCTTTGTTCGTCCCAAGTTAGTCTCGTTAGTCTCATGTTAAGGTTTGTCTAAGTTCGTCCTTAGAAAGAGACTAACTTGGGACGAACTTAGACAAACCTTAGAATGAGACTAACGTTTGTCTTTGTTCGTCCCAAGTTAGTCTCGTTAGTCTCATTTTAAGGTTTGTTTAAGTACGTCCTTAGAAAGAGACTAACTTGGGAAGAACTTAGACAAACCTTAGAATGAGACTAACATTTGTCTTTGTTCGTCCCAAGTTAGTCTCGTTGGTCTCATTTTAAGGTTTGTCTAAGTTCGTCCTTAGAAAGAGACTAACTTGGGACGAACTTAGACAAACCATAGAATGAGACTAACGTTTGTCTTTGTTCATCCCAAGTTAGTCTCGTTAGTCTCATTCTATGGTTTGTCTAAGTTCGTCCTTAGAAAGAGACTAACTTGGGACAAACTTAGACAAACCTTAGAATGAGACTAACGTTTGTCTTTGTTCGTCCCAAGTTAGTCTCGTTCAATGGTTTGTCTAAGTTCGTCCTTAGAAAGAGACTAACTTGGGACAAAGTTAGACAAACCTTAGAATGAGACTAACATTTGTCTCTGTTCGTCCCAAGTTAGTCTCATTCGATGGTTTGTCTAAGTTCGTCCTTAGAAAGAGACTAAGTTGGGACAAACTTAGACAAACCTTGGAATGAGACTAACGTTTGTCTTTGTTCGTCCCAAGTTAGTCTCCTTAGTCTCATTTTAAGGTTTGTGAAAGTTTGTCCTTAGAAAGAGACTAACTTGGGACGAACTTAGACAAACCTTAGAATAAGACTAACGTTTGTCTTTGTTCGTCCCAAGTTAGTCTCGTTAGTCTCATTTTAAGGTTTGTCTAAGTTCGTCCTAAGAAAGAGACTAACTTGGGACGAACTTAGACAAACCTTAGAATGAGACTAACGTTTGTCTTTGTTCGTCCCAAGTTAGTCTTGTTAGTCTCCTTCTATGGTTTTTCTTTGTTCGTCGCAAGTTAGTCTCGTTAGTCTCATTCTATTGTTTATCTAAGTTCTTCGTTAGAAAGAGACAAAATTAGGACGAACTTAGACAAACCTTAGAATGAGACTAACGTTTGTCTTTGTTCGTCCCAAGTTAGTCTCGTTCAATGGTTTGTCTAAGTTCGTCCTTAGAAAGAGACTAACTTGGGACGAACTTAGACAAACCTTAGAATGAGACTAACATTTGTCTTTGTTCGTCCCAAGTTAGTCTCGTTGGTCTCATTTTAAAGTTTGTCTAAGTTCGTCCTTAGAAAGAGACTAACTTGGGACGAACTTAGACAAACCATAGAATGAGACTAACGTTTGTCTTTGTTCGTCCCAAGTTAGTCTCGTTAGTCTCATTCTATGGTTTGTCTAAGTTCGTCCTTAGAAAGAGACTAACTTGGGACGAACTTAGACAAACCTTAGAATGAGACTAACGTTTGTCTTTGTTCGTCCCAAGTTAGTCTCGTTAGTCTCATTCTATGGTTTGTCTAAGTTCGTCCTTAGAAAGAGACTAACTTGGGACGAACTTAGACAAACCATAGAATGAGACTAACGTTTGTCTTTGTTCGTCCCAACTTAGTCTCGTTATTCTCATGTTAAGGTTTGTCTATGTTCGTCCTTAGAAAGAGACTAACTTGGGACAAACTTAGACAAACCATAGAATGAGACTAACGTTTGTCTTTGTTCCTCCCAAGTTAGTCTCGTTAGTGTCATTCTATGGTTTGTCTAAGTTCGTCCTTAGAAAGAGACTAACTTAGGACGAACTTAGACAAACCTTAGAATGAGACTAACGTTTGTCTTTGTTCATCCCAAGTTAGTCTCGTTCAATGGTTTGTCTAAGTTCGTCCTTAGAAAGAGACTAACTTGGGACAAACTTAGACAAACCTTAGAATGAGACTAACGTTTGTCTTTGTTCGTCCCAAGTTAGTCTCGTTAGTCTCATTCTATGGTTTATCTAAGTTCGTCGTTAGAAAGAGACTAACTTTGGACGAACTTAGACAAACGTTAGAATGAGACTAACGTTTGTCTTTGTTCGTCCCAAGTTAGTCTCGTTAGTCTCATTTTAAGGTTTGTCTAAGTTCGTCCTTAGAAAGAGACTAACTTGGGGCGAATTTAGACAAACCATAGAATGAGACTAACGTTTGTCTTTGTTCGTCCCAAGTTAGTCTCGTTAGTCTCATTCTATGGTTTGTCTAAGTTCGTCCTTAGAAAGAGACTAACTTGGGACGAACTTAGACAAACCTTAGAATGAGACTAACGTTTGTCTTTGTCCGTCCCAAGTTAGTCTCGTTCAATGGTTTGTATAAGTTCGTCCTTAGAAAGAGACTAACTTGGGACGAACTTAGACAAACCTTAGAATGAGACTAACGTTTGTCTTTGTTCATCCCAAGTTAGTCTCGTTAGTCTCATTTTAAGGTTTGTCTAAGTTTGTCCTTAGAAAGAGACTAACTTGGGACGAACTTAGACAAACCTTAGAATGAGACTAACGTTTGTCTTTGTTCGTCCCAAGTTAGTCTCGTTAGTCTCATTCTATAGTTTGTCTAATTTCGTCCCTTAGAAAGAGACTAACTTGTGACGAACTTAGACAAACCTTAGAATGAGACTAACATTTGTCCTTGTTCGTCCCAAGTTAGTCTCGTTAGTCTCATTTTAAGGTTTGTCTAAGTTCGTCCTTAGAAAGAGACCAACTTGGGACGAACTTAGACAAACCTTAGAATGAGACTAACGTTTGTCTTTGTTCGTCCCAAGTTAGGCTCGTTAGTCTCATTCTATGGGTTGTCTAAGTTCGTCCTTAGAAAGAGTCTAACTTGGGACGAACTTAGACAAACCTTAGAATGAGACTAACGTTTGTCTTTGTCCGTCCCAAGTTAGTCTCGTTCAATGGTTTGTCTAAGTTCGTCCTTAGAAAGAGACTAACTTGGGACGAACTTAGACAAACCTTAGAATGAGACTAACGTTTGTCTTTGTTCATCCCAAGTTAGTCTCGTTAGTCTCATTTTAAGGTTTGTCTAAGTTCGTCCTTGGAAAGAGACTAACTTGGGACGAACTTAGACAAACCTTTGAATGAGACTAACGTTTGTCTTTGTTCGTCCCATGTTAGTCTCGTTAGTCTCATTATATAGTTTGTCTAATTTCGTCCCTTAGAAAGAGACTAACTTGGGACGAACTTAGACAAACCTTAGAATGAGACTAACATTTGTCCTTGTTCGTCCCAAGTTAGTCTCGTTAGTCTCATTTTAAGGTTTGTCTAAGTTCGTCCTTAGAAAGAGTCTAACTTGGGATGAACTTAGACAAACCTTAGAATGTGACTAACGTTTGTCTTTGTTCATCCCAAGTTAGTCTCGTTAGTCTCATTCTATGGGTTGTCTAAGTTCGTCCTTAGAAAGATACTAGCTTGGGACGAACTTAGACAAACCTTAGAATGAGACTAACGTTTGTCTTTGTTCGTCCCAAGTTAGTCTCGTTCAATGGTTTGTCTAAGTTTGTCCTAAGAAAGAGACTAACTTGGGATGAACTTAGACAAACCTTAAAGTGAGACTAACGTTTGTCTTTGTTGGCCCCAAGTTAGTCTCGTTCAATGGTTTGTCTAAGTTCGTCCTTAGAAAGAGACTAACTTGGGACGAACTTAGACAAACCTTAGAATGAGACTAACGTTTGTCTTTGTTCATCCCAAGTGAGTCTCGTTAGTCTCATTTTAAGGTTTGTCTAAGTTCGTCCTTAGAAAGAGACTAACTTAGGACGTACTTAGACAAACCTTAGAATGAGACTAACGTTTGTCTTTGTTCGTCCCAAGTTAGTCTCGTTAGTCTCATTTTAAGGTTTGTGTAAGATCGTCCTTAGAAAGAGATTAACTTGGGACGAACTTAGACAAACCATAGAATGAGACTAACGTTTGTCTTTGTTCCTCCCAAATTAGTCTCGTTAGTCTCATTTTAAGGTTTGTCTAAGTTCGTCCTTAGAAAGAGACTAACTTAGGACGAACTTAGACAAACCTTAGAATGAAACTAACGTTTGTCTTTGTCCGTCCCAAGTTAGTCTCGTTAGTCTCATTCTATGGTTTGTCTAATTTCGTCCTTAGAAAGAGTTTAACTTGGGACGAACTTAGACAAACATTAGAATGAGACTAACGTTTGTCATTGTTCGTCCCAAGTTAGTCTCGTTAGTCTCATTTTAAGGTTTGTTTAAGTTCGTCCTTAGAATGAGACTAACGTTTGTCTTTGTTCGTCTCAAGTTAGTCTCGTTAGTCTCATTTTAAGGTTTGTCTAAGTTCGTCCTTAGAAAGAGACTAACTTGGGATGAACTTAGACAAACCTTAGAATGAGACTAACGTTTGTCTTTGTTCGTTTCAAGTTAGTCTCGTTAGTCTCATTCTATGGTTTGTCTAAGTTCGTCCTGAGAAAGAGACTAACTTGGGACGAACTTAAACAAACCTTAGAATGAGACTAACGTTTGTCTTTGTTCGTCCCATGTTAGTCTCGTTAGTCTCATTTTAAGGTTTGTCTAAGTTCATCCTTAGAAAGAGACTAACTTGGGACGAACATAGACAAACCTTAGAATGAGACTAACGTTTGTCTTCGTTCCTCCCAAGTTATTCTCGTTAGTCTCATTTTGTGGTTTGTCTAAGTTCGTCCTTAAAAAGAGACAAACTTGGGACGAACTTAGACAAACCTTAAAATGAGACTAACGTTTGTCTTTGTTCGTCCCAAGTTAGTCTTGTTAGTCTCATTTTAAGGTTTGTTTAAGGTCGTCCTTAGAAAGAGACTAACTTGGGACGAACTTAGACAAACCTTAGAATGAGACTAACGTTTGTCTTTGTTCGTCCCAAGTTAGTCTCGTTAGTCTCATTCTATGGTTTGTCTTAGTTTGTCCTTAGAAAGAGACTAACTTGGGACGAACTTAGACAAACCTTAGAATGAGACTAACGTTTGTCTTTGTTCGTCCCAAGTTAGTCTCGTTATTCTCGTTCTATGGTTTGTCTAAGTTCGTCCTTAGAAAGAGACTAACTTGGGACGAACTTAGACAAACCTTAGAATGAGACTTACCTTTGTCTTTGTTCGTCCCAAGTTAGTCTCGTTAGTCTCATTTTAAGGTTTGTCTAAGTTCGTCCTTAGAAAGAGACTAACTTGGGACGAACTTAGACAAACCTTAGAATGAGACTAACGTTTGTCTTTGTTCGTCCTAAGTTAGTCTCGTTAGTCTAATTCTATGATTTGTCTTTGTTCATCCTTAGAAAGAGACTAACTTGGGACAAACTTAGACAAACCTTAGAATGACACTAATGTTTGTCTTTGTTCGTCTCAAGTTAGGCTCGTTTAATGATTTGTCTAATTTCATCCTTAGAAAGACACTAAATTGGGACGAACTTAGACAAACCTTAGAATTAGACTAACGTTTGTCTTTGTTCCTCCCAAGTTAGTCTCGTTAGTCTCATTTTAAGGTTTGTCTAAGTTCGTCCTTAGAAAGAGACTAAATTGGGACGAACTTAGACAAAACTTAGAATGAGACTAACGTTTGTCTTTGTTCGTCCCGAGTTAGTATCGTTAGTCTCATTTTAAGGTTTGTCTAAGTTCGTCCTTAGAAAGAGACTATGATGTTCCCTTGAAGTGCCATGTATTTGGCAAAACGTAGTTAGACAGTTCGAGCAGGTGTTCAGGGGGAGTTCGAACAATATCCTGGTACTCCTGTACAGCGTGATCAAGACGCGAGGATATTTCCCGAAAGATATTGGACAGCAAAGATTTCGACAAGTGGAAGTCGGCCTGCGACTTATTCGAGCATTAGATATTCGAATGAATATCTACATTGAAGATGGCGCGACTTACTTGGAAAGAAGACTTCGAATATTTTTCCAATCGATTTGTGAAAGATATACATCAAATATTTAGGAATCAATTCCGAAATATTTGATGGGATTATCTTGTGCGAATTAGGGTTTCGCTCGAGCATATAAATACAATGCAAGGGCAACCCTAATTTCTATCGCTTTCAAGATCAAAATATACACGAGTATACACTATCGATTGGGAAGGAAGAAAGCGACGGCCGTTTGTGTTTACTCATTGGAAACACATCGGTGGAAGTGCAGTCTGCACAAGTGCAAACCAGACTGACTGAAGGTGATCAAACTGCCGCACACAACAAAGGTGATCAAAACTTTCGAGAGAAGCATCCGAGCTTCTGGAGAAGGTCAAGAACGTTCGGACTGCAGGTTCTGAACGAAGGGGATCGAGGGGAATTGCGGTGAACCTCGGTTGCAAATCTGAGAGACGGAGAATTGAGGTTAGGCTATTACAAGGTGTAAGTGTAAGTCCCTGTGGAAACCCTATACTCGTAATAAAGATTTGCTATCCCTTTTCGGGTGTGGGAAACCCCCCAGAGTAGGCGGAGCCGAACTGGGTTATCAGTCTGTGAGTTCTACTGCTTTTGTTTATTTGCTGAACTATTGTGATACGAGTTCAAACTCTGTCTTGAACTGTCAGTTGAACTGTTGTGCAAAGAGTTCAAGGTCTAATGCAACAGTACCCTGGACACAAGCTTGAACAGGGGACATAATTTCATTTGGTATCAGAACCGAACACTCGACACACTGAGTGGGATCTTAAACTGTTCAAGATGACTCTGAAGGAAGGATAAAGCATAACCAGACCCCCGCTACTCGAAGGATTGAACTGTGCCACCTGGAAGCCCGTGATGAGATCCTTTTTGAAATCTCTAGACGAAAAGGCATGGAAGGCTATTCTGAAAGGGTGGACGGAACCCATGATGAACAATCTCACTGGAGAACCGATCGCAAAGCCAGAAGCACTGTGGACAGAAGAGGAGGACAAAGCTTCCATGGGAAACTCAAAGGCTATGAACGCAATTTTCTCGGCCGTAGATGAAAACGTCATGAAGCTAACCATCAATAGTGAAGTGGCCAAGGAAGCATGGGATATCCTCCAAACAGCTATTGAAGGAACAGACAAAGTTCACAACTCTCGCATGCAAGCTGTCACAACCAGGTTCGAAGAGATGAAGATGAAGGAGATTGAAACCATCACTGAGTACAACACCAGAGTTCTGGAACTGTCCAACGAGGCGTCTGCACTAGGGAAACCCATCGATGAAGAAAGATTGGCCAGTAAGGTCCTGAGGTCTCTCCCTCTGAGATTTGCCATGAAAGTCACGGCCATTGAGGAAATGCACGCCATCACCAAATTGAAGATGGACGAGCTAATGGGTTCCCTCAGAACTTACGAGATCAATCATGACTTCCAAACCGGAGAAAGAGACTAACTTGGGACGAACTTAGACAGACCTTAGAATGAGACTAACGTTTGTCTTTGTTCATCCCAAGTTAGTCCCGTTAGTCTCATTTTTCAGGTTTGTCTAAGTTCGTCCTTAGAAAGAGACAAACTAGGGACGAACATAGACAAACCTTAGAATGAGACTAACGTTTGTCTTTATTCGTCCCAAGTTAGTCTCGTTAGTCTCATTCTATGGTTTGTCTAAGTTCGTCCTTAGAAAGAGACTAACTTGGGACGAACTTAGACAAACCTTAAAATGAGACTAACGTTTGTCTTTGTTCGCCCCAAGTTAGTCTCGTTCAATGGTTTGTCTAAGTTCGTCCTTAGAAAGAGACTAACTTGGGACGAACTTTGACAAACCTTAGAATGAGACTAACGTTTGTCTTTGTTCATCCCAAGTGAGTCTCGTTAGTCTCATTTTAAGGTTTGTCTAAGTTCGTCCTTAGAAAGAGACTAACTTAGGAAGTACTTAGACAAACCTTAGAATGAGAGTAACGTTTGTCTTTGTTCGTCCCAAGTTAGTCTCGTTAGTCTCATTTTAAGGTTTGTCTAAGATCGTCCTTAGAAAGAGATTAACTTGGGACGAACTTAGACAAACCATAGAATGAGACTAACGTTTGTCTTTGTTCCTCCCAAGTTAGTCTCGTTAGTCTCATTTTAAGGTTTGTCTAAGTTCGTCCTTAGAAAGAGACAAACTTGGGACGAACTTAGACAAAACATAGAATGAGACTAACATTTGTCTTTGTTCGTCTCAAGTTAGTCTCGTTGGTCTCATTCTATGGTTTGTCTAATTTCGTCCCTTAGAAAGAGACTAACTTGGGACGAACTTAGACAGACCTTAGAATGAGACTAACGTTTGTCTTTGTTCGTCCCAAGTTAGTCTCGTTAGTCTCATTTTTCAGGTTTGTCTAAGTTCGACCTTAGAAAGAGACAAACTTGGGACGAACTTAGACAAACCAAAAAATGAGACTAACGTTTGTCTTTGTTCGTCCCAAGTTAGTCTCGTTAGTCTCATTCTATGGTTTGTCTAAGTTCGTCCTTAGAAAGAGACTAACTTGGGACGAACTTAGACAAACCTTAGAATGAGCCTAACGTTTGTCTTTGTGCATCCCAAGTGAGTCTCGTTAGTCTCATTTTAAGGTTTGTCTTTGTTCGTCCATAGAAAGAGACTAACTTAGGACGTACTTAGACAAACCTTAGAATGAGACTAACGTTTGTCTTTGTTCGTCCCAAGTTAGTC
This sequence comes from Rhodiola kirilowii, assembly GCA_033675215.1. Lineage (NCBI taxonomy): Eukaryota > Viridiplantae > Streptophyta > Magnoliopsida > Saxifragales > Crassulaceae > Rhodiola > Rhodiola kirilowii. Next base: position 211,279 of record JAUCNB010000014.1, on the reverse strand, counting down.
TCGTTAGTCTCATTTTAAGGTTTGTCTAAGATCGTCCTTAGAAAGAGATTAACTTGGGACGAACTTAGACAAACCATAGAATGAGACTAATGTTTGTCTTTGTTCCTCCCAAGTTAGTCTCGTTAGTCTCATTTTAAGGTTTGTCTAAGTTCGTCCTTAGAAAGAGACTAACTTAGGACGAACTTAGACAAACCTTAGAATGAAACTAACGTTTGTCTTTGTCCGTCCCAAGTTAGTCTCGTTTGTCTCATTCTATGGTTTGTCTAATTTCGTCCCTTAGAAAGAGACTAACTTGGGACGAACTTAGACAGACCTTAGAATGAGACTAACGTTTGTCTTTGTCCGTCCCAAGTTAGTCTCGTTCAATGGTTTGTCTAAGTTCGTCCTTAGAAAGAGACTAACTTGGGACAAACTTAGACAAACCTTAGAATGAGACTAACGTTTGTCTTTGTTCATCCCAAGTTAGTCTCGTTAGTCTCATTTTAAGGTTTGTCTAAGTTCGTCCTTAGAAAGAGACTAACTTGGGGCGAACTTAGACAAACCTTAGAATGAGACTAACGTTTGTCTTTGTTCGTCCCAAGTTAGTCTCGTTAGTCTCATTCTATAGTTTGTCTAATTTCGTCCCTTAGAAAGAGACTAACTTGGGACGAACTTAGACAAACCTTAGAATGAGACTAACATTTGTCCTTGTTCGTCCCAAGTTAGTCTCGTTAGTCTCATTTTAAGGTTTGTCTAAGTTCGTCCTTAGAAAGAGACTAACTTGGGACGAACTTAGACAAACCTTAGAATGAGACTAACATTTGTCTTTGTTCGTCCCAAGTTAGTCCCGTTAGTCTCATTCTATGGTTTGTCTAAGTTCGTCCTTAGAAAGAGACTAACTTGGGACGAACTTAGACGAACCTTAGAATGAGACTAACGATTGTCTTTGTCCGTCCCAAGTTAGTCTCGTTCAATGGTTTGTCTAAGTTCGTCCTTAGAAAGAGACTAACTTGGGACGAACTTAGACAAACCTTAAAATGAGACTAACGTTTGTCTTTGTTCGCCCCAAGTTAGTCTCGTTCAATGGTTTGTCTAAGTTCGTCCTTAGAAAGAGACTAACTTGGGACGAACTTAGACAAACCTTAGAATGAGACTAACGTTTGTCTTTGTTCATCCCAAGTGAGTCTCGTTAGTCTCATTTTAAGGTTTGTCTAAGTTCGTCCTTAGAAAGAGACTAACTTAGGACGTACTTAGACAAACCTTAGAATGAGACTAACGTTTGTCTTTGTTCGTCCCAAGTTAGTCTCGTTAGTCTCATTTTAAGGTTTGTCTAAGATCGTCCTTAGAAAGAGATTAACTTGGGACGAACTTAGACAAACCATAGAATGAGACTAACGTTTGTCTTTGTTCCTCCCAAGTTAGTCTCGTTAGTCTCATTTTAAGGTTTGTCTAAGTTTGTCCTTAGAAAGAGACTAACTTAGGACGAACTTAGACAAACCTTAGAATGAAACTAACGTTTGTCTTTGTCCGTCCCAAGTTAGTCTCGTTAGTCTCATTCTATGGTTTGTCTAATTTCGTCCCTTAGAAAGAGACTAACTTGGGACGAACTTAGACAGACCTTAGAATGAGACTAACGTTTGTCTTTGTTCATCCCAAGTTAGTCTCGTTAGTCTCATTTTTCAGGTTTGTCTAAGTTCGTTCTTAGAAAGAAACAAACTTGGGACGAACTTAGACAAACCTTAGAATGAGACTAACGTTTGTCTTTGTTCGTCCCAAGTTAGTCTCGTTAATCTTATTCTATGGTTTGTCTAAGTTCGTCCTTAGAAAGAGACTAACTTGGGACGAACTTAGACAAACCTTAAAATGTGACTAACGTTTGTCTTTGTTCGCCCCAATTAGTCTCGTTCAATGGTTTGTCTAAGTTCGTCCTTAGAAAGAGACTAACTTGGGATGAACTTAGACAAACCTTAGAATGAGACTAACGTTTGTCTTTGTTCATCCCAAGTGAGTCTCGTTAGTCTCATTTTAAGGTTTGTCTAAGTTCGTCCTTAGAAAGAGACTAACTTAGGACGTACTTAGACAAACCTTAGAATGAGACTAACGTTTGTCTTTGTTCGTCCCAAGTTAGTCTCGTTAGTCTCATTTTAAGGTTTGTCTAAGATCGTCCTTAGAAAGAGATTAACTTGGGACGAACTTATACAAACCGTAGAATGAGACTAACGTTTGTCTTTGTTCCTCCCAAGTTAGTCTAGTTAGTCTCATTTTAAGGTTTGTCTAACTTTGTCCTTAGAAAGAGACAAACTTGGGACGAACTTAGACAAACCATAGAATGAGACTAACATTTGTCTTTGTTCGTCTCAAGTTAGTCTCGTTGGTCTCATTCTATGGTTTGTCTAATTTTGTCCCTTAGAAAGAGACTAACTTGGGACGAACTTAGACAGACTTTAGAATGAGACTAACGTTTGTCTTTGTTCGTCCCAAGTTAGTCTCGTTAGTCTCATTTTCCAGGTTTGTCTAAGTTCGTCCTTAGAAAGAGACAAACTTGGGACGAACTTAGACAAACCTTAGAATGAGACTAACGTTTGTCTTTGTTCGTCCCAAGTTAGTCTCGGTAGTCTCATTCTATGGCTTGTCTAAGTTCGTCCTTAGAAAGAGACTAACTTGGGACGCACTTAGACAAACATTAGAATGAGACTAACGTTTGTCTTTGTTCATCCCAAGTGAGTCTCGTTAGTCTCATTTTAAGGTTTGTCTAAGTTCGTCCTTAGAAAGAGACTAACTTAGGACGTACTCAGACAAACCTTAGAATGAGACTAACGTTTGTCTTTGTTCGTCCCAAGTTAGTCTCGTTAGTCTCATTTTAAGGTTTGTCTAAGATCGTCCATAGAAAGAGATTAACTTGGGACGAACTTAGACAAACCATAGAACGAGACTAACGTTTGTCTTTGTTCCTCCCAAGTTAGTCTCGTTAGTCTCATTTTAAGGTTTGTCTAAGTTCGTCCTTAGAAAGAGACTAACTTAGGACGAACTTAGACAAACCTTAGAATGAAACTAACGTTTGTCTTTGTCCGTCCCGAGTTAGTCTCGTTAGTCTCATTCTATGGTTTGTCTAATTTAGTCCCTTAGAAAGAGACTAACTTGGGACGAACTTAGAGAGACCTTAGAATGAGACTAACGTTTGTCTTTGTTCGTCCCAAGTTAGTCTCGTTAGTCTCATTTTTCAGGTTTGTCTAAGTTCGTCCTTAGAAAGAGACAAACTTGGGACGAACTTAGACAAACCTTAGAATGAGACTAACGTTTGTCTTTGTTCGTCCCAAGTTAGTCTCGTTAGTCTCATTTTAAGGTTTGTCTAAGATCGTCCTTAGAAAGAGATTAACTTGGGACGAACTTATACAAACCGTAGAATGAGACTAACGTTTGTCTTTGTTCCTCCCAAGTTAGTCTAGTTAGTCTCATTTTAAGGTTTGTCTAACTTTGTCCTTAGAAAGAGACAAACTTGGGACGAACTTAGACAAACCATAGAATGAGACTAACATTTGTCTTTGTTCGTCTCAAGTTAGTCTCGTTGGTCTCATTCTATGGTTTGTCTAATTTTGTCCCTTAGAAAGAGACTAACTTGGGACGAACTTAGACAGACTTTAGAATGAGACTAACGTTTGTCTTTGTTCGTCCCAAGTTAGTCTCGTTAGTCTCATTTTCCAGGTTTGTCTAAGTTCGTCCTTAGAAAGAGACAAACTTGGGACGAACTTAGACAAACCTTAGAATGAGACTAACGTTTGTCTTTGTTCGTCCCAAGTTAGTCTCGGTAGTCTCATTCTATGGCTTGTCTAAGTTCGTCCTTAGAAAGAGACTAACTTGGGACGCACTTAGACAAACATTAGAATGAGACTAACGTTTGTCTTTGTTCATCCCAAGTGAGTCTCGTTAGTCTCATTTTAAGGTTTGTCTAAGTTCGTCCTTAGAAAGAGACTAACTTAGGACGTACTCAGACAAACCTTAGAATGAGACTAACGTTTGTCTTTGTTCGTCCCAAGTTAGTCTCGTTAGTCTCATTTTAAGGTTTGTCTAAGATCGTCCATAGAAAGAGATTAACTTGGGACGAACTTAGACAAACCATAGAACGAGACTAACGTTTGTCTTTGTTCCTCCCAAGTTAGTCTCGTTAGTCTCATTTTAAGGTTTGTCTAAGTTCGTCCTTAGAAAGAGACTAACTTAGGACGAACTTAGACAAACCTTAGAATGAAACTAACGTTTGTCTTTGTCCGTCCCGAGTTAGTCTCGTTAGTCTCATTCTATGGTTTGTCTAATTTAGTCCCTTAGAAAGAGACTAACTTGGGACGAACTTAGACAGACCTTAGAATGAGACTAACGTTTGTCTTTGTTCGTCCCAAGTTAGTCTCGTTAGTCTCATTTTTCAGGTTTGTCTAAGTTCGTCCTTAGAAAGAGACAAACTTGGGACGAACTTAGACAAACCTTAGAATGAGACTAACGTTTGTCTTTGTTCGTCCCAAGTTAGTCTCGTTAGTCTCATTCTATGGTTTGTCTAAGTTCGTCCTTAGAAAGAGACTAACTTGGGACGAACTTAGACGAACCTTAGAATGAGACTAACGTTTGTCTTTGTCCGTCCCAAGTTAGTCTCGTTCAATGGTTTGTCTAAGTTCGTCCTTAGAAAGAGACTAACTTGGGACGAACTTAGACAAACCTTAGAATGAGACTAACGTTTGTCTTTGTTCATCCCAAGTTAGTCTCGTTAGTCTCATTTTAAGGTTTGTCTAAGTTCGTCCTTAGAAAGAGACTAACTTGGGACGAACTTAGACAAACCTTAGAATGAGACTAACGTTTGTCTTTGTTCGTCCCAAGTTAGTCTCGTTAGTCTCATTCTATAGTTTGTCTAATTTCGTCCCTTAGAAAGAGACTAACTTGGGACGAACTTAGACAAACCTTAGAATGAGACTAACATTTGTCCTTGTTCGTCCCAAGTTAGTCTCGTTAGTCTCATTTTAAGGTTTGTCTAAGTTCGTCCTTAGAAAGAGACTAACTTGGGACGAACTTAGACAAACCTTAGAATGAGACTAACGTTTGTCTTTGTTCGTCCCAAGTTAGTCTCGTTAGTCTCATTCTATGGGTTGTCTAAGTTCGTCCTTAGAAAGAGACTAACTTGGGACGAACTTAGACAAACCTCAGAATGAGACTAACGTTTGTCTTTGTTCGTCCCAAGTTAGTCTCGTTCAATGGTTTGTCTAAGTTCGTCCTTAGAAAGAGACTAACTTGGGACGAACTTAGACAAACCTTAAAATGAGACTAACGTTTGTCTTTGTTCGCCCCAAGTTAGTCTCGTTCAATGGTTTGTCTAAGTTCGTCCTTAGAAAGAGACTAACTTGGGACGAACTTAGACAAACCTTAGAATGTGACTAACGTTTGTCTTTGTTCATCCCAAGTGAGTCTCGTTAGTCTCATTTTAAGGTTTGTCTAAGTTCGTCCTTAGAAAGAGACTAACTTAGGACGTACTGAGACAAACCTTAGAATGAGACTAACGTTTGTCTTTGTTCGTCCCAAGTTTTCTCGTTAGTCTCATTTTAAGGTTTGTCTAAGATCGTCCTTAGAAAGAGATTAACTTGGGACGAACTTAGACAAACCATAGAATGATTCTAACGTTTGTCTTTGTTCCTCCCAAGTTAGTCTCGTTAGTCTCATTATAAGGTTTGTCTAAGTTCGTCCTTAGAAAGAGACTAACTTAGGACGAACTTAGACAAACCTTAGAATGAAACTAACGTTTGTCTTTGTCCGTCCCAAGTTAGTCTCGTTAGTCTCATTCTATGGTTTGTCTAATTTCGTCCCTTAGAAAGAGGCTTACTTGGGACGAACTTAGACAGACCTTAGAATGAGACTAACGTTTGTCTTTGTTCATCCCAAGTTAGTCTCGTTAGTCTCATTTTTCAGGTTTGTCTAAGTTCGTCCTTAGAAAGAGACAAACTTGGGACGAACTTAGACAAACCTTAGAATGAGACTAACGTTTGTCTTTGTTCGTCCCAAGTTAGTCTCGTTAGTCTCATTCTATGGTTTGTCTAAGTTCGTCCTTAGAAAGAGACTAACTTGGGACGAACTTAGACAAACCTTAAAATGAGACTAACGTTTGTCTTTGTTCGCCCCAAGTTAGTCTCGTTCAATGGTTTGTCTAAGTTCGTCCTTAGAAAGAGACTAACTTGGGACGAACTTAGACAAACCTTAGAATGAGACTAACGTTTGTCTTTGTTCATCCCAAGTGAGTCTCGTTAGTCTCATTTTAAGGTTTGTCTAAGTTCGTCCTTAGAAAGAGACTAACTTAGGATGTACTTAGACAAACCTTAGAATGAGAGTAACGTTTGTCTTTGTTCGTCCCAAGTTAGTCTCGTTAGTCTCATTTTAAGGTTTGTCTAAGATCGTCCTTAGAAAGAGATTAACTTGGGACGAACTTAGACAAACCATAGAATGAGACTAACGTTTGTCTTTGTTCCTCCCAAGTTAGTCTCGTTAGTCTCATTTTAAGGTTTGTCTAAGTTCGTCCTTAGAAAGAGACAAACTTGGGACGAACTTAGACAAACCATAGAATGAGACTAACATTTGTCTTTGTTCGTCTCAAGTTAGTCTCGTTGGTCTCATTCTATGGTTTGTCTAATTTCGTCCCTTAGAAAGAGACTAACTTGGGACGAACTTAGACAGACCTTAGAATGAGACTAACGTTTGTCTTTGTTCGTCCCAAGTTAGTCTCGTTAGTCTCATTTTTCAGGTTTGTCTAAGTTCGTCCTTAGAAAGAGACAAACTTGGGACGAACTTAGACAAACCAAAAAATGAGACTAACGTTTGTCTTTGTTCGTCCCAAGTTAGTCTCGTTAGTCTCATTCTATGGTTTGTCTAAGTTCGTCCTTAGAAAGAGACTAACTTGGGACGAACTTAGACGAACCTTAGAATGAGACTAACGATTGTCTTTGTCCGTCCCAAGTTAGTCTCGTTCAATGGTTTGTTTAAGTTCGTCCTTAGAAAGAGACTAACTTGGGACGAACTTAGACAAACCTTAGAATGAGACTAACGTTTGTCTTTGTTCATCCCAAGTTAGTCTCGTTAGTCTCATTTTAAGGTTTGTCTAAGTTCGTCCTTAGAAAGAGACTAACTTGGGACGAACTTAGACAAACCTTAGAATGAGACTAACGCTTGTCTTTGTTCGTCCCAAGTTAGTCTCGTTAGTCTCATTCTATAGTTTGTCTAATTTCGTCCCTTAGAAAGAGACTAACTTGGGACGAACTTAGACAAACCTTAGAATGAGACTAACATTTGTCCTTGTTCGTCCCAAGTTAGTCTCGTTAGTCTCATTTTAAGGTTTGTCTAAGTTCGTCCTTAGAAAGAGACTAACTTGGGACGAACTTAGACAAACCTTAGAATGAGACTAACGTTTGTCTTTGTTCGTCCCAAGTTAGTCTCGTTAGTCTCATTCTATGGGTTGTCTAAGTTCGTCCTTAGAAAGAGACTAACTTGGGACGAACTTAGACAAACCTCAGAATGAGACTAACGTTTGTCTTTGTTCGTCCCAAGTAAGTCTCGTTCAATGGTTTGTCTAAGTTCGTCCTTAGAAAGAGACTAACTTGGGACGAACTTAGACAAACCTTAAAATGAGACTAACGTTTGTCTTTGTTCGCCCCAAGTTAGTCTCGTTCAATGGTTTGTCTAAGTTCGTCCTTAGAAAGAGACTAACTTGGGACGAACTTAGACAAACCTTAGAATGAGACTAACGTTTGTCTTTGTTCATCCCAAGTGAGTCTCGTTAGTCTCATTTTAAGGTTTGTCTAAGTTCGTCCTTAGAAAGAGACTAACTTAGGACGTACTTAGACAAACCTTAGAATGAGACTAACGTTTGTCTTTGTTCGTCCCAAGTTAGTCTCGTTAGTCTCATTTTAAGGTGTGTCTAAGATCGTCCTTAGAAAGAGATTAACTTGGGACGAACTTAGACAAACCATAGAATGAGACTAACGTTGTCTTTGTTCCTCCCAAGTTAGTCTCGTTAGTCTCATTTTAAGGTTTGTCTAAGTTCGTCCTTAGAAAGAGACTAACTTAGGACGAACTTAGACAAACCTTAGAATGAAACTAACGTTTGTCTTTGTCCGTCCCAAGTTAGTCTCGTTAGTCTCATTCTATGGTTTGTCTAATTTCGTCCCTTAGAAAGAGACTAACTTGGGACGAACTTAGACAGACCTTAGAATGAGACTAACGTTTGTCTTTGTTCATCCCAAGTTAGTCTCGTTAGTCTCATTTTTCAGGTTTGTCTAAGTTCGTCCGTAGAAAGAGACAAACTTGGGACGAACTTAGACAAACCTTAGAATGAGACTAACGTTTGTCTTTGTTCATCCCAAGTTAGTCTCGTTAGTCTCATTTTAAGGTTTGTCTAAGTTCGTCCTTAGAAAGAGACTAACTTGGGACGAACTTAGACAAACCTTAGAATGAGACTAACGCTTGTCTTTGTTCGTCCCAAGTTAGTCTCGTTAGTCTCATTCTATAGTTTGTCTAATTTCGTCCCTTAGAAAGAGACTAACTTGGGACGAACTTAGACAAACCTTAGAATGAGACTAACATTTGTCCTTGTTCGTCCCAAGTTAGTCTCGTTAGTCTCATTTTAAGGTTTGTCTAAGTTCGTCCTTAGAAAGAGACTAACTTGGGACGAACTTAGACAAACCTTAGAATGAGACTAACGTTTGTCTTTGTTCGTCCCAAGTTAGTCTCGTTAGTCTCATTCTATGGGTTGTCTAAGTTCGTCCTAAGAAAGAGACTAACTTGGGACGAACTTAGACAAACCTCAGAATGAGACTAACGTTTGTCTTTGTTCGTCCCAAGTAAGTCTCGTTCAATGGTTTGTCTACGTTCGTCCTTAGAAAGAGACTAACTTGGGACGAACTTAGACAAACCTTAAAATGAGACTAACGTTTGTCTTTGTTCGCCCCAAGTTAGTCTCGTTCAATGGTTTGTCTAAGTTCGTCCTTAGAAAGAGACTAACTTGGGACGAACTTAGACAAACCTTAGAATGAGACTAACGTTTGTCTTTGTTCATCCCAAGTGAGTCTCGTTAGTCTCATTTTAAGGTTTGTCTAAGTTCGTCCTTAGAAAGAGACTAACTTAGGACGTACTTAGACAAACCTTAGAATGAGACTAACGTTTGTCTTTGTTCGTCCCAAGTTAGTCTCGTTAGTCTCATTTTAAGGTGTGTCTAAGATCGTCCTTAGAAAGAGATTAACTTGGGACGAACTTAGACAAACCATAGAATGAGACTAACGTTTGTCTTTGTTCCTCCCAAGTTAGTCTCGTTAGTCTCATTTTAAGGTTTGTCTAAGTTCGTCCTTAGAAAGAGACTAACTTAGGACGAACTTAGACAAACCTTAGAATGAAACTAACGTTTGTCTTTGTCCGTCCCAAGTTAGTCTCGTTAGTCTCATTCTATGGTTTGTCTAATTTCGTCCCTTAGAAAGAGACTAACTTGGGACGAACTTAGACAGACCTTAGAATGAGACTAACGTTTGTCTTTGTTCATCCCAAGTTAGTCTCGTTAGTCTCATTTTTCAGGTTTGTCTAAGTTCGTCCTTAGAAAGAGACAAACTTGGGACGAACTTAGACAAACCTTAGAATGAGACTAACGTTTGTCTTTGTTCGTCCCAAGTTAGTCTCGTTAGACTTATTCTATGGTTTGTCTAAGTTCGTCCTTAGAAAGAGACTAACTTGGGACGAACTTAGACAAACCTTAAAATGAGACTAACGTTTGTCTTTGTTCGCCCCAATTAGTCTCGTTCAATGGTTTGTCTAAGTTCGTCCTTAGAAAGAGACTAACTTGGGACGAACTTGGACAAACCTTAGAATGAGACTAACGTTTGTCTTTGTTCATCCCAAGTGAGTCTCGTTAGTCTCATTTTAAGGTTTGTCTAAGTTCGTCCTTAGAAAGAGACTAACTTAGGACGTACTTAGACAAACCTTAGAATGAGACTAACGTTTGTCTTTGTTCGTCCCAAGTTAGTCTCGTTAGTCTCATTTTAAGGTTTGTCTAAGATCGTCCTTAGAAAGAGATTAACTTGGGACGAACTTATACAAACCGTAGAATGAGACTAACGTTTGTCTTTGTTCCTCCCAAGTTAGTCTAGTTAGTCTCATTTTAAGGTTTGTCTAAGTTCGTCCTTAGAAAGAGACAAACTTGGGACGAACTTAGACAAACCATAGAATGAGACTAACGTTTGTCTTTGTTCGTCTCAAGTTAGTCTCGTTGGTCTCATTCTATGGTTTGTCTAAATTTGTCCCTTAGAAAGAGACTAACTTGGAACGAACTTAGACAGACCTTAGAATGAGACTAACGTTTGTCTTTGTTCGTCCCAAGTTAGTCTCGTTAGTCTCATTTTCCAGGTTTGTCTAAGTTCGTCCTTAGAAAGAGACAAACTTGGGACGAACTTAGACAAACCTTAGAATGAGACTAACGTTTGTCTTTGTTCGTCCCAAGTTAGTCTCGTTAGTCTCATTCTATGGTTTGTCTAAGTTCGTCCTTAGAAAGAGACTAACTTGGGACGAAGTTAGACAAACCTTAGAATGAGACTAACGTTTGTCTTTGTTCATCCCAAGTGAGTCTCGTTAGTCTCATTTTAAGGTTTGTCTAAGTTCGTCCTTAGAAAGAGACTAACTTAGGACGTACTCAGACAAACCTTAGAATGAGACTAACGTTTGTCTTTGTTCGTCCCAAGTTAGTCTCGTTAGTCTCATTTTAAGGTTTGTCTAAGATCGTCCTTAGAAAGAGATTAACTTGGGACGAACTTAGACAAACCATAGAATGAGACTAACGTTTGTCTTTGTTCCTCCCAAGTTAGTCTCGTTAGTCTCATTTTAAGGTTTGTCTAATTTCGTCCTTAGAAAGAGACTAACTTAGGACGTACTCAGACAAACCTTAGAATGAGACTAACGTTTGTCTTTGTTCGTCCCAAGTTAGTCTCGTTAGTCTCATTTTAAGGTTTGTCTAAGATCGTCCTTAGAAAGAGACTAACTTGGGATGAACTTAGACGAACCTTAGAATGAGACTAACGTTTGTCTTTGTCCGTCCCAAGTTAGTCTCGTTCAATGGTTTGTCTAAGTTCGTCCTTAGAAAGAGACTAACTTGGGACGAACTTAGACAACCCTTAGAATGAGACTAACGTTTGTCTTTGTTCATCCCAAGTTAGTCTCGTTAGTCTCATTTTAAGGTTTGTCTAAGTTCGTCCTTAGAAAGAGACTAACTTGGGACGAACTTAGACAAACCTTAGAATGAGACTAACGTTTGTCTTTGTTCGTCCCAAGTTAGTCTCGTTAGTCTCATTCTATAGTTTGTCTAATTTCGTCCCTTAGAAAGAGACTAACTTGGGACGAACTTAGACAAACCTTAGAATGAGACTAACATTTGTCCTTGTTCGTCCCAAGTTAGTCTCGTTAGTCTCATTTTAAGGTTTGTCTAAGTTCGTCCTTAGAAAGAGACTAACTTGGGACGAACTTAGACAAACCTTAGAATGAGACTAACGTTTGTCTTTGTTCGTCCCAAGTTAGTCTCGTTAGTCTCATTCTATGGGTTGTCTAAGTTCGTCCTTAGAAAGAGACTAACTTGGGACGAACTTAGACAAACCTCAGAATGAGACTAACGTTTGTCTTTGTTCGTCCCAAGTTTGTCTCGTTCAATGGTTTGTCTAAGTTCGTCCTTAGAAAGAGACTAACTTGGGACGAACTTAGACAAACCTTAAAATGAGACTAACGTTTGTCTTTGTTCGCCCCAAGTTAGTCTCGTTCAATGGTTTGTCTAAGTTCGTCCTTAGAAAGAGACTAACTTGGGACGAACTTAGACAAACCTTAGAATGAGAGTAACGTTTGTCTTTGTTCATCCCAAGTGAGTCTCGTTGGTCTCATTTTAAGGTTTGTCTAAGTTCGTCCTTAGAAAGAGACTAACTTAGGACGTACTGAGACAAACCTTAGAATGAGACTAACGTTTGTCTTTGTTCGTCCCAAGTTAGTCTCGTTAGTCTCATTTTAAGGTTTGTCTAAGATCGTCCTTAGAAAGAGATTAACTTGGGACGAACTTAGACAAACCATAGAATGAGACTAACGTTTGTCTTTGTTCCTCCCAAGTTAGTCTCGTTAGTCTCATTATAAGGTTTGTCTAAGTTCGTCCTTAGAAAGAGACTAACTTAGGACGAACTTAGACAAACCTTAGAATGAAACTAACGTTTGTCTTTGTCCGTCCCATGTTAGTCTCGTTAGTCTCATTCTATGGTTTGTCTAATTTCGTCCCTTAGAAAGAGACTAACTTGGGACGAACTTAGACAGACCTTAGAATGAGACTAACGTTTGTCTTTGTTCATCCCAAGTTAGTCTCGTTAGTCTCATTTTTCAGGTTTGTCTAAGTTCGTCCTTAGAAAGAGACAAACTTGGGACGAACTTAGACAAACCTTAGAATGAGACTAACGTTTGTCTTTGTTCATCCCAAGTTAGTCTCGTTAGTCTCATTTTAAGGTTTGTCTAAGTTCGTCCTTAGAAAGAGACTAACTTGGGACGAACTTAGACAAACCTTAGAATGAGACTAACGCTTGTCTTTGTTCGTCCCAAGTTAGTCTCGTTAGTCTCATTCTATAGTTTGTCTAATTTCGTCCCTTAGAAAGAGACTAACTTGGGACGAACTTAGACAAACCTTAGAATGAGACTAACATTTGTCCTTGTTCGTCCCAAGTTAGTCTCGTTAGTCTCATTTTAAGGTTTGTCTAAGTTCGTCCTTAGAAAGAGACTAACTTGGGACGAACTTAGACAAACCTTAGAATGAGACTAACGTTTGTCTTTGTTCGTCCCAAGTTAGTCTCGTTAGTCTCATTCTATGGGTTGTCTAAGTTCGTCCTAAGAAAGAGACTAACTTGGGACGAACTTAGACAAACCTCAGAATGAGACTAACGTTTGTCTTTGTTCGTCCCAAGTAAGTCTCGTTCAATGGTTTGTCTACGTTCGTCCTTAGAAAGAGACTAACTTGGGACGAACTTAGACAAACCTTAAAATGAGACTAACGTTTGTCTTTGTTCGCCCCAAGTTAGTCTCGTTCAATGGTTTGTCTAAGTTCGTCCTTAGAAAGAGACTAACTTGGGACGAACTTAGACAAACCTTAGAATGAGACTAACGTTTGTCTTTGTTCATCCCAAGTGAGTCTCGTTAGTCTCATTTTAAGGTTTGTCTAAGTTCGTCCTTAGAAAGAGACTAACTTAGGACGTACTTAGACAAACCTTAGAATGAGACTAACGTTTGTCTTTGTTCGTCCCAAGTTAGTCTCGTTAGTCTCATTTTAAGGTGTGTCTAAGATCGTCCTTAGAAAGAGATTAACTTGGGACGAACTTAGACAAACCATAGAATGAGACTAACGTTTGTCTTTGTTCCTCCCAAGTTAGTCTCGTTAGTCTCATTTTAAGGTTTGTCTAAGTTCGTCCTTAGAAAGAGACTAACTTAGGACGAACTTAGACAAACCTTAGAATGAAACTAACGTTTGTCTTTGTCCGTCCCAAGTTAGTCTCGTTAGTCTCATTCTATGGTTTGTCTAATTTCGTCCCTTAGAAAGAGACTAACTTGGGACGAACTTAGACAGACCTTAGAATGAGACTAACGTTTGTCTTTGTTCATCCCAAGTTAGTCTCGTTAGTCTCATTTTTCAGGTTTGTCTAAGTTCGTCCTTAGAAAGAGACAAACTTGGGACGAACTTAGACAAACCTTAGAATGAGACTAACGTTTGTCTTTGTTCGTCCCAAGTTAGTCTCGTTAGTCTTATTCTATGGTTTGTCTAAGTTCGTCCTTAGAAAGAGACTAACTTGGGACGAACTTAGACAAACCTTAAAATGAGACTAACGTTTGTCTTTGTTCGCCCCAATTAGTCTCGTTCAATGGTTTGTCTAAGTTCGTCCTTAGAAAGAGACTAACTTGGGACGAACTTGGACAAACCTTAGAATGAGACTAACGTTTGTCTTTGTTCATCCCAAGTGAGTCTCGTTAGTCTCATTTTAAGGTTTGTCTAAGTTCGTCCTTAGAAAGAGACTAACTTAGGACGTACTTAGACAAACCTTAGAATGAGACTAACGTTTGTCTTTGTTCGTCCCAAGTTAGTCTCGTTAGTCTCATTTTAAGGTTTGTCTAAGATCGTCCTTAGAAAGAGATTAACTTGGGACGAACTTATACAAACCGTAGAATGAGACTAACGTTTGTCTTTGTTCCTCCCAAGTTAGTCTAGTTAGTCTCATTTTAAGGTTTGTCTAAGTTCGTCCTTAGAAAGAGACAAACTTGGGACGAACTTAGACAAACCATAGAATGAGACTAACGTTTGTCTTTGTTCGTCTCAAGTTAGTCTCGTTGGTCTCATTCTATGGTTTGTCTAAATTTGTCCCTTAGAAAGAGACTAACTTGGAACGAACTTAGACAGACCTTAGAATGAGACTAACGTTTGTCTTTGTTCGTCCCAAGTTAGTCTCGTTAGTCTCATTTTCCAGGTTTGTCTAAGTTCGTCCTTAGAAAGAGACAAACTTGGGACGAACTTAGACAAACCTTAGAATGAGACTAACGTTTGTCTTTGTTCATCCCAAGTTAGTCTCGTTAGTCTCATTCTATGGTTTGTCTAAGTTCGTCCTTAGAAAGAGACTAACTTGGGACGAAGTTAGACAAACCTTAGAATGAGACTAACGTTTGTCTTTGTTCATCCCAAGTGAGTCTCGTTAGTCTCATTTTAAGGTTTGTCTAAGTTCGTCCTTAGAAAGAGACTAACTTAGGACGTACTCAGACAAACCTTAGAATGAGACTAACGTTTGTCTTTGTTCGTCCCAAGTTAGTCTCGTTAGTCTCATTTTAAGGTTTGTCTAAGATCGTCCTTAGAAAGAGATTAACTTGGGACGAACTTAGACAAACCATAGAATGAGACTAACGTTTGTCTTTGTTCCTCCCAAGTTAGTCTCGTTAGTCTCATTTTAAGGTTTGTCTAATTTCGTCCTTAGAAAGAGACTAACTTAGGACGTACTCAGACAAACCTTAGAATGAGACTAACGTTTGTCTTTGTTCGTCCCAAGTTAGTCTCGTTAGTCTCATTTTAAGGTTTGTCTAAGATCGTCCTTAGAAAGAGACTAACTTGGGACGAACTTAGACGAACCTTAGAATGAGACTAACGTTTGTCTTTGTCCGTCCCAAGTTAGTCTCGTTCAATGGTTTGTCTAAGTTCGTCCTTAGAAAGAGACTAACTTGGGACGAACTTAGACAACCCTTAGAATGAGACTAACGTTTGTCTTTGTTCATCCCAAGTTAGTCTCGTTAGTCTCATTTTAAGGTTTGTCTAAGTTCGTCCTTAGAAAGAGACTAACTTGGGACGAACTTAGACAAACCTTAGAATGAGACTAACGTTTGTCTTTGTCCGTCCCAAGTTAGTCTCGTTAGTCTCATTCTATAGTTTGTCTAATTTCGTCCCTTAGAAAGAGACTAACTTGGGACGAACTTAGACAAACCTTAGAATGAGACTAACATTTGTCCTTGTTCGTCCCAAGTTAGTCTCGTTAGTCTCATTTTAAGGTTTGTCTAAGTTCGTCCTTAGAAAGAGACTAACTTGGGACGAACTTAGACAAACCTTAGAATGAGACTAACGTTTGTCTTTGTTCGTCCCAAGTTAGTCTCGTTAGTCTCATTCTATGGGTTGTCTAAGTTCGTCCTTAGAAAGAGACTAACTTGGGACGAACTTAGACAAACCTCAGAATGAGACTAACGTTTGTCTTTGTTCGTCCCAAGTTTGTCTCGTTCAATGGTTTGTCTAAGTTCGTCCTTAGAAAGAGACTAACTTGGGACGAACTTAGACAAACCTTAAAATGAGACTAACGTTTGTCTTTGTTCGCCCCAAGTTAGTCTCGTTCAATGGTTTGTCTAAGTTCGTCCTTAGAAAGAGACTAACTTGGGACGAACTTAGACAAACCTTAGAATGAGAGTAACGTTTGTCTTTGTTCATCCCAAGTGAGTCTCGTTAGTCTCATTTTAAGGTTTGTCTAAGTTCGTCCTTAGAAAGAGACTAACTTAGGACGTACTGAGACAAACCTTAGAATGAGACTAACGTTTGTCTTTGTTCGTCCCAAGTTAGTCTCGTTAGTCTCATTTTAAGGTTTGTCTAAGATCGTCCTTAGAAAGAGATTAACTTGGGACGAACTTAGACAAACCATAGAATGAGACTAACGTTTGTCTTTGTTCCTCCCAAGTTAGTCTCGTTAGTCTCATTATAAGGTTTGTCTAAGTTCGTCCTTAGAAAGAGACTAACTTAGGACGAACTTAGACAAACCTTAGAATGAAACTAACGTTTGTCTTTGTCCGTCCCAAGTTAGTCTCGTTAGTCTCATTCTGTGGTTTGTCTAATTTCGTCCCTTAGAAAGAGACTAACTTGGGACGAACTTAGACAAACCTTAGAATGAGACTAACGTTTGTCTTTGTTCGTCCCAAGTTAGTCTCGTTAGTCTCATTCTATGGTTTGTCTAAGTTCGTCCTTAGAAAGAGACTAACTTGGGACGAACTTAGACAAAACTTAAAATGAGACTAACGTTTGTCTTTGTTCGCCCCAAGTTAGTCTCGTTCAATGGTTTGTCTAAGTTCGTCCTTAGAAAGAGACTAACTTGGGACGAACTTAGACAAACCTTAGAATGAGACTAACGTTTGTCTTTGTTCGTCCCAAGTTAGTCTCGTTAGTCTCATTTTAAGGTTTGTCTAAGATCGTCCTTAGAAAGAGATTAACTTGGGACGAACTTAGACAAACCGTAGAATGAGACTAACGTTTGTCTTTGTTCCTCCCAAGTTAGTCTAGTTAGTCTCATTTTAAGGTTTGTCTAAGTTCGTCCTTAGAAAGAGACAAACTTGGGACGAACTTAGACAAACCATAGAATGAGACTAACGTTTGTCTTTGTTCGTCTCAAGTTAGTCTCGTTGGTCTCATTCTATGGTTTGTCTAATTTCGTCCCTTAGAAAGAGACTAGCTTGGGACGAACTTAGACAGACCTTAGAATGAGACTAACGTTTGTCTTTGTTCGTCCCAAGTTAGTCTCGTTAGTCTCATTTTTCAGGTTTGTCTAAGTTCGTCCTTAGAAAGAGACAAACTTGGGACGAACTTAGACAAACCTTAGAATGAGACTAACGTTTGTCTTTGTTCATCCCAAGTTAGTCTCGTTAGTCTCATTCTATGGTTTGTCTAAGTTCGTCCTTAGAAAGAGACTAACTTGGGACGAACTTTTACAAACCTTAGAATGAGACTAACGTTTGTCTTTGTTCATCCCAAGTGAGTCTCGTTAGTCTCATTTTAAGGTTTGTCTAAGTTCGTCCTTAGAAAGAGACTAACTTAGGACGTACTTAGACAAACCTTAGAATGAGACTAACGTTTGTCTTTGTTCATCCCAAGTTAGTCTCGTTAGTCTCATTTTAAGGTTTGTCTAAGATCGTCCTTAGAAAGAGATTAACTTGGGACGAACTTAGACAAACCGTAGAATGAGACTAACGTTTGTCTTTGTTCCTCCCAAGTTAGTCTAGTTAGTCTCATTTTAAGGTTTGTCTAAGTTCGTCCTTAGAAAGAGACAAACTTGGGACGAACTTAGACAAACCATAAAATGAGACTAACGTTTGTCTTTGTTCATCTCAAGTTAGTCTCGTTGGTCTCATTCTATGGTTTGTCTAATTTTGTCCCTTAGAAAGAGACTAACTTGGGACGAACTTAGACAGACCTTAGAATGAGACTAACGTTTGTCTTTGTTCGTCCCAAGTTAGTCTCGTTAGTCTCATTTTTCAGGTTTGTCTAAGTTCGTCCTTAGAAAGAGACAAACTTGGGACGAACTTAGACAAACCTTAGAATGAGACTAACGTTTGTCTTTGTTCGTCCCAAGTTAGTATCGTTAGTCTCATTCTATGGTTTGTCTAAGTTCGTCTTTAGAAAGAGACTAACTTGGGACGAACTTAGACAAACCTTAGAATGAGACTAACGTTTGTCTTTGTTCATCCCAAGTGAGTCTCGTTAGTCTCATTTTAAGGTTTGTCTAAGTTCGTCCTTAGAAAGAGACTAACTTAGGACGTACTTAGACAAACCTTAGAATGAGACTAACGTTTGTCTTTGTTCGTCCCAAGTTAGTCTCGTTAGTCTCATTTTAAGGTTTGTCTAAGATCGTCCTTAGAAAGAGATTAACTTGGGACGAACTTAGACAAACCATAGAATGAGACTAACGTTTGTCTTTGTTCCTCCCAAGTTAGTCTCGTTAGTCTCATTTTAAGGTTTGTCTAAGTTCGTCCTTAGAAAGAGACTAACTTAGGACGAACTTAGACAAACCTTAGAATGAAACTAACGTTTGTCTTTGTCCGTCCCAAGTTAGTCTCGTTAGTCTCATTCTATGGTTTGTCTAATTTCGTCCCTTTCGTCCCTTAGAAAGAGACTAACTTGGGACGAACTTAGACAGACCTTAGAATGAGACTAACGTTTGTCTTTGTTCGTCCCAAGTTAGTCTCGTTAGTCTCATTTTTCAGGTTTGTCTAAGTTCGTCCTTAGAAAGAGACAAACTTGGGACGAACTTAGACAAACCTTAGAATGAGACTAACGTTTGTCTTTGTTCGTCCCAAGTTAGTCTCAATAGTCTCATTCTATGGTTTGTCTAAGTTCGTCCTTAGAAAGAGACTAACTTGGGACGAACTTAGACAAACCTTAGAATGAGACTAAGGTTTGTCTTTGTCCGTCCCAAGTTAGTCTCGTTTAATGGTTTGTCTAAGTTCGTCCTTAGAAAGAGACTAACTTGGGACGAACTTAGAAAAACCTTAGAATGAGACTAACGTTTGTCTTTGTTCATTCCAAGTTAGTCTCGTTAGTCTCATTTTAAGGTTTGTCTAAGTTCGTCCTTAGAAAGAGACTAACTTGGGACGAACTTAGACAAACCTTAGAATGAGACTAACGTTTGTCTTTGTTCGTCCCAAGTTAGTCTCGTTAGTCTCATTCTATGGTTTGTCTAAGTTCGTCCTTAGAAAGAGACTAACTTGGGACGAACTTAGACAAACCTTAAAATGAGACTAACGCTTGTCTTTGTTCGCCCCAAGTTAGTCTCGTTCAATGGTTTGTCTAAGTTCGTCCTTAGAAAGAGACTAACTTGGGACGAACTTAGACAAACCTTAGAATGAGACTAACGTTTGTCTTTGTTCATCCCAAGTGAGTCTCGTTAGTCTCATTTTAAGGTTTGTCTAAGTTCGTCCTTAGAAGGAGACTAACTTAGGACGTACTTAGACAAACCTTAGAATGAGACTAACGTTTGTCTTTGTTCCTCCCAAGTTAGTCTCGTTAGTCTCATTTTTAGGTTTGTCTAAGTTCATCCTTAGAAAGAGACTAACTTAGGACAAACTTAGACAAACCATAGAATGAAACTAACGTTTGTCTTTGTCCGTCCCAAGTTAGTCTCGTTAGTCTCATTCTATGGTTTGTCTAATTTCGTCACTTAGAAAGAGACCAACTTTGGACGAACTTAGACAGACCTTAGAATGAGACTAACGTTTGTCTTTGTTCATCCCAAGTTAGTCTCGTTAGTCTCATTTTTCAGGTTTGTCTAAGTTCGTCCTTAGAAAGAGACAAACTTGGGACGAACTTAGACAAACCTTAGAATGAGACTAACGTTTGTCTTTGTTCGTCCCAAGTTAGTCTCGTTAGTCTTATTCTATGGCTTGTCTAAGTTCGTCCTTAGAAAGAGACTAACTTGGGACGAACTTAGACAAACCTTAAAATGAGACTAACGTTTGTCTTTGTTCGCCCCAATAGTCTCGTTCAATGGTTTGTCTAAGTTCGTCCTTAGAAAGAGACTAACTTGGGACGAACTTAGACAAACCTTAGAATGAGACTAACGTTTGTCTTTGTTCATACCAAGTGAGTCTCGTTAGTCTCATTTTAAGGTTTGTCTAAGTTCGTCCTTAGAAAGAGACTAACTTAGGACGTACTTAGACAAACCTTAGAAAGAGACTAACGTTTGTCTTTGTTCGTCCCAAGTTAGTCTCGTTAGTCTCATTTTAAGGTTTGTCTAAGATCGTCCTTAGAAAGAGATTAACTTGGGACGAACTTAGACAAACCGTAGAATGAGACTAACGTTTGTCTTTGTTCCTCCCAAGTTAGTCTAGTTTGTCTCATTTTAAGGTTTGTCTAAGTTTGTCCTTAGAAAGAGACAAACTTGGGACGAACTTAGACAAACCATAGAATGAGACTAACGTTTGTCTTTGTTCGTCTCAAGTTAGTCTCGTTGGTCTCATTCTATGGTTTGCCTAATTTTGTCCCTTAGAAAGAGACTAACTTGGGACGAACTTAGACAGACCTTAGAATGAGACTAACGTTTGTCTTTGTTCGTCCCAAGTTAGTCTCGTTAGTCTCATTTTTCAGGTTTGTCTAAGTTCGTCCTTAGAAAGAGACAAACTTGGGACGAACTTAGACAAACCTTAGAATGAGACTAACGTTTGTCTTTGTTCGTCCCAAGTTAGTCTCGTTAGTCTCATTCTATGGTTTGTCTAAGTTCGTCCTTAGAAAGAGACTAACTTGGGACGAACTTAGACAAACCTTAGAATGAGACTAACGTTTGTCTTTGTTCATCCCAAGTGAGTCTCGTTAGTCTCATTTTAAGGTTTGTCTAAGTTCGTCCTTAGAAAGAGACTAACTTAGGACGTACTTAGACAAACCTTAGAATGAGACTAACGTTTGTCTTTGTTCGTCCCAAGTTAGTCTCGTTAGTCTCATTTTAAGGTTTGTCTAAGATCGTCCTTAGAAAGAGATTAACTTGGGACGAACTTAGACAAACCATAGAATGAGACTAACATTTGTCTTTGTTCCTCCCAAGTTAGTCTCGTTAGTCTCATTTTAAGGTTTGTCTAAGTTCGTCCTTAGAAAGAGACTAACTTAGGACGAACTTAGACAAACCTTAGAATGAAACTAACGTTTGTCTTTGTCCGTCCCAAGTTAGTCTCGTTAGTCTCATTCTATGGTTTGTCTAATTTCGTCCCTTTCGTCCCTTAGAAAGAGACTAACTTGGGACGAACTTAGACAGACCTTAGAATGAGACTAACGTTTGTCTTTGTTCGTCCCAAGTTAGTCTCGTTAGTCTCATTTTTCAGGTTTGTCTAAGTTCGTCCTTAGAAAGAGACAAACTTGGGACGAACTTAGACAAACCTTAGAATGAGACTAACGTTTGTCTTTGTTCGTCCCAAGTTAGTCTCGTTAGTCTCATTCTATGGTTTGTCTAAGTTCGTCCTTAGAAAGAGACTAACTTGGGACGAACTTAGACGAACCTTAGAATGAGACTAACGTTTGTCTTTGTCCGTCCCAAGTTAGTCTCGTTCAATGGTTTGTCTAAGTTCGTCCTTAGAAAGAGACTAACTTGGGACGAACTTAGACAAACCTTAGAATGAGACTAACGTTTGTCTTTGTTCATCCCAAGTTAGTCTCGTTAGTATCATTTTAAGGTTTGTCTAAGTTCGTCCTTAGAAAGAGACTAACTTGGGACGAACTTAGACAAACCTTAGAATGAGACTAACGTTTGTCTTTATTCGTCCCAAGTTAGTCTCGTTAGTCTCATTCTATACTTTGTCTAATTTCGTCCCTTAGAAAGAGACTAACTTGGGACGAACTTAGACAAACCTTAGAATGAGACTAACATTTGTCCTTGTTCGTCCCAAGTTAGTCTCGTTAGTCTCATTTTAAGGTTTGTCTAAGTTCGTCCTTAGAAAGAGACTAACTTGGGACGAACTTAGACAAACCTTAGAATGAGACTAACGTTTGTCTTTGTTCGTCCCAAGTTAGTCTCGTTAGTCTCATTCTATGGTTTGTCTAAGTTCGTCCTTAGAAAGAGACTAACTTGGGACGAACTTAGACAAACCTTAGAATGAGACTAAGGTTTGTCTTTGTCCGTCCCAAGTTAGTCTCGTTTAATGGTTTGTCTAAGTTCGTCCTTAGAAAGAGACTAACTTGGGACGAACTTAGACAAACCTTAGAATGAGACTAACGTTTGTCTTTGTTCATCCCAAGTTAGTCTCGTTAGTCTCATTTTAAGGTTTGTCTAAGTTCGTCCTTATAAAGAGACTAACTTGGGACGAACTTAGACAAACCTTAGTATGAGACTAACGTTTGTCTTTGTTCATCCCAAGTGAGTCTCGTTAGTCTCATTTTAAGGTTTGTCTAAGTTTGTCCTTAGAAAGAGACTAACTTAGGACGTACTCAGACAAACCTTAGAATGAGACTAACGTTTGTCTTTGTTCGTCCCAAGTTAGTCTCGTTAGTCTCATTTTAAGGTTTGTCTAAGATCGTCCTTAGAAAGAGATTAACTTGGGACGAACTTAGACAAACCATAGAATGAGACTAACATTTGTCTTTGTTCCTCCCAAGTTAGTCTCGTTAGTCTCATTTTAAGGTTTGTCTAAGTTCGTCCTTAGAAAGAGACTAACTTAGGACGAACTTAGACAAACCTTAGAATGAAACTAACGTTTGTCTTTGTCCGTCCCAAGTTAGTCTCGTTAGTGTCATTCTATGGTTTGTCTAATTTAGTCCCTTAGAAAGAGACTAACTTGGGACGAACTTAGACAGACCTTAGAAAGAGACTAACGTTTGTCTTTGTTTGTCCCAAGTTAGTCTCGTTAGTCTCATTTTTCAGGTTTGTCTAAGTTCGTCCTTAGAAAGAGACAAACTTGGGACGAACTTAGACAAACCTTAGAATGAGACTAACGTTTGTCTTTGTTCGTCCCAAGTTAGTCTCGTTAGTCTCATTCTATGGTTTGTCTAAGTTCGTCCTTAGAAAGAGACTAACTTGGGACGAACTTAGACGAACCTTAGAATGAGACTAACGTTTGTCTTTGTCCGTCCCAAGTTAGTCTCGTTCAATGGTTTGTCTAAGTTCGTCCTTAGAAATAGACTAACTTGGGACGAACTTAGACAAACCTTAGAATGAGACTAACGTTTGTCTTTGTTCATCCCAAGTTAGTCTCGTTAGTATCATTTTAAGGTTTGTCTAAGTTCGTCCTTAGAAAGAGACTAACTTGGGACGAACTTAGACAAACCTTAGAATGAGACTAACGTTTGTCTTTATTCGTCCCAAGTTAGTCTCGTTAGTCTCATTCTATACTTTGTCTAATTTCGTCCCTTAGAAAGAGACTAACTTGGGACGAACTTAGACAAACCTTAGAATGAGACTAACATTTGTCCTTGTTCGTCCCAAGTTAGTCTCGTTAGTCTCATTTTAAGGTTTGTCTAAGTTCGTCCTTAGAAAGAGACTAACTTGGGACGAACTTAGACAAACCTTAGAATGAGACTAACGTTTGTCTTTGTTCGTCCCAAGTTAGTCTCGTTAGTCTCATTCTATGGGTTGTCTAAGTTCGTCCTTAGAAAGAGACTAACTTGGGACGAACTTAGACAAACCTCAGAATGAGACTAACGTTTGTCATTGTTCGTCCCAAGTTAGTCTCGTTCAATGGTTTGTCTAAGTTCGTCCTTAGAAAGAGACTAACTTGGGACGAACTTAGACAAACCTTAAAATGAGACTAACGTTTGTCTTTGTTCGCCCCAAGTTAGTCTCGTTCAATGGTTTGTCTAAGTTCGTCCTTAGAAAGAGACTAACTTGGGACGAACTTAGACAAACCTTAGAATGAGAGTAACGTTTGTCTTTGTTCATCCCAAGTGAGTCTCGTTAGTCTCATTTTAAGGTTTGTCTAAGTTCGTCCTTAGAAAGAGACTAACTTAGGACGTACTGAGACAAACCTTAGAATGAGACTAACGTTTGTCTTTGTTCGTCCCAAGTTAGTCTCGTTAGTCTCATTTTAAGGTTTGTCTAAGATCGTCCTTAGAAAGAGATTAACTTGGGACGAACTTAGACAAACCATAGAATGAGACTAACGTTTGTCTTTGTTCCTCCCAAGTTAGTCTCGTTAGTCTCATTATAAGGTTTGTCTAAGTTCGTCCTTAGAAAGAGACTAACTTAGGACGAACTTAGACAAACCTTAGAATGAAACTAACGTTTGTCTTTGTCCGTCCCAAGTTAGTCTCGTTAGTCTCATTCTATGGTTTGTCTAATTTCGTCCCTTAGAAAGAGACTAACTTGGGACGAACTTAGACAGACCTTAGAATGTGACTAACGTTTGTCTTTGTTCATCCCAAGTTAGTCTCGTTAGTCTCATTTTTCAGGTTTGTCTAAGTTCGTCCTTAGAAAGAGACAAACTTGGGACGAACTTAGACAAACCTTAGAATGAGACTAACGTTTGTCTTTGTTCGTCCCAAGTTAGTCTCGTTAGTCTCATTCAATGGTTTGTCTAAGTTCGTCCTTAGAAAGAGACTAACTTGGGACGAACTTAGACAAACCTTAAAATGAGACTAACGTTTGTCTTTGTTCGCCCCAAGTTAGTCTCGTTCAATGGTTTGTCTAAGTTCGTCCTTAGAAAGAGACTAACTTGGGACGAACTTAGACAAACCTTAGAATGAGACTAACGTTTGTCTTTGTTCGTCGCAAGTTAGTCTCGTTAGTCTCATTTTAAGGTTTGTCTAAGATCGTCCTTAGAAAGAGATTAACTTGGGACGAACTTAGACAAACCGTAGAATGAGACTAACGTTTGTCTTTATTCCTCCCAAGTTAGTCTAGTTGGTCTCATTTTAAGGTTTGTCTAAGTTCGTCCTTAGAAAGAGACAAACTTGGGACGAACTTAGACAAACCATAGAATGAGACTAACGTTTGTCTTTGTTCGTCTCAAGTTAGTCTCGTTGGTCTCATTCTATGGTTTGTCTAATTTCGTCCCTTAGAAAGAGACTAGCTTGGGACGAACTTAGACAGACCTTAGAATGAGACTAACGTTTGTCTTTGTTCGTCCCAAGTTAGTCTCGTTAGTCTCATTTTTCAGGTTTGTCTAAGTTCGTCCTTAGAAAGAGACAAACTTGGGACGAACTTAGACAAACCTTAGAATGAGACTAACGTTTGTCTTTGTTCGTCCCAAGTTAGTCTCGTTAGTCTCATTCTATGGTTTGTCTAAGTTCGTCCTTAGAAAGAGACTAACTTGGGACGAACTTATACAAACCTTAGAATGAGACTAACGTTTGTCTTTGTTCATCCCAAGTGAGTCTCGTTAGTCTCATTTTAAGGTTTGTCTAAGTTCGTCCTTAGAAAGAGACTAACTTAGGACGTACTTAGACAAACCTTAGAATGAGACTAACGTTTGTCTTTGTTCATCCCAAGTTAGTCTCGTTAGTCTCATTTTAAGGTTTGTCTAAGATCGTCCTTAGAAAGAGATTAACTTGGGACGAACTTAGACAAACCGTAGAATGAGACTAACGTTTGTCTTTGTTCCTCCCAAGTTAGTCTAGTTAGTCTCATTTTAAGGTTTGTCTAAGTTCGTCCTTAGAAAGAGACAAACTTGGGACGAACTTAGACAAACCATAGAATGAGACTAACGTTTGTCTTTGTTCATCTCAAGTTAGTCTCGTTGGTCTCATTCTATGGTTTGTCTAATTTTGTCCCTTAGAAAGAGACTAACTTGGGACGAACTTAGACAGACCTTAGAATGAGACTAACGTTTGTCTTTGTTCGTCCCAAGTTAGTCTCGTTAGTCTCATTTTTCAGGTTTGTCTAAGTTCGTCCTTAGAAAGAGACAAACTTGGGACGAACTTAGACAAACCTTAGAATGAGACTAACGTTTGTCTTTGTTCGTCCCAAGTTAGTCTCGTTAGTCTCATTCTATGGTTTGTCTAAGTTCGTCCTTAGAAAGAGACTAACTTGGGACGAACTTATACAAACCTTAGAATGAGACTAACGTTTGTCTTTGTTCATCCCAAGTGAGTCTCGTTAGTCTCATTTTAAGGTTTGTCTAAGTTCGTCCTTAGAAAGAGACTAACTTAGGACGTACTTAGACAAACCTTAGAATGAGACTAACGTTTGTCTTTGTTCATCCCAAGTTAGTCTCGTTAGTCTCATTTTAAGGTTTGTCTAAGATCGTCCTTAGAAAGAGATTAACTTGGGACGAACTTAGACAAACCGTAGAATGAGACTAACGTTTGTCTTTGTTCCTCCCAAGTTAGTCTAGTTAGTCTCATTTTAAGGTTTGTCTAAGTTCGTCCTTAGAAAGAGACAAACTTGGGACGAACTTAGACAAACCATAGAATGAGACTAACGTTTGTCTTTGTTCATCTCAAGTTAGTCTCGTTGGTCTCATTCTATGGTTTGTCTAATTTTGTCCCTTAGAAAGAGACTAACTTGGGACGAACTTAGACAGACCTTAGAATGAGACTAACGTTTGTCTTTGTTCGTCCCAAGTTAGTCTCGTTAGTCTCATTTTTCAGGTTTGTCTAAGTTCGTCCTTAGAAAGAGACAAACTTGGGACGAACTTAGACAAACCTTAGAATGAGACTAACGTTTGTCTTTGTTCGTCCCAAGTTAGTCTCGTTAGTCTCATTCTATGGTTTGTCTAAGTTCGTCCTTAGAAAGAGACTAACTTGGGACGAACTTAGACAAACCTTAGAATGAGACTAACGTTTGTCTTTGTTCATCCCAAGTGAGTCTCGTTAGTCTCATTTTAAGGTTTGTTTAAGTTCGTCCTTAGAAAGAGACTAACTTAGGACGTACTTAGACAAACCTTAGAATGAGACTAACGTTTGTCTTTGTTCGTCCCAAATTAGTCTCGTTAGTCTCATTTTAAGGTTTGTCTAAGATCGTCCTTAGAAAGAGATTAACTTGGGACGAACTTAGACAAACCATAGAATGAGACTAACGTTTGTCTTTGTTCCTCCCAAGTTAGTCTCGTTAGTCTCATTTTAAGGTTTGTCTAAGTTCGTCCTTAGAAAGAGACTAACTTAGGACGAACTTAGACAAACCTTAGAATGAAACTAACGTTTGTCTTTGTCCGTCCCAAGTTAGTCTCGTTAGTCTCATTCTATGGTTTGTCTAATTTCGTCCCTTTTCGTCCCTTAGAAAGAGACTAACTTGGGACGAACTTAGACAGACCTTAGAATGAGACTAACGTTTGTCTTTGTTCGTCCCAAGTTAGTCTCGTTAGTCTCATTTTAAGGTTTGTCTAAGTTCGTCCTTAGAAAGAGACTAACTTGGGACGAACTTAGACAAACCTTAGAATGAGACTAACGTTTGTCTTTGTTCGTCCCAAGTTAGTCTCGTTAGTCTCATTCTATGGTTTGTCTAAGTTCGTCCTTAGAAAGAGACTAACTTGGGACGAACTTAGACAAACCTTAAAATGAGACTAACGCTTGTCTTTGTTCGCCCCAAGTTAGTCTCGTTCAATGGTTTGTCTAAGTTCGTCCTTAGAAAGAGACTAACTTGGGACGAACTTAGACAAACCTTAGAATGAGACTAACGTTTGTCTTTGTTCATCCCAAGTGAGTCTCGTTAGTCTCATTTTAAGGTTTGTCTAAGTTCGTCCTTAGAAGGAGACTAACTTAGGACGTACTTAGACAAACCTTAGAATGAGACTAACGTTTGTCTTTGTTCCTCCCAAGTTAGTCTCGTTAGTCTCATTTTAAGGTTTGTCTAAGTTCGTCCTTAGAAAGAGACTAACTTAGGACAAACTTAGACAAACCTTAGAATGAAACTAACGTTTGTCTTTGTCCGTCCCAAGTTAATCTCGTTAGTCTCATTCTATGGTTTGTCTAATTTCGTCCCTTAGAAAGAGACTAACTTTGGACGAACTTAGACAGACCTTAGAATGAGACTAACGTTTGTCTTTGTTCATCCCAAGTTAGTCTCGTTAGTCTCATTTTTCAGGTTTGTCTAAGTTCGTCCTTAGAAAGAGACAAACTTGGGACGAACTTAGACAAACCTTAGAATGAGACTAACGTTTGTCTTTGTTCGTCCCAAGTTAGTCTCGTTAGTCTTATTCTATGGCTTGTCTAAGTTCGTCCTTAGAAAGAGACTAACTTGGGACGAACTTAGACAAACCTTAAAATGAGACTAACGTTTGTCTTTGTTCGCCCCAATAGTCTCGTTCAATGGTTTGTCTAAGTTCGTCCTTAGAAAGAGACTAACTTGGGACGAACTTAGACAAACCTTAGAATGAGACTAACGTTTGTCTTTGTTCATCCCAAGTGAGTCTCGTTAGTCTCATTTTAAGGTTTGTCTAAGTTCGTCCTTAGAAAGAGACTAACTTAGGACATACATAGACAAACCTTAGAATGAGACTAACGTTTGTCTTTGTTCGTCCCAAGTTAGTCTCGTTAGTCTCATTTTAAGGTTTGTCTAAGATCGTCCTTAGAAAGAGATTAACTTGGGACGAACTTAGACAAACCGTAGAATGAGACTAACGTTTGTCTTTGTTCCTCCCAAGTTAGTCTAGTTTGTCTCATTTTAAGGTTTGTCTAAGTTCGTCCTTAGAAAGAGACAAACTTGGGACGAACTTAGACAAACCATAGAATGAGACTAACGTTTGTCTTTCTTCGTCTCAAGTTAGTCTCGTTGGTCTCATTCTATGGTTTGCCTAATTTTGTCCCTTAGAAAGAGACTAACTTGGGACGAACTTAGACAGACCTTAGAATGAGACTAACGTTTGTCTTTGTTCGTCCCAAGTTAGTCTCGTTAGTCTCACTTTTCAGGTTTGTCTAAGTTCGTCCTTAGAAAGAGACAAACTTGGGACGAACTTAGACAAACCTTAGAATGAGACTAACGTTTGTCTTTGTTCGTCCCAAGTTAGTCTCGTTAGTCTCATTCTATGGTTTGTCTAAGTTCGTCCTTAGAAAGAGACTAACTTGGGACGAACTTAGACAAACCTTAGAATGAGACTAACGTTTGTCTTTGTTCATCCCAAGTGAGTCTCGTTAGTCTCATTTTAAGGGTTGTCTAAGTTCGTCCTTAGAAAGAGACTAACTTAGGACGTACTTAGACAAACCTTAGAATGAGACTAACGTTTGTCTTTGTTCGTCCCAAGTTAGTCTCGTTAGTCTCATTTTAAGGTTTGTCTAAGATCGTCCTTAGAAAGAGATTAACTTGGGACGAACTTAGACAAACCATAGAATGAGACTAACATTTGTCTTTGTTCCTCCCAAGTTAGTCTCGTTAGTCTCATTTTAAGGTTTGTCTAAGTTCGTCCTTAGAAAGAGACTAACTTAGGACGAACTTAGACAAACCTTAGAATGAAACTAACGTTTGTCTTTGTCCGTCCCAAGTTAGTCTCGTTAGTCTCATTCTATGGTTTGTCTAATTTCGTCCCTTTCGTCCCTTAGAAAGAGACTAACTTGGGACGAACTTAGACAGACCTTAGAATGAGACTAACGTTTGTCTTTGTTCGTCCCAAGTTAGTCTCGTTAGTCTCATTTTTCAGGTTTGTCTAAGTTCGTCCTTAGAAAGAGACAAACTTGGGACGAACTTAGACAAACCTTAGAATGAGACTAACGTTTGTCTTTGTTCGTCCCAAATTAGTCTCGTTAGTCTCATTCTATGGTTTGTCTAAGTTTGTCCTTAGAAAGAGACTAACTTGGGACGAACTTAGACAAACCTTAGAATGAGACTAAGGTTTGTCTTTGTCCGTCCCAAGTTAGTCTCGTTTAATGGTTTGTCTAAGTTCGTCCTTAGAAAGAGACTAACTTGGGACGAACTTAGACAAACCTTAGAATGAGACTAACGTTTGTCTTTGTTCATCCCAAGTTAGTCTCGTTAGTCTCATTTTAAGGTTTGTCTAAGTTCGTCCTTAGAAAGAGACTAACTTGGGACGAACTTAGACAAACCTTAGAATGAGACTAACGTTTGTCTTTGTTCGTCCCAAGTTAGTATCGTTAGTCTCATTCTATAGTTTGTCTAATTTCGTCCCTTAGAAAGAGACTAACTTGGTACGAACTTAGACAAACCTTAGAATGAGACTAACATTTGTCCTTGTTCGTCCCAAGTTAGTCTCGTTAGTCTCATTTTAAGGTTTGTCTAAGTTCGTCCTTAGAAAGAGACTAACTTGGGACGAACTTAGACAAACCTTAGAATGAGACTAACGTTTGTCTTTGTTCGTCCCATGTTAGTCTCGTTAGTCTCATTCTATGGGTTGTCTAAGTCCGTCCTTAGAAAGAGACTAACTTGGGACGAACTTAGACAAACCTTAGAATGAGACTAACGTTTGTCTCAGTTCGTCCCAAGTTAGTCTCGTTCAATGGTTTGTCTAAGTTCGTCCTTAGAAAGAGACTAACTTGGGACGAACTTAGACAAACCTTAAAATGAGACTAACGTTTGTCTTTGTTCGCCGCAAGTTAGTCTCGTTCAATGGTTTGTCTAAGTTCGTCCTTAGAAAGAGACTAACTTGGGACGAACTTAGACAAACCTTAGAATGAGACTAACGTTTGTCTTTGTTCATCCCAAGTGAGTCTCGTTAGTCTCATTTTAAGGTTTGTCTAAGTTTGTCCTTAGAAAGAGACTAACTTAGGACGTACTTAGACAAACCTTAGAATGAGACTCACGTTTGTCTTTGTTCGTCCCAAGTTAGTCTCGTTAGTCTCATTTTAAAGTTTGTCTAAGATCGTCCTTAGAAAGAGATTAACTTGGGACGAACTTAGACAAACCATAGAATGAGACTAACGTTTGTCTTTGTTCCTCCCAAGTTAGTCTCGTTAGTCTCATTTTAAGGTTTGTCTAAGTTCGTCCTTAGAAAGAGACTAACTTAGGACGAACTTAGATAAACCTTAGAATGAAACTAACGTTTGTCTTTGTCCATCCCAAGTTAGTCTCGTTAGTCTCATTCTATGGTTTGTCTAATTTCGTCCCTTTCGTCCCTTAGAAAGAGACTAACTTGGGACGAACTTAGACAGACCTTAGAATGAGACTAACGTTTGTCTTTGTTCGTCCCAAGTTAGTCTCGTTAGTCTCATTTTTCAGGTTTGTCTAAGTTCGTCCTTAGAAAGAGACAAACTTGGGACGAACTTAGACAAACCTTAGAATGAGACTAACGTTTGTCTTTGTTCGTCCCAAGTTAGTCTCGTTAGTCTCATTCTATGGTTTGTCTAAGTTCGTCCTTAGAAAGAGACTAACTTGGGACGAACTTAGACAAACCTTAGAATGAGACTAAGGTTTGTCTTTGTCCGTCCCAAGTTAGTCTCGTTTAATGGTTTGTCTAAGTTCGTCCTTAGAAAGAGACTAACTTGGGACGAACTTAGACAAACCTTAGAATGAGACTAACGTTTGTCTTTGTTCATCCCAAGTTAGTCTCGTTAGTCTCATTTTAAGGTTTGTCTAAGTTCGTCCTTAGAAAGAGACTAACTTGGGACGAACTTAGACAAACCTTAGAATGAGACTAACATTTGTCCTTGTTCGTCCCAAGTTAGTCTCGTTAGTCTCATTTTAAGGTTTGTCTAAGTTCGTCCTTAGAAAGAGACTAACTTGGGACGAACTTAGACAAACCTTAGAATGAGACTAACGTTTGTCTTTGTTCGTCCCAAGTTAGTCTCGTTAGTCTCATTCTATGGGTTGTCTAAGTTCGTCCTTAGAAAGAGACTAACTTGGGACGGAGTTAGACAAACCTTAGAATGAGACTAACGTTTGTCTCAGTTCGTCCCAAGTTAGTCTCGTTCAATGGTTTGTCTAAGTTCGTCCTTAGAAAGAGACTAACTTGGGACGAACTTAGACAAACCTTAAAATGAGACTAACGTTTGTCTTTGTTCGCCGCAAGTTAGTCTCGTTCAATGGCTTGTCTAATTTCGTCCTTAGAAAGAGACTAACTTGGGACGAACTTAGACAAACCTTAGAATGAGACTAACGTTTGTCTTTGTTCATCCCAAGTGAGTCTCGTTAGTCTCATTTTAAGGTTTGTCTAAGTTCGTCCTTAGAAAGAGACTAACTTGGGACGAACTTAGACAAACCTTAGAATGAGACTAACGTTTGTCTTTGTTCGTCCCAAGTTAGTCTCGTTCAATGGTTTGTCTAAGTTCGTCCTTAGAAAGAGACTAACTTGGGACGAACTTAGACAAACCTTAGAATGAGACTAACGTTTTTCTTTGTTCGTCCCAAGTTAGTCTCGCTAGTCTCATTTTAAGGTTTGTCTAAGTTCGTCCTTAGAAAGAGACTAACTTAGGACAAACTTAGACAAACCTTAGAATGAAACTAACGTTTGTCTTTGTCCGTCCCAAGTTAGTCTCGTTAGTCTCATTCTATGGTTTGTCTAATTTCGTCCCTTAGAAAGAGACTAACTTTGGACGAACTTAGACAGACCTTAGAATGAGACTAACGTTTGTCTTTGTTCATCCCAAGTTAGTCTCGTTAGTCTCATTTTTCAGGTTTGTCTAAGTTCGTCCTTAGAAAGAGACAAACTTGGGACGAACTTAGACAAACCTTAGAATGAGACTAACGTTTGTCTTTGTTCGTCCCAAGTTAGTCTCGTTAGTCTTATTCTATGGCTTGTCTAAGTTCGTCCTTAGAAAGAGACTAACTTGGGACGAACTTAGACAAACCTTAAAATGAGACTAACGTTTGTCTTTGTTCGCCCCAATAGTCTCGTTCAATGGTTTGTCTAAGTTCGTCCTTAGAAAGAGACTAACTTGGGACGAACTTAGACAAACCTTAGAATGAGACTAACGTTTGTCTTTGTTCATCCCAAGTGAGTCTCGTTAGTCTCATTTTAAGGTTTGTCTAAGTTCGTCCTTAGAAAGAGACTAACTTAGGACATACTTAGACAAACCTTAGAATGAGACTAACGTTTGTCTTTGTTCGTCCCAAGTTAGTCTCGTTAGTCTCATTTTAAGGTTTGTCTAAGATCGTCCTTAGAAAGAGATTAACTTGGGACGAACTTAGACAAACCGTAGAATGAGACTAACGTTTGTCTTTGTTCCTCCCAAGTTAGTCTAGTTTGTCTCATTTTAAGGTTTGTCTAAGTTCGTCCTTAGAAAGAGACAAACATGGGACGAACTTAGACAAACCATAGAATGAGACTAACGTTTGTCTTTGTTCGTCTGAAGTTAGTCTCGTTGGTCTCATTCTATGGTTTGCCTAATTTTGTCCCTTAGAAAGAGACTAACTTGGGACGAACTTAGACAGACCTTAGAATGAGACTAACGTTTGTCTTTGTTCGTCCCAAGTTAGTCTCGTTAGTCTCACTTTTCAGGTTTGTCTAAGTTCGTCCTTAGAAAGAGACAAACTTGGGACGAACTTAGACAAACCTTAGAATGAGACTAACGTTTGTCTTTGTTCGTCCCAAGTTAGTCTCGTTAGTCTCATTCTATGGTTTGTCTAAGTTCGTCCTTAGAAAGAGACTAACTTGGGACGAACTTAGACAAACCTTAGAATGAGACTAACGTTTGTCTTTGTTCATCCCAAGTGAGTCTCGTTAGTCTCATTTTAAGGTTTGTCTAAGTTCGTCCTTAGAAAGAGACTAACTTAGGACGTACTTAGACAAACCTTAGAATGAGACTAACGTTTGTCTTTGTTCGTCCCAAGTTAGTCTCGTTAGTCTCATTTTAAGGTTTGTCTAAGATCGTCCTTAGAAAGAGATTAACTTGGGACGAACTTAGACAAACCATAGAATGAGACTAACATTTGTCTTTGTTCCTCCCAAGTTAGTCTCGTTAGTCTCATTTTAAGGTTTGTCTAAGTTCGTCCTTAGAAAGAGACTAACTTAGGACGAACTTAGACAAACCTTAGAATGAAACTAACGTTTGTCTTTGTCCGTCCCAAGTTAGTCTCGTTAGTCTCATTCTATGGTTTGTCTAATTTCGTCCCTTTCGTCCCTTAGAAAGAGACTAACTTGGGACGAACTTAGACAGACCTTAGAATGAGACTAACGTTTGTCTTTGTTCGTCCCAAGTTAGTCTCGTTAGTCTCATTTTTCAGGTTTGTCTAAGTTCGTCCTTAGAAAGAGACAAACTTGGAACGAACTTAGACAAACATTAGAATGAGACTAACGTTTGTCTTTGTTCGTCCCAAGTTAGTCTCGTTAGTCTCATTCTATGGTTTGTCTAAGTTCGTCCTTAGAAAGAGACTAACTTGGGACGAACTTAGACAAACCTTAGAATGAGACTAAGGTTTGTCTTTGTCCGTCCCATGTTAGTCTCGTTTAATGGTTTGTCTAAGTTCGTCCTTAGAAAGAGACTAACTTGGGACGAACTTAGACAAACCTTAGAATGAGACTAACGTTTGTCTTTGTTCATCCCAAGTTAGTCTCGTTAGTCTCATTTTAAGGTTTGTCTAAGTTCGTCCTTAGAAAGAGACTAACTTGGGACGAACTTAGACAAACCTAAGAATGAGACTAACGTTTGTCTTTGTTCGTCCCAAGTTAGTATCGTTAGTCTCATTCTATAGTTTGTCTAATTTCGTCCCTTAGAAAGAGACTAACTTGGTACGAACTTAGACAAACCTTAGAATGAGACTAACATTTGTCCTTGTTCGTCCCAAGTTAGTCTCGTTAGTCTCATTTTAAGGTTTGTCTAAGTTCGTCCTTAGAAAGAGACTAACTTGGGACGAACTTAGACAAACCTTAGAATGAGACTAACGTTTGTCTTAGTTCGTCCCAAGTTAGTCTCGTTAGTCTCATTCTATGGGTTGTCTAAGTTCGTCCTTAGAAAGAGACTAACTTGGGACGAACTTAGACAAACCTTAGAATGAGACTAACGTTTGTCTCAGTTCGTCCCAAGTTAGTCTCGTTCAATGGTTTGTCTAAGTTCGTCCTTAGAAAGAGACTAACTTGGGACGAACTTAGACAAACCTTAAAATGAGACTAACGTTTGTCTTTGTTCGCCGCAAGTTAGTCTCGTTCAATGGTTTGTCTAAGTTCGTCCTTAGAAAGAGACTAACTTGGGACGAACTTAGACAAACCTTAGAATGAGACTAACGTTTGTCTTTGTTCATCCCAAGTGAGTCTCGTTTGTCTCATTTTAAGGTTTGTCTAAGTTCGTCCTTAGAAAGAGACTAACTTAGGACGTACTTAGACAAACCTTAGAATGAGACTAACGTTTGTCCTTGTTCGTCCCAAGTTAGTCTCGTTAGTCTCATTTTAAGGTTTGTCTAAGATCGTCCTTAGAAAGAGATTAACTTGGGACGAACTTAGACAAACCATAGAATGAGACTAACATTTGTCTTTGTTCCTCCCAAGTTAGTCTCGTTAGTCTCATTTTAAGGTTTGTCTAAGTTCGTCCTTAGAAAGATACTAACTTAGGACGAACTTAGATAAACCTTAGAATGAAACTAACGTTTGTCTTTGTCCATCCCAAGTTAGTCTCGTTAGTCTCATTCTATGGTTTGTCTAATTTCGTCCCTTTCGTCCCTTAGAAAGAGACTAACTTGGGACGAACTTAGACAGACCTTAGAATGAGACTAACGTTTGTCTTTGTTCGTCCCAAGTTAGTCTCGTTAGTCTCATTTTTCAGGTTTGTCTAAGTTCGTCCTTAGAAAGAGACAAACTTGGGACGAACTTAGACAAACCTTAGAATGAGACTAACGTTTGTCTTTGTTCGTCCCAAGTTAGTCTCGTTAGTCTCATTCTATGGTTTGTCTAAGTTCGTCCTTAGAAAGAGACTAACTTGGGACGAACTTAGACAAACCTTAGAATGAGACTAAGGTTTGTCTTTGTCCGTCCCAAGTTAGTCTCGTTTAATGGTTTGTCTAAGTTCGTCCTTAGAAAGAGACTAACTTGGGACGAACTTAGACAAACCTTAGAATGAGACTAACGTTTGTCTTTGTTCATCCCAAGTTAGTCTCGTTAGTCTCATTTTAAGGTTTGTCTAAGTTCGTCCTTAGAAAGAGACTAACTTGGGACGAACTTAGACAAACCTTAGAAGGAGACTAACGTTTGTCTTTGTTCGTCCCAAGTTAGTCTCGTTAGTCTCATTCTATAGTTTGTCTAATTTCGTCCCTTAGAAAGAGACTAACTTGGTACGAACTTAGACAAACCTTAGAATGAGACTAACATTTGTCCTTGTTCGTCCCAAGTTAGTCTCGTTAGTCTCATTTTAAGGTTTGTCTAAGTTCGTCCTTAGAAAGAGACTAACATGGGACGAACTTAGACAAACCTTAGAATGAGACTAACGTTTGTCTTTGTTCGTCCCAAGTTAGTCTCGTTAGTCTCATTCTATGGGTTGTCTAAGTTCGTCCTTAGAAAGAGACTAACTTGGGACGAACTTAGACAAACCTTAGAATGAGACTAACGTTTGTCTCAGTTCGTCCCAAGTTAGTCTCGTTCAATGGTTTGTCTAAGTTCGTCCTTAGAAAGGGACTAACTTGGGACGAACTTAGACAAACCTTAAAATGAGACTAACGTTTGTCTTTGTTCGCCGCAAGTTAGTCTCGTTCAATGGTTTGTCTAATTTCGTCCTTAGAAAGAGACTAACTTGGGACGAACTTAGACAAACCTTAGAATGAGACTAACGTTTGTCTTTGTTCATCCCAAGTTAGTCTCGTTAGTCTCATTTTAAGGTTTGTCTAAGTTCGTCCTTAGAAAGAGACTAACTTGGGACGAACTTAGACAAACCTTAGAATGAGACTAACGTTTGTCTTTGTTCGTCCCAAGTTAGTCTCGTTCAATGGTTTGTCTAAGTTCGTCCTTAGAAAGAGACTAACTTGGGACGAACTTAGACAAACCTTAGAATGAGACTAACGTTTTTCTTTGTTCGTCCCAAGTTAGTCTCGCTAGTCTCATTTTAAGGTTTGTCTAAGTTCGTCCTTAGAAAGAGACTAACTTGGGACGAACTTAGACAAACCTTAGAATGAGACTAACGTTTGTCTTTGTTCGTCCCAAGTTAGTCTCGTTAGTTTCATTTTATGGTTTATCTAAGTTCGTCCTTAGAAAGAGACTAACTTGGGACGAACTTAGACAAACCTTAGAATGAGACTAACGTTTGTCTTTGTTCGTCCCAAGTTAGTCTCGTTAGTCTCATTCTATGGTTTGTCTAAGTTCGTCCTTAGAAAGAGACTAACTTGGGACGAACTTAGACAAACCTTAGAATGAGAGTAACGTTTGTCTTTGTTCGTCCCAAGTTAGTCTCGTTCAATGGTTTATCTAAGTTCGTCCTTAGAAAGAGACTAACTTGGGACGAAGTTAGAAAAACCTTAGAATGAGACTAACGTTTGTCTTTGTTCGTCCCAAGTTAGTCTCGTTCAATGGTTTGTCTAAGTTCGTCCTTAGAAAGAGACTAACTTGGGACGAACTTAGACAAACCTTAGAATGAGACTAACGTTTTTCTTTGTTCGTCCCAAGTTAGTCTCGTTAGTCTCATTTTAAGGTTTGTCTAAGTTCGTCCTTAGAAAGAGACTAACTTGGGACGAACTTAGACAAACCTTAGAATGAGACTAACGTTTGTCTTTGTTCGTCCCAAGTTAGTCTCGTTAGTTTCATTTTATGGTTTATCTAAGTTCGTCCTTATAAAGAGACTAACTTGGGACGAACTTAGACAAACCTTAGAATGAGACTAACGTTTGTCTTTGTTCGTCCCAAGTTAGTCTCGTTTGTCTCATTCTATGGTTTGTCTAAGTTCGTCCTTAGAAAGAGACTAACTTGGGTTGAACTTAGACAAACCTTAGAATGAGAGTAACGTTTGTCTTTGTTCGTCCCAAGTTAGTCTCGTTCAATGGTTTATCTAAGTTCGTCCTTAGAAAGAGACTAACTTGGGACGAACTTAGACAAACCTTAGAATGAGACTAACGTTTGTCTTTGTTCGTCCCAAGTTAGTCTCGTTCAATGGTTTGTCTAAGTTCGTCCTTAGAAAGAGACTAACTTGGGACGAACTTAGACAAACCTTAGAATGAGACTAACGTTTTTCTTTGTTCGTCCCAAGTTAGTCTCGTTAGTCTCATTTTAAGGTTTGTCTAAGTTCGTCCTTAGAAAGAGACTAACTTGGGACGAACTTAGACAAACCTTAGAATGAGACTAACGTTTGTCTTTGTTCGTCCCAAGTTAGTCTCGTTAGTTTCATTTTATGGTTTATCAAAGTTCGTCCATATAAAGAGACTAACTTGGGACAAACTTAGATAAACCTTAGAATGAGACTAACGTTTGTCTTTGTTCGTCCCAAGTTAGTCTCGTTAGTCTCATTCTATGGTTTGTCTAAGTTCGTCCTTAGAAAGAGACTAACTTGGGACGAACTTAGACAAACCTTAGAATGAGAGTAACATTTGTCTTTGTTCGTCCCAAGTTAGTCTCGTTCAATGGTTTATCTAAGTTCGTCCTTAGAAAGAGACTAACTTGGGACGAACTTAGACAAACCTTAGAATGAGATTAACGTTTGTCTTTGTTCGTCCCAAGTTAGTCTCGTTAGTCTCATTTTAAGGTTTGTCTAAGTTCGTCCTTAGAAAGAGACTAACTTAGGACGAACTTAGACAAACCTTAGAATGAGACTAACGTTTGTCTTTGTTCGTCCCAAGTTAGTCTCGTTGGTCTCATTTTAAGGTTTGTCTAAGTTCGTCCTTAGAAAGAGACTAACTTGGGACGAACTTAGACAAACCTTAGAATGAGTCTAACGTTTGTCTTTGTTTGTCCCAAGTTAGTCTCGTTCAATGGTTTGTCAAAGTTCGTCCTTAGAAAGAGACTAACTTGGGACGAACTTAGAGGAACCTTAGAATGAGACTAATGTTTGTCTTTGTTCGTCCCAAGTTAGTCTCGTTAGTTTCATTTTAAGGTTTGTCTAAGTTCATCCTTAGAAAGAGACTAACTTGGGACGAACTTAGACAACCCATAGAATGAGACTAACGTTTGTCTTTGTTCGTCCCAAGTTAGTCTCGTTCAATGGTTTGTCTAAGTTCATCCTTAGAAAGAGACTAACTTGGGACGAACTTAGACAAACCTTAGAATAAGACTAACGTTTGTCTTTGTTCGTCCCAAGTTAGTCTCGTTAGTCTCATTCTATGGTTTATCTAAGTTCTTCGTTAGAAAGAGACTAACTTGGGACGAACTTAGACAAACCTTAGAATGATACTAACGTTTGTCTTTGTTCATCCCAAGTTAGTCTCGTTAGTCTCATTTTAAGGTTTGTCTAAGTTCGTCCTTAGAAAGAGACTAACTTGGGACGAACTTAGACAAACCATAGAATGAGACTAACGTTTGTCTTTGTTCGTCCCAAGTTAGTCTCGTTCAATGGTTTGTCTAAGTTCGTCCTTAGAAAGAGACTAACTTGGGACGAACTTAGACAAACCTTAGAATAAGACTAACGTTTGTCTTTGTTCGTCCCAAGTTAGTCTCGTTAGTCTCATTCTATGGTTTATCTAAGTTCGTCGTTAGAAAGAGACTAACTTGGGACGAACTTAGACAAACCTTAGAATGTGACTAACGTTTGTCTTTGTTCGTCCCAAGTTAGTCTCGTTAGTCTCATTCTATGGTTTGTCTAAGTTCGTCCCTTAGAAAGAGACTAACTTGGGACGAACTTAGACAAACCTTAGAATGAGACTAACATTTGTCTTTGTTCGTCCCAAGTTGGTATCGTTAGTCTCATTTTAAGGTTTGTCTAAGTACGTCCTTAGAAAGAGACTAACTTGGGACGAACTTAGACAAACCTTAGAATGAGACTAACATTTGTCTTTGTTCGTCCCAAGTTAGTCTCGTTAGTCTCAATTTAAGGTTTGTCTAAGTTCATCCTTTGAAAGAGACTAACTTGGGACGAACTTAGACAAACCATAGAATGAGACTAACGTTTGTCTTTGTTCCTCCCAAGTTAGTCTCGTTAGTCTCATTTTAAGGTTTGTCTAAGTTCGTCCTTAGAAAGAGACTAACTTAGGACGAACTTAGACAAACCTTAGAATGAAACTAACGTTTGTCTTTGTCCGTCCCAAGTTAGTCTCGTTAGTCTCATTCTATGGTTTGTCTAATTTCGTCCCTTTCGTCCCTTAGAAAGAGACTAACTTGGGACGAACTTAGACAGACCTTAGAATGAGACTAACGTTTGTCTTTGTTCGTCCCAAGTTAGTCTCGTTAGTCTCATTTTTCAGGTTTGTCTAAGTTCGTCCTTAGAAAGAGACAAACTTGGGACGAACTTAGACAAACCTTAGAATGAGACTAACGTTTGTCTTTGTTCGTCCCAAGTTAGTCTCGTTAGTCTCATTCTATGGTTTGTCTAAGTTTGTCCTTAGAAAGAGACTAACTTGGGACGAACATAGACAAACCTTAGAATGAGACTAAGGTTTGTCTTTGTCCGTCCCAAGTTAGTCTCGTTTAATGGTTTGTCTAAGTTCGTCCTTAGAAAGAGACTAACTTGGGACGAACTTAGACAAACCTTAGAATGAGACAAACGTTTGTCTTTGTTCATCCCAAGTTAGTCTCGTTAGTCTCATTTTAAGGTTTGTCTAAGTTCGTCCTTAGAAAGAGACTAACTTGGGACGAACTTAGACAAACCTTATAATGAGACTAACGTTTGTCTTTGTTCGTCCCAAGTTAGTCTCGTTAGTCTTATTCTATAGTTTGTCTAATTTCGTCCCTTAGAAAGAGACTAACTTGGTACGAACTTAGACAAACCTTAGAATGAGACTAACATTTGTCCTTGTTCGTCCCAAGTTAGTCTCGTTAGTCTCATTTTAAGGTTTGTCTAAGTTCGTCCTTAGAAAGAGACTAACTTGGGACGAACTTAGACAAACCTTAGAATGAGACTAACGTTTGTCTTTGTTCGTCCCAAGTTAGTCTCGTTCAATGGTTTGTCTAAGTTCGTCCTTAGAAAGAGACTAACTTGGGACGAACTTAGACAAACCTTAGAATGAGACTAACGTTTTTCTTTGTTCGTCCCAAGTTAGTCTCGCTAGTCTCATTTTAAGGTTTGTCTAAGTTCGTCCTTAGAAAGAGACTAACTTGGGACGAACTTAGACAAACCTTAGAATGAGACTAACGTTTGTCTTTGTTCGTCCCAAGTTAGTCTCGTTAGTTTCATTTTATGGTTTATCTAAGTTCGTCCTTAGAAAGAGACTAACTTGGGACGAACTTAGACAAACCTTAGAATGAGACTAACGTTTGTCTTTGTTCGTCCCAAGTTAGTCTCGTTAGTCTCATTCTATGGTTTGTCTAAGTTCGTCCTTAGAAAGAGACTAACTTGGGACGAACTTAGACAAACCTTAGAATGAGAGTAACGTTTGTCTTTGTTCGTCCCAAGTTAGTCTCGTTCAATGGTTTATCTAAGTTCGTCCTTAGAAAGAGACTAACTTGGGACGAAGTTAGAAAAACCTTAGAATGAGACTAACGTTTGTCTTTGTTCGTCCCAAGTTAGTCTCGTTCAATGGTTTGTCTAAGTTCGTCCTTAGAAAGAGACTAACTTGGGACGAACTTAGACAAACCTTAGAATGAGACTAACGTTTTTCTTTGTTCGTCCCAAGTTAGTCTCGTTAGTCTCATTTTAAGGTTTGTCTAAGTTCGTCCTTAGAAAGAGACTAACTTGGGACGAACTTAGACAAACCTTAGAATGAGACTAACGTTTGTCTTTGTTCGTCCCAAGTTAGTCTCGTTAGTTTCATTTTATGGTTTATCTAAGTTCGTCCTTATAAAGAGACTAACTTGGGACGAACTTAGACAAACCTTAGAATGAGACTAACGTTTGTCTTTGTTCGTCCCAAGTTAGTCTCGTTTGTCTCATTCTATGGTTTGTCTAAGTTCGTCCTTAGAAAGAGACTAACTTGGGTTGAACTTAGACAAACCTTAGAATGAGAGTAACGTTTGTCTTTGTTCGTCCCAAGTTAGTCTCGTTCAATGGTTTATCTAAGTTCGTCCTTAGAAAGAGACTAACTTGGGACGAACTTAGACAAACCTTAGAATGAGACTAACGTTTGTCTTTGTTCGTCCCAAGTTAGTCTCGTTCAATGGTTTGTCTAAGTTCGTCCTTAGAAAGAGACTAACTTGGGACGAACTTAGACAAACCTTAGAATGAGACTAACGTTTTTCTTTGTTCGTCCCAAGTTAGTCTCGTTAGTCTCATTTTAAGGTTTGTCTAAGTTCGTCCTTAGAAAGAGACTAACTTGGGACGAACTTAGACAAACCTTAGAATGAGACTAACGTTTGTCTTTGTTCGTCCCAAGTTAGTCTCGTTAGTTTCATTTTATGGTTTATCAAAGTTCGTCCATATAAAGAGACTAACTTGGGACAAACTTAGATAAACCTTAGAATGAGACTAACGTTTGTCTTTGTTCGTCCCAAGTTAGTCTCGTTAGTCTCATTCTATGGTTTGTCTAAGTTCGTCCTTAGAAAGAGACTAACTTGGGACGAACTTAGACAAACCTTAGAATGAGAGTAACATTTGTCTTTGTTCGTCCCAAGTTAGTCTCGTTCAATGGTTTATCTAAGTTCGTCCTTAGAAAGAGACTAACTTGGGACGAACTTAGACAAACCTTAGAATGAGATTAACGTTTGTCTTTGTTCGTCCCAAGTTAGTCTCGTTAGTCTCATTTTAAGGTTTGTCTAAGTTCGTCCTTAGAAAGAGACTAACTTAGGACGAACTTAGACAAACCTTAGAATGAGACTAACGTTTGTCTTTGTTCGTCCCAAGTTAGTCTCGTTGGTCTCATTTTAAGGTTTGTCTAAGTTCGTCCTTAGAAAGAGACTAACTTGGGACGAACTTAGACAAACCTTAGAATGAGTCTAACGTTTGTCTTTGTTTGTCCCAAGTTAGTCTCGTTCAATGGTTTGTCAAAGTTCGTCCTTAGAAAGAGACTAACTTGGGACGAACTTAGAGGAACCTTAGAATGAGACTAATGTTTGTCTTTGTTCGTCCCAAGTTAGTCTCGTTAGTTTCATTTTAAGGTTTGTCTAAGTTCATCCTTAGAAAGAGACTAACTTGGGACGAACTTAGACAACCCATAGAATGAGACTAACGTTTGTCTTTGTTCGTCCCAAGTTAGTCTCGTTCAATGGTTTGTCTAAGTTTATCCTTAGAAAGAGACTAACTTGGGACGAACTTAGACAAACCTTAGAATAAGACTAACGTTTGTCTTTGTTCGTCCCAAGTTAGTCTCGTTAGTCTCATTCTATGGTTTATCTAAGTTCTTCGTTAGAAAGAGACTAACTTGGGACGAACTTAGACAAACCTTAGAATGATACTAACGTTTGTCTTTGTTCATCCCAAGTTAGTCTCGTTAGTCTCATTTTAAGGTTTGTCTAAGTTCGTCCTTAGAAAGAGACTAACTTGGGACGAACTTAGACAAACCATAGAATGAGACTAACGTTTGTCTTTGTTCGTCCCAAGTTAGTCTCGTTCAATGGTTTGTCTAAGTTCGTCCTTAGAAAGAGACTAACTTGGGACGAACTTAGACAAACCTTAGAATAAGACTAACGTTTGTCTTTGTTCGTCCCAAGTTAGTCTCGTTAGTCTCATTCTATGGTTTGTCTAAGTTCGTCCCTTAGAAAGAGACTAACTTGGGACGAACTTAGACAAACCTTAGAATGAGACTAACATTTGTCTTTGTTCGTCCCAAGTTGGTATCGTTAGTCTCATTTTAAGGTTTGTCTAAGTACGTCCTTAGAAAGAGACTAACTTGGGACGAACTTAGACAAACCTTAGAATGAGACTAACATTTGTCTTTGTTCGTCCCAAGTTAGTCTCGTTAGTCTCAATTTAAGGTTTGTCTAAGTTCATCCTTTGAAAGAGACTAACTTGGGACGAACTTAGACAAACCATAGAATGAGACTAACGTTTGTCTTTGTTCCTCCCAAGTTAGTCTCGTTAGTCTCATTTTAAGGTTTGTCTAAGTTCGTCCTTAGAAAGAGACTAACTTAGGACGAACTTAGACAAACCTTAGAATGAAACTAACGTTTGTCTTTGTCCGTCCCAAGTTAGTCTCGTTAGTCTCATTCTATGGTTTGTCTAATTTCGTCCCTTTCGTCCCTTAGAAAGAGACTAACTTGGGACGAACTTAGACAGACCTTAGAATGAGACTAACGTTTGTCTTTGTTCGTCCCAAGTTAGTCTCGTTAGTCTCATTTTTCAGGTTTGTCTAAGTTCGTCCTTAGAAAGAGACAAACTTGGGACGAACTTAGACAAACCTT
Organism: Rhodiola kirilowii; assembly: GCA_033675215.1. Taxonomy (NCBI): domain Eukaryota; kingdom Viridiplantae; phylum Streptophyta; class Magnoliopsida; order Saxifragales; family Crassulaceae; genus Rhodiola; species Rhodiola kirilowii. Next base: position 167,389 of record JAUCNB010000014.1, on the reverse strand, counting down.
AGAATGAGACTAACGTTTGTCTTTGTTCGTCCCAAGTTAGTCTCGTTAGTCTCATTCTATGGTTTGTCTAAGTTTGTCCTTAGAAAGAGACTAACTTGGGACGAACATAGACAAACCTTAGAATGAGACTAAGGTTTGTCTTTGTCCGTCCCAAGTTAGTCTCGTTTAATGGTTTGTCTAAGTTCGTCCTTAGAAAGAGACTAACTTGGGACGAACTTAGACAAACCTTAGAATGAGACTAACGTTTGTCTTTGTTCATCCCAAGTTAGTCTCGTTAGTCTCATTTTAAGGTTTGTCTAAGTTCGTCCTTAGAAAGAGACTAACTTGGGACGAACTTAGACAAACCTTATAATGAGACTAACGTTTGTCTTTGTTCGTCCCAAGTTAGTCTCGTTAGTCTCATTCTATAGTTTGTCTAATTTCGTCCCTTAGAAAGAGACTAACTTGGTACGAACTTAGACAAACCTTAGAATGAGACTAACATTTGTCCTTGTTCGTCCCAAGTTAGTCTCGTTAGTCTCATTTTAAGGTTTGTCTAAGTTCGTCCTTAGAAAGAGACTAACTTGGGACGAACTTAGACAAACCTTAGAATGAGACTAACGTTTGTCTTTGTTCGTCCCAAGTTAGTCTCGTTAGTCTCATTCTATGGGTTGTCAAAGTTCGTCCTTAGAAAGAGACTAACTTGGGACGAACTTAGACAAACCTTAGAATGAGACTAACGTTTGTCTCAGTTCGTCCCAAGTTAGTCTCGTTCAATGGTTTGTCTAAGTTCGTCCTTAGAAAGAGACTAACTTGGGACGAACTTAGACAAACCTTAAAATGAGACTAACGTTTGTCTTTGTTCGCCGCAAGTTAGTCTCGTTCAATGGTTTGTCTAAGTTCGTCCTTAGAAAGAGACTAACTTGGGACGAACTTAGACAAACCTTAGAATGAGACTAACGTTTGTCTTTGTTCATCCCAAGTGAGTCTCGTTAGTCTCATTTTAAGGTTTGTCTAAGTTCGTCCTTAGAAAGAGACTAACTTGGGACGAACTTAGACAAACCTTAGAATGAGACTAACGTTTGTCTTTGTTCGTCCCAAGTTAGTCTCGTTCAATGGTTTGTCTAAGTTCGTCCTTAGAAAGAGACTAACTTGGGACGAACTTAGACAAACCTTAGAATGAGACTAACGTTTTTCTTTGTTCGTCCCAAGTTAGTCTCGCTAGTCTCATTTTAAGGTTTGTCTAAGTTCGTCCTTAGAAAGAGACTAACTTGGGACGAACTTAGACAACCCTTAGAATGAGACTAACGTTTGTCTTTGTTCGTCCCAAGTTAGTCTCGTTAGTTTCATTTTATGGTTTATCTAAGTTCGTCCTTAGAAAGAGACTAACTTGGGACGAACTTAGACAAACCTTAGAATGAGACTAACGTTTGTCTTTGTTCGTCCCAAGTTAGTCTCGTTAGTCTCATTCTATGGGTTGTCTAAGTTCGTCCTTAGAAAGAGACTAACTTGGGACGAACTTAGACAAACCTTAGAATGAGACTAACGTTTGTCTCAGTTCGTCCCAAGTTAGTCTCGTTCAATGGTTTGTCTAAGTTCGTCCTTAGAAAGAGACTAACTTGGGACGAACTTAGACAAACCTTAAAATGAGACTAAAGTTTGTCTTTGTTCGCCGCAAGTTAGTCTCGTTCAATGGTTTGTCTAAGTTCGTCCTTAGAAAGAGACTAACTTGGGACGAACTTAGACAAACCTTAGAATGAGACTAACGTTTGTCTTTGTTCATCCCAAGTGAGTCTCGTTAGTCTCATTTTAAGGTTTGTCTAAGTTCGTCCTTAGAAAGAGACTAACTTGGGACGAACTTAGACAAACCTTAGAATGAGACTAACGTTTGTCTTTGTTCGTCCCAAGTTAGTCTCGTTCAATGGTTTGTCTAAGTTCGTCCTTAGAAAGAGACTAACTTGGGACGAACTTAGACAAACCTTAGAATGAGACTAACGTTTTTCTTTGTTCGTCCCAAGTTAGTCTCGCTAGTCTCATTTTAAGGTTTGTCTAAGTTCGTCCTTAGAAAGAGACTAACTTGGGACGAACTTAGACAAACCTTAGAATGAGACTAACGTTTGTCTTTGTTCGTCCCAAGTTAGTCTCGTTAGTTTCATTTTATGGTTTATCTAAGTTCGTCCTTAGAAAGAGACTAACTTGGGACGAACTTAGACAAACCTTAGAATGAGACTAACTTTTGTCTTTGTTCGTCCCAAGTTAGTCTCGTTAGTCTCATTCTATGGTTTGTCTAAGTTCGTCCTTAGAAAGAGACTAACTTGGGACGAACTTAGACAAACCTTAGAATGAGAGTAACGTTTGTCTTTGTTCGTCCCAAGTTAGTCTCGTTCAATGGTTTATCTAAGTTCGTCCTTAGAAAGAGACTAACTTGGGACGAAGTTAGACAAACCTTAGAATGAGACTAACGTTTGTCTTTGTTCGTCCCAAGTTAGTCTCGTTCAATGGTTTGTCTAAGTTCGTCCTTAGAAAGAGACTAACTTGGGACGAACTTAGACAAACCTTAGAATGAGACTAACGTTTTTCTTTGTTCGTCCCAAGTTAGTCTCGTTAGTCTCATTTTAAGGTTTGTCTAAGTTCGTCCTTAGAAAGAGACTAACTTGGGACGAACTTAGACAAACCTTAGAATGAGACTAACGTTTGTCTTTGTTCGTCCCAAGTTAGTCTCGTTAGTTTCATTTTATGGTTTATCTAAGTTCGTCCTTATAAAGAGACTAACTTGGGACGAACTTAGACAAACCTTAGAATGAGACTAACGTTTGTCTTTGTTCGTCCCAAGTTAGTCTCGTTAGTCTCATTCTATGGTTTGTCTAAGTTCGTCCTTAGAAAGAGACTAACTTGGGACGAACTTAGACAAACCTTAGAATGAGAGTAACGTTTGTCTTTGTTCGTCCCAAGTTAGTCTCGTTCAATGGTTTATCTAAGTTCGTCCTTAGAAAGAGACTAACTTGGGACGAACTTAGACAAACCTTAGAATGAGACTAACGTTTGTCTTTGTTTGTCCCAAGTTAGTCTCGTTCAATGGTTTGTCTAAGTTCGTCCTTAGAAAGAGACTAACTTGGGACGAACTTAGACAAACCTTAGAATGAGACTAACGTTTTTCTTTGTTCGTCCCAAGTTAGTCTCGTTAGTCTCATTTTAAGGTTTGTCTAAGTTCGTCCTTAGAAAGAGACTAACTTGGGACGAACTTAGACAAACCTTAGAATGAGACTAACGTTTGTCTTTGTTCGTCCCAAGTTAGTCTCGTTAGTTTCATTTTATGGTTTATCAAAGTTCGTCCATATAAAGAGACTAACTTGGGACAAACTTAGATAAACCTTAGAATGAGACTAACGTTTGTCTTTGTTCGTCCCAAGTTAGTCTCGTTAGTCTCATTCTATGGTTTGTCTAAGTTCGTCCTTAGAAAGAGACTAACTTGGGACGAACTTAGACAAACCTTAGAATGAGAGTAACATTTGTCTTTGTTCGTCCCAAGTTAGTCTCGTTCAATGGTTTATCTAAGTTCGTCCTTAGAAAGAGACTAACTTGGGACGAACTTAGACAAACCTTAGAATGAGATTAACGTTTGTCTTTGTTCGTCCCAAGTTAGTCTCGTTAGTCTCATTTTAAGGTTTGTCTAAGTTCGTCCTTAGAAAGAGACTAACTTAGGACGAACTTAGACAAACCTTAGAATGAGACTAACGTTTGTCTTTGTTCGTCCCAAGTTAGTCTCGTTGGTCTCATTTTAAGGTTTGTCTAAGTTCGTCCTTAGAAAGAGACTAACTTGGGACGAACTTAGACAAACCTTAGAATGAGTCTAACGTTTGTCTTTGTTTGTCCCAAGTTAGTCTCGTTCAATGGTTTGTCAAAGTTCGTCCTTAGAAAGAGACTAACTTGGGACGAACTTAGAGGAACCTTAGAATGAGACTAATGTTTGTCTTTGTTCGTCCCAAGTTAGTCTCGTTAGTTTCATTTTAAGGTTTGTCTAAGTTCATCCTTAGAAAGAGACTAACTTGGGACGAACTTAGACAACCCATAGAATGAGACTAACGTTTGTCTTTGTTCGTCCCAAGTTAGTCTCGTTCAATGGTTTGTCTAAGTTCGTCCTTAGAAAGAGACTAACTTGGGACGAACTTAGACAAACCTTAGAATAAGACTAACGTTTGTCTTTGTTCGTCCCAAGTTAGTCTCGTTAGTCTCATTCTATGGTTTATCTAAGTTCTTCGTTAGAAAGAGACTAACTTGGGACGAACTTAGACAAACCTTAGAATGATACTAACGTTTGTCTTTGTTCATCCCAAGTTAGTCTCGTTAGTCTCATTTTAAGGTTTGTCTAAGTTCGTCCTTAGAAAGAGACTAACTTGGGACGAACTTTGACAAACCATAGAATGAGACTAACGTTTGTCTTTGTTCGTCCCAAGTTAGTCTCGTTCAATGGTTTGTCTAAGTTCGTCCTTAGAAAGAGACTAACTTGGGACGAACTTAGACAAACCTTAGAATAAGACTAACGTTTGTCTTTGTTCGTCCCAAGTTAGTCTCGTTAGTCTCATTCTATGGTTTATCTAAGTTCGTCGTTAGAAAGAGACTAACTTGGGACGAACTTAGACAAACCTTAGAATGTGACTAACGTTTGTCTTTGTTCGTCCCAAGTTAGTCTCGTTAGTCTCATTCTATGGTTTGTCTAAGTTCGTCCCTTAGAAAGAGACTAACTTGGGACGAACTTAGACAAACCTTAGAATGAGACTAACATTTGTCTTTGTTCGTCCCAAGTTGGTATCGTTAGTCTCATTTTAAGGTTTGTCTAAGTACGTCCTTAGAAAGAGACTAACTTGGGACGAACTTAGACAAACCTTAGAATGAGACTAACATTTGTCTTTGTTCGTCCCAAGTTAGTCTCGTTAGTCTCAATTTAAGGTTTGTCTAAGTTCATCCTTTGAAAGAGACTAACTTGGGACGAACTTAGACAAACCATAGAATGAGACTAACGTTTGTCTTTGTTCCTCCCAAGTTAGTCTCGTTAGTCTCATTTTAAGGTTTGTCTAAGTTCGTCCTTAGAAAGAGACTAACTTAGGACGAACTTAGACAAACCTTAGAATGAAACTAACGTTTGTCTTTGTCCGTCCCAAGTTAGTCTCGTTAGTCTCATTCTATGGTTTGTCTAATTTCGTCCCTTTCGTCCCTTAGAAAGAGACTAACTTGGGACGAACTTAGACAGACCTTAGAATGAGACTAACCTTTGTCTTTGTTCGTCCCAAGTTAGTCTCGTTAGTCTCATTTTTCAGGTTTGTCTAAGTTCGTCCTTAGAAAGAGACAAACTTGGGACGAACTTAGACAAACCTTAGAATGAGACTAACGTTTGTCTTTGTTCGTCCCAAGTTAGTCTCGTTAGTCTCATTCTATGGTTTGTCTAAGTTCGTCCTTAGAAAGAGACTAACTTGGGACGAACTTAGACAAACCTTAGAATGAGACTAAGATTTGTCTTTGTCCGTCCCAAGTTAGTCTCGTTTAATGGTTTGTCTAAGTTCGTCCTTAGAAAGAGACTAACTTGGGACGAACTTAGACAAACCTTAGAATGAGACTAACGTTTGTCTTTGTTCATCCCAAGTTAGTCTCGTTAGTCTCATTTTAAGGTTTGTCTAAGTTCGTCCTTAGAAAGAGACTAACTTGGGACGAACTTAGACAAACCTTAGAATGAGACTAACGTTTGTCTTTGTTCGTCCCAAGTTAGTCTCGTTAGTCGCATTCTATAGTTTGTCTAATTTCGTCCCTTAGAAAGAGACTAACTTGGTACGAACTTAGACAAACCTTAGAATGAGACTAACATTTGTCCTTGTTCGTCCCAAGTTAGTCTCGTTAGTCTCATTTTAAGGTTTGTCTAAGTTCGTCCTTAGAAAGAGACTAACTTGGGACGAACTTAGACAAACCTTAGAATGAGACTAACGTTTGTCTTTGTTCGTCCCAAGTTAGTCTCGTTAGTCTCATTCTATGGGTTGTCTAAGTTCGTCCTTAGAAAGAGACTAACTTGGGACGAACTTAGACAAACCTTAGAATGAGACTAACGTTTGTCTCAGTTCGTCCCAAGTTAGTCTCGTTCAATGGTTTGTCTAAGTTCGTCCTTAGAAAGAGACTAACTTGGGACGAACTTAGACAAACCTTAAAATGAGACTAACGTTTGTCTTTGTTCGCCGCAAGTTAGTCTCGTTCAATGGTTTGTCTAAGTTCGTCCTTAGAAAGAGACTAACTTGGGACGAACTTAGACAAACCTTAGAATGAGACTAACGTTTGTCTTTGTTCATCCCAAGTGAGTCTCGTTAGTCTCATTTTAAGGTTTGTCTAAGTTCGTCCTTAGAAAGAGACTAACTTGGGACGAACTTAGACAAACCTTAGAATGAGACTAACGTTTGTCTTTGTTCGTCCCAAGTTAGTCTCGTTAGTCTCATTCTATGGGTTGTCTAAGTTCGTCCTTAGAAAGAGACTAACTTGGGACGAACTTAGACAAACCTTAGAATGAGACTAACGTTTGTCTCAGTTCGTCCCAAGTTAGTCTCGTTCAATGGTTTGTCTAAGTTCGTCCTTAGAAAGAGACTAACTTGGGACGAACTTAGACAAACCTTAAAATGAGACTAACGTTTGTCTTTGTTCGCCGCAAGTTAGTCTCGTTCAATGGTTTGTCTAAGTTCGTCCTTAGAAAGAGACTAACTTGGGACGAACTTAGACAAACCTTAGAATGAGACTAACGTTTGTCTTTGTTCATCCCAAGTGAGTCTCGATAGTCTCATTTTAAGGTTTGTCTAAGTTCGTCCTTAGAAAGAGACTAACTTGGGACGAACTTAGACAAACCTTAGAATGAGACTAACGTTTGTCTTTGTTCGTCCCAAGAACTTGGGACGAACTTAGACAAACCTTAGAATGAGACTAACGTTTTTCTTTGTTCGTCCCAAGTTAGTCTCGCTAGTCTCATTTTAAGGTTTGTCTAAGTTCGTCCTTAGAAAGAGACTAACTTGGGACGAACTTAGACAAACCTTAGAATGAGACTAACGTTTGTCTTTGTTCGTCCCAAGTTAGTCTCGTTAGTTTCATTTTATGGTTTATCTAAGTTCGTCCTTAGAAAGAGACTAACTTGGGACGAACTTAGACAAACCTTAGAATGAGACTAACGTTTGTCTTTGTTCGTCCCAAGTTAGTCTCGTTAGTCTCATTCTATGGTTTGTCTAAGTTCGTCCTTAGAAAGAGACTAACTTGGGACGAACTTAGACAAACCTTAGAATGAGAGTAACGTTTGTCTTTGTTCGTCCCAAGTTAGTCTCGTTCAATGGTTTATCTAAGTTCGTCCTTAGAAAGAGACTAACTTGGGACGAAGTTAGACAAACCTTAGAATGAGACTAACGTTTGTCTTTGTTCGTCCCAAGTTAGTCTCGTTCAATGGTTTGTCTAAGTTCGTCCTTAGAAAGAGACTAACTTGGGACGAACTTAGACAAACCTTAGAATGAGACTAACGTTTTTCTTTGTTCGTCCCAAGTTAGTCTCGTTAGTCTCATTTTAAGGTTTGTCTAAGTTCGTCCTTAGAAAGAGACTAACTTGGGACGAACTTAGACAAACCTTAGAATGAGACTAACGTTTGTCTTTGTTCGTCCCAAGTTAGTCTCGCTAGTTTCATTTTATGGTTTATCTAAGTTCGTCCTTATAAAGAGACTAACTTGGGACGAACTTAGACAAACCTTAGAATGAGACTAACGTTTGTCTTTGTTCGTCCCAAGTTAGTCTCGTTTGTCTCATTCTATGGTTTGTCTAAGTTCGTCCTTAGAAAGAGACTAACTTGGGACGAACTTAGACAAACCTTAGAATGAGAGTAACGTTTGTCTTTGTTCGTCCCAAGTTAGTCTCGTTCAATGGTTTATCTAAGTTCGTCCTTAGAAAGAGACTAACTTGGGACGAACTTAGACAAACCTTAGAATGAGACTAACGTTTGTCTTTGTTCGTCCCAAGTTAGTCTCGTTCAATGGTTTGTCTAAGTTCGTCCTTAGAAAGAGACTAACTTGGGACGAACTTAGACAAACCTTAGAATGAGACTAACGTTTTTCTTTGTTCGTCCCAAGTTAGTCTCGTTAGTCTCATTTTAAGGTTTGTCTAAGTTCGTCCTTAGAAAGAGACTAACTTGGGACGAACTTAGACAAACCTTAGAATGAGACTAACGTTTGTCTTTGTTCGTCCCAAGTTAGTCTCGTAAGTTTCATTTTATGGTTTATCAAAGTTCGTCCTTATAAAGAGACTAACTTGGGACGAACTTAGACAAACCTTAGAATGAGACTAACGTTTGTCTTTGTTCGTCCCAAGTTAGTCTCGTTAGTCTCATTCTATGGTTTGTCTAAGTTCGTCCTTAGAAAGAGACTAACTTGGGACGAACTTAGACAAACCTTAGAATGAGAGTAACGTTTGTCTTTGTTCGTCCCAAGTTAGTCTCGTTCAATGGTTTATCTAAGTTCGTCCTTAGAAAGAGACTAACTTGGGACGAACTTAGACAAACCTTAGAATGAGACTAACGTTTGTCTTTGTTCGTCCCAAGTTAGTCTCGTTAGTCTCATTTTAAGGTTTGTCTAAGTTCGTCCTTAGAAAGAGACTAACTTAGGACGAACTTAGACAAACCTTAGAATGAGACTAACGTTTGTCTTTGTTCGTCCCAAGTTAGTCTCGTTCAATGGTTTGTCTAAGTTCGTCCTTAGAAAGAGACTAACTTGGGACGAACTTAGACAAACCTTAGAATGAGTCTAACGTTTGTCTTTGTTTGTCCCAAGTTAGTCTCGTTCAATGGTTTGTCAAAGTTCGTCCTTAGAAAGAGACTAACTTGGGACGAACTTAGAGGAACCTTAGAATGAGACTAATGTTTGTCTTTGTTCGTCCCATGTTAGTCTCGTTAGTTTCATTTTAAGGTTTGTCTAAGTTCATCCTTAGAAAGAGACTAACTTGGGACGAACTTAGACAACCCATAGAATGAGACTAACGTTTGTCTTTGTTCGTTCCAAGTTAGTCTCGTTCAATGGTTTGTCTAAGTTCGTCCTTAGAAAGAGACTAACTTGGGACGAACTTAGACAAACCTTAGAATAAGACTAACGTTTGTCTTTGTTCGTCCCAAGTTAGTCTCGTTAGTCTCAATTTAAGGTTTGTCTAAGTTCATCCTTTGAAAGAGACTAACTTGGGACGAACTTAGACAAACCATAGAATGAGACTAACGTTTGTCTTTGTTCCTCCCAAGTTAGTCTCGTTAGTCTCATTTTAAGGTTTGTCTAAGTTCATCCTTAGAAAGAGACTAACTTAGGACGAACTTAGACAAACCTTAGAATGAAACTAACGTTTGTCTTTGTCCGTCCCAAGTTAGTCTCGTTAGTCTCATTCTATGGTTTGTCTAATTTCGTCCCTTTCGTCCCTTAGAAAGAGACTAACTTGGGACGAACTTAGACAGACCTTAGAATGAGACTAACGTTTGTCTTTGTTCGTCCCAAGTTAGTCTCGTTAGTCTCATTTTTCAGGTTTGTCTAAGTTCGTCCTTAGAAAGAGACAAACTTGGGACGAACTTAGACAAACCTTAGAATGAGACTAACGTTTGTCTTTGTTCGTCCCAAGTTAGTCTCGTTAGTCTCATTCTATGGTTTGTCTAAGTTCGTCCTTAGAAAGAGACTAACTTGGGACGAACTTAGACAAACCTTAGAATGAGACTAAGGTTTGTCTTTGTCCGTCCCAAGTTAGTCTCGTTTAATGGTTTGTCTAAGTTCGTCCTTAGAAAGAGACTAACTTGGGACGAACTTAGACAAACCTTAGAATGAGACTAACGTTTGTCTTTGTTCATCCCAAGTTAGTCTCGTTAGTCTCATTTTAAGGTTTGTCTAAGTTCGTCCTTAGAAAGAGACTAACTTGGGACGAACTTAGACAAACCTTAGAATGAGACTAACGTTTGTCTTTGTTCGTCCCAAGTTAGTCTCGTTAGTCTCATTCTATGGGTTGTCTAAGTTCGTCCTTAGAAAGAGACTAACTTGGGACGAACTTAGACAAACCTTAGAATGAGACTAACGTTTGTCTCAGTTCGTCCCAAGTTAGTCTCGTTCAATGGTTTGTCTAAGTTCGTCCTTAGAAAGAGACTAACTTGGGACGAACTTAGACAAACCTTAAAATGAGACTAACGTTTGTCTTTGTTCGCCGCAAGTTAGTCTCGTTCAATGGTTTGTCTAAGTTCGTCCTTAGAAAGAGACTAACTTGCGACGAACTTAGACAAACCTTAGAATGAGACTAACGTTTGTCTTTGTTCATCCCAAGTGAGTCTCGTTAGTCTCATTTTAAGGTTTGTCTAAGTTCGTCCTTAGAAAGAGACTAACTTGGGACGAACTTAGACAAACCTTAGAATGAGACTAACGTTTGTCTTTGTTCGTCCCAAGTTAGTCTCGTTCAATGGTTTGTCTAAGTTTGTCCTTAGAAAGAGACTAACTTGGGACGAACTTAGACAAACCTTAGAATGAGACTAACGTTTTTCTTTGTTCGTCCCAAGTTAGTCTCGCTAGTATCATTTTAAGGTTTGTCTAAGTTCGTCCTTAGAAAGAGACTAACTTGGGACGAACTTAGACAAACCTTAGAATGAGACTAACGTTTGTCTTTGTTCGTCCCAAGTTAGTCTCGTTAGTTTCATTTTATGGTTTATCTAAGTTCGTCCTTAGAAAGAGACTAACTTGGGACGAACTTAGACAAACCTTAGAATGAGACTAACGTTTGTCTTTGTTCGTCCCAAGTTAGTCTCGTTAGTCTCATTCTATGGTTTGTCTAAGTTCGTCCTTAGAAAGAGACTAACTTGGGACGAACTTAGACAAACCTTAGAATGAGAGTAACGTTTGTCTTTGTTCGTCCCAAGTTAGTCTCGTTGAATGGTTTATCTAAGTTCGTCCTTAGAAAGAGACTAACTTGGGACGAAGTTAGACAAACCTTAGAATGAGACTAACGTTTGTCTTTGTTCGTCCCAAGTTAGTCTCGTTCAATGGTTTGTCTAAGTTCGTCCTTAGAAAGAGACTAACTTGGGACGAACTTAGACAAACCTTAGAATGAGACTAACGTTTTTCTTTGTTCGTCCCAAGTTAGTCTCGTTAGTCTCATTTTAAGGTTTGTCTAAGTTCGTCCTTAGAAAGAGACTAACTTGGGACGAACTTAGACAAACCTTAGAATGAGACTAACGTTTGTCTTTGTTCGTCCCAAGTTAGTCTCGTTAGTTTCATTTTATGGTTTATCTAAGTTCGTCCTTATAAAGAGACTAACTTGGGACGAACTTAGACAAACCTTAGAATGAGACTAACGTTTGTCTTTGTTCGTCCCAAGTTAGTCTCGTTTGTCTCATTCTATGGTTTGTCTAAGTTCGTCCTTAGAAAGAGACTAACTTGGGACGAACTTAGACAAACCTTAGAATGAGAGTAACGTTTGTCTTTGTTCGTCCCAAGTTAGTCTCGTTCAATGGTTTATCTAAGTTCGTCCTTAGAAAGAGACTAACTTGGGACGAACTTAGACAAACCTTAGAATGAGACTAACGTTTGTCTTTGTTCGTCCCAAGTTAGTCTCGTTCAATGGTTTGTCTAAGTTCGTCCTTAGAAAGAGACTAACTTGGGACGAACTTAGACAAACCTTAGAATGAGACTAACGTTTTTCTTTGTTCGTCCCAAGTTAGTCTCGTTAGTCTCATTTTAAGGTTTGTCTAATTTCGTCCTTAGAAAGAGACTAACTTGGGACGAACTTAGACAAACCTTAGAATGAGACTAACGTTTGTCTTTGTTCGTCCCAAGTTAGTCTCGTTAGTTTCATTTTATGGTTTATCAAAGTTCGTCCTTATAAAGAGACTAACTTGGGACGAACTTAGACAAACCTTAGAATGAGACTAACGTTTGTCTTTGTTCGTCCCAAGTTAGTCTCGTTAGTCTCATTCTATGGTTTGTCTAAGTTCGTCCTTAGAAAGAGACTAACTTGGGACGAACTTAGACAAACCTTAGAATGAGAGTAACGTTTGTCTTTGTTCGTCCCAAGTTAGTCTCGTTCAATGGTTTATCTAAGTTCGTCCTTAGAAAGAGACTAACTTGGGACGAACTTAGACAAACCTTAGAATGAGACTAACGTTTGTCTTTGTTCGTCCCAAGTTAGTCTCGTTAGTCTCATTTTAAGGTTTGTCTAAGTTCGTCCTTAGAAAGAGACTAACTTAGGACGAACTTAGACAAACCTTAGAATGAGACTAACGTTTGTCTTTGTTCGTCCCAAGTTAGTCTCGTTGGTCTCATTTTAAGGTTTGTCTAAGTTCGTCCTTAGAAAGAGACTAACTTGGGACGAACTTAGACAAACCTTAGAATGAGTCTAACGTTTGTCTTTGTTTGTCCCAAGTTAGTCTCGTTCAATGGTTTGTCAAAGTTCGTCCTTAGAAAGAGACTAACTTGGGACGAACTTAGAGGAACCTTAGAATGAGACTAATGTTTGTCTTTGTTCATCCCATGTTAGTCTCGTTAGTTTCATTTTAAGGTTTGTCTAAGTTCATCCTTAGAAAGAGACTAACTTGGGACGAACTTAGACAACCCATAGAATGAGACTAACGTTTGTCTTTGTTCGTCCCAAGTTAGTCTCGTTAGTCTCATTCTATGGTTTGTCTAAGTTCGTCCCTTAGAAAGAGACTAACTTGGGACGAACTTAGACAAACCTTAGAATGAGACAAACATTTGTCTTTGTTCGTCCCAAGTTGGTCTCGTTAGTCTCATTTTAAGGTTTGTCTAAGTACGTCCTTAGAAAGAGACTAACTTGGGACGAACTTAGACAAACCTTAGAATGAGACTAACATTTGTCGTTGTTCGTCCCAAGTTAGTCTCGTTAGTCTCAATTTAAGGTTTGTCTAAGTTCATCCTTTGAAAGAGACTAACTTGGGACGAACTTAGACAAACCATAGAATGAGACTAACGTTTGTCTTTGTTCCTCCCAAGTTAGTCTCGTTAGTCTCATTTTAAGGTTTGTCTAAGTTCGTCCTTAGAAAGAGACTAACTTAGGACGAACTTAGACAAACCTTAGAATGAAACTAACGTTTGTCTTTGTCCGTCCCAAGTTAGTCTCGTTAGTCTCATTCTATGGTTTGTCTAATTTCGTCCCTTTCGTCCCTTAGAAAGAGACTAACTTGGGACGAACTTAGACAGACCTTAGAATGAGACTAACGTTTGTCTTTGTTCGTCCCAAGTTAGTCTCGTTAGTCTCATTTTTCAGGTTTGTCTAAGTTCGTCCTTAGAAAGAGACAAACTTGGGACGAACTTAGACAAACCTTAGAATGAGACTAACGTTTGTCTTTGTTCGTCCCAAGTTAGTCTCGTTAGTCTCATTCTATGGTTTGTCTAAGTTCGTCCTTAGAAAGAGACTAACTTGGGACGAACTTAGACAAACCTTAGAATGAGACTAAGGTTTGTCTTTGTCCGTCCCAAGTTAGTCTCGTTTAATGGTTTGTCTAAAGTTCGTCCTTAGAAAGAGACTAACTTGGGACGAACTTAGACAAACCTTAGAATGAGACTAACGTTTGTCTTTGTTCATCCCAAGTTAGTCTCGTTAGTCTCATTTTAAGGTTTGTCTAAGTTCGTCCTTAGAAAGAGACTAACTTGGGACGAACTTAGACAAACCTTAGAATGAGACTAACGTTTGTCTTTGTTCGTCCCAAGTTAGTCTCGTTAGTCTCATTCTATAGTTTGTCTAATTTCGTCCCTTAGAAAGAGACTAACTTGGTACGAACTTAGACAAACCTTAGAATGAGACTAACATTTGTCCTTGTTCGTCCCAAGTTAGTCTCGTTAGTCTCATTTTAAAGTTTGTCTAAGTTCGTCCTTAGAAAGAGACTAACTTGGGACGAACTTAGACAAACCTTAGAATGAGACTAACGTTTGTCTTTGTTCGTCCCAAGTTAGTCTCGTTAGTCTCATTCTATGGGTTGTCTAAGTTCGTCCTTAGAAAGAGACTAACTTGGGACGAACTTAGACAAACCTTAGAATGAGACTAACGTTTGTCTCAGTTCGTCCCAAGTTAGTCTCGTTCAATGGTTTGTCTAAGTTCGTCCTTAGAAAGAGACTAACTTGGGACGAACTTAGACAAACCTTAAAATGAGACTAACGTTTGTCTTTGTTCGCCGCAAGTTAGTCTCGTTCAATGGTTTGTCTAAGTTCGTCCTTAGAAAGAGACAAACTTGGGACGAACTTAGACAAACCTTAGAATGAGACTAACGTTTGTCTTTGTTCATCCCAAGTGAGTCTCGTTAGTCTCATTTTAAGGTTTGTCTAAGTTCGTCCTTAGAAAGAGACTAACTTGGGACGAACTTAGACAAACCTTAGAATGAGACTAACGTTTGTCTTTGTTCGTCCCAAGTTAGTCTCGTTCAATGGTTTGTCTAAGTTCGTCCTTAGAAAGAGACTAACTTGGGACGAACTTAGACAAACCTTAGAATGAGACTAACGTTTTTCTTTTTTCGTCCCAAGTTAGTCTCGCTAGTCTCATTTTAAGGTTTGTCTAAGTTCGTCCTTAGAAAGAGACTAACTTGGGACGAACTTAGACAAACCTTAGAATGAGACTAACGTTTGTCTTTGTTCGTCCCAAGTTAGTCTCGTTAGTTTCATTTTATGGTTTATCTAAGTTCGTCCTTAGAAAGAGACTAACTTGGGACGAACTTAGACAAACCTTAGAATGAGACTAACGTTTGTCTTTGTTCGTCCCAAGTTAGTCTCGTTAGTCTCATTCTATGGTTTGTCTAAGTTCGTCCTTAGAAAGAGACTAACTTGGGACGAACTTAGACAAACCTTAGAATGAGAGTAACGTTTGTCTTTGTTCGTCCCAAGTTAGTCTCGTTCAATGGTTTATCTAAGTTCGTCCTTAGAAAGAGACTAACTTGGGACGAAGTTAGACAAACCTTAGAATGAGACTAACGTTTGTCTTTGTTCGTCCCAAGTTAGTCTCGTTCAATGGTTTGTCTAAGTTCGTCCTTAGAAAGAGACTAACTTGGGACGAACTTAGACAAACCTTAGAATGAGACTAACGTTTTTCTTTGTTCGTCCCAAGTTAGTCTCGTTAGTCTCATTTTAAGGTTTGTCTAAGTCCGTCCTTAGAAAGAGACTAACTTGGGACGAACTTAGACAAACCTTAGAATGAGACTAACGTTTGTCTTTGTTCGTCCCAAGTTAGTCTCGTTAGTTTCATTTTATGGTTTATCAAAGTTCGTCCTTATAAAGAGACTAACTTGGGACGAACTTAGACAAACCTTAGAATGAGACTAACGTTTGTCTTTGTTCGTCCCAAGTTAGTCTCGTTAGTCTCATTCTATGGTTTGTCTAAGTTCGTCCTTAGAAAGAGACTAACTTGGGACGAACTTAGACAAACCTTAGAATGAGAGTAACGTTTGTCTTTGTTCGTCCCAAGTTAGTCTCGTTCAATGGTTTATCTAAGTTCGTCCTTAGAAAGAGACTAACTTGGGACGAACTTAGACAAACCTTAGAATGAGACTAACGTTTGTCTTTGTTCGTCCCAAGTTAGTCTCGTTAGTCTCATTTTAAGGTTTGTCTAAGTTCGTCCTTAGAAAGAGACTAACTTAGGACGAACTTAGACAAACCTTAGAATGAGACTAACGTTTGTCTTTGTTCGTCCCAAGTTAGTCTCGTTGGTCTCATTTTAAGGTTTGTCTAAGTTCGTCCTTAGAAAGAGACTAACTTGGGACGAACTTAGACAAACCTTAGAATGAGTCTAACGTTTGTCTTTGTTTGTCCCAAGTTAGTCTCGTTCAATGGTTTGTCAAAGTTCGTCCTTAGAAAGAGACTAACTTGGGACGAACTTAGAGGAACCTTAGAATGAGACTAATGTTTGTCTTTGTTCGTCCCAAGTTAGTCTCGTTAGTTTCATTTTAAGGTTTGTCTAAGTTCATCCTTAGAAAGAGACTAACTTGGGACGAACTTAGACAACCCATAGAATGAGACTAACGTTTGTCTTTGTTCGTCCCAAGTTAGTCTCGTTCAATGGTTTGTCTAAGTTCGTCCTTAGAAAGAGACTAACTTGGGACGAACTTAGACAAACCTTAGAATAAGACTAACGTTTGTCTTTGTTCGTCCCAAGTTAGTCTCGTTAGTCTCATTCTATGGTTTATCTAAGTTCTTCGTTAGAAAGAGACTAACTTGGGACGAACTTAGACAAACCTTAGAATGATACTAACGTTTGTCTTTGTTCATCCCAAGTTAGTCTCGTTAGTCTCATTTTAAGGTTTGTCTAAGTTCGTCCTTAGAAAGAGACTAACTTGGGACGAACTTAGACAAACCATAGAATGAGACTAACGTTTGTCTTTGTTCGTCCCAAGTTAGTCTCGTTCAATGGTTTGTCTAAGTTCGTCCTTAGAAAGAGACTAACTTGGGACGAACTTAGACAAACCTTAGAATAAGACTAACGTTTGTCTTTGTTCGTCCCAAGTTAGTCTCGTTAGTCTCATTCTATGGTTTATCTAAGTTCGTCGTTAGAAAGAGACTAACTTGGGACGAACTTAGACAAACCTTAGAATGTGACTAACGTTTGTCTTTGTTCGTCCCAAGTTAGTCTCGTTAGTCTCATTCTATGGTTTGTCTAAGTTCGTCCCTTAGAAAGAGACTAACTTGGGACGAACTTAGACAAACCTTAGAATGAGACTAACATTTGTCTTTGTTCGTCCCAAGTTGGTCTCGTTAGTCTCATTTTAAGGTTTGTCTAAGTACGTCCTTAGAAAGAGACTAACTTGGGACGAACTTAGACAAACCTTAGAATGAGACTAACATTTGTCTTTGTTCGTCCCAAGTTAGTCTCGTTAGTCTCAATTTAAGGTTTGTCTAAGTTCATCCTTTGAAAGAGACTAACTTGGGACGAACTAAGACAAACCATAGAATGAGACTAACGTTTGTCTTTGTTCCTCCCAAGTTAGTCTCGTTAGTCTCATTCTATGGTTTGTCTAAGTTCGTCCTTAGAAAGAGACTAACTTGGGACGAACTTAGACAAACCTTAGAATGAGACTAACGTTTGTCTTTGTTCGTCCCAAGTCAGTCTCGTTAGTCTAATTTTAAGGTTTGTCTAAGGTCATCCTTAGAAAGAGACTAACTTAGGACGAACTTAGACAAACCTTAGAATGAGACTAATGTTTGTCTTTGTTTGTCCCAAGTTAGTCTTGTTCAATGGTTTGTCAAAGTTCGTCCTTAGAAAGAGACTAACTTGGGACGAACTTAGAGGAACCTTAGAATGAGACTAATGTTTGTCTTTGTTCGTCCCAAGTTAGTCTCGTTAGTTTCATTTTAAGGTTTGTCTAAGTTCATCCTTAGAAAGAGACTAACTTGGGACGAACTTAGACAACCCATAGAATGAGACTAACGTCTGTCTTTGTTCGTCCCAAGTTAGTTTCGTTAGTCTCATTCTATGGTTTGTCTAAGTTCATCCTTAGAAAGAGACTAACTTGTGACGAACTTAGACAAACCTTAGAATGAGACTAATGTTTGTCTTTGTTCATCCCAAGTTAAACTCGTTCAATAGTTTGTCTAAGTTCGTCCTTAGAAAGAGACTAACTTGGGACGAACTTAGACAAACCTTAGAATGAGACTAACGTTTGTCTTTGTTCGTCCCAAGTTAGTCTCGTTAGTCTCAATTTAAGGTTTGTCTAAGTTCATCCTTTGAAAGAGACTCACTTGGGACGAACTTAGACAAACCATAGAATGAGAATAACGTTTGTCTTTCTTCCTCCCAGGTTAGTCTCGTTAGTCTCATTCTATGGTTTGTCTAAGTTCGTCCTTAGAAAGAGACTAACTTGGGACGAACTTAGACAAACCTTAGAAGGAGACTAACGTTTGTCTTTGTTCGTCCCATGTTTGTCTCCTTAGTCTCATTTTAAGGTTTGCCTAAGTTCGTCCTTAGAAAGGGACAAACTTGGGACGAACTTAGACAAACCTTAGAATGAGACTAACATTTGTCTTTGTTCATCCCAAGTTAGTCTCGTTAGTCTCATTTTAAGGTTTGTCTAAGTTCGTCCTTAGAAAGAGACAAACTTGGGACGAACTTAGACAAACCTTAGAATGAGACTAACGTTTGTCTTTGTTCGTCCCAAGTTAGTCTCGTTCAATGGTTTGTCTAAGTTCGTCCTTAGAAAGAGACTAACTTGGGACGAACTTAGACAAACCATAGAATGAGACTAACGTTTGTCTTTGTTCGTCCCAAGTGAGTCTCTATAGTCTCATTTTAAGGTTTGTCTAAGTTCGTCCTTAGAAAGAGACTAACTTAGGACGAACTTAGACAAACCTTAGAATGAAACTAACGTTTGTCTTTGTCCGTCCCAAGTTAGTCTCGTTCAATGGTTTGTCTAAGTTCGTCCTTAGAAAGAGACTAACTTGGGACGAACTTAGACAAACCTTAGAATGAGACTAACGTTTGTCTTTGTTCATCCCAAGTTAGTCTCGTTAGTCTCATTTTAAGGTTTGTCTAAGTTCATCTTTAGAAAGAGACTAACTTGGGACGAACTTAGACAAACCTTAGAATGAGACTAATGTTTGTCTTTGTTCGTCCCAAGTTAGTCTCGTTCAATGGTTTGTCTAAGTTCGTCCTTAGAAAGAGACTAACTTGGGACGAACTTAGACAAACCTTAGAATGAGACTAACGTTTGCCTTTGTTCGTCCCAAGTTAGTCTCGTTAGTCTCATTCTATGGTTTATCTAAGTTCGTTGTTAGAAAGATACTAACTTGGGACGAACTTAGACAAACCTTAGAATGAGACTAACGTTTGTCTTTGTTCGTCCCAAGTTAGTCTCGTTAGTCTCATTCTATAGTTTGTCTAATTTCGTCCATTAGAAAGAGACTAACTTGGGACGAACTTAGACAAACCTTAGAATGAGACTAACATTTGTCTTTGTTCATCCCAGGTTAGTCTCGTTAGTCTCAATTTAAGGTTTGTCTAAGTTCATCCTTTGAAAGAGACTAACTTCAGACGAACTTAGACAAACCATAGAATGAGACTAACGTTTGTCTTTGTTCCTCCCAAGTTAGTCTCGTTAGTCTCATTCCATGGTTTGTCTAAGTTCGTCCTTAGAAAGAGACTAACTTGGGACGAACTTAGACAAACCTTAGAATGAGACTAACGTTTGTCTTTGTTCGTCCCAAGTGAGTCTCGTTAGTCTCATTTTAAGGTTTGTCTAAGTTCGCCCTTAGAAAGAGACTAACTTGGGACCAATTTAGACAAACCTTAGAATGAGACTAACATTTTTCTTTGTTCGTCCCAAGTTAGTCTCGTTAGTCTCATTCTATGGTTTGTTTAAGTTCGTCCTTAGAAAGAGACTAACTTGGGACGAACTTAGACTAACCTTAGAATGAGACTAACGTTTGTCTTTGTTCATCCCAGGTTAGTCTCGTTAGTCTCATTTTAAGGTTTGTCTAAGTTCGTCCTTAGAAAGAGACTAACTTGGGACGAACTTAGACAAACCTTAGAATGAGACTAACGTTTGTCTTTGTTCGTCCCAAGTTAGTCTCGTTAGTCTCATTCTATGGTTTGTCTAATTTCGTCCCTTGGAAAGAGACTAACTTGGGGCGAACTTAGACAAACCTTAGAATGAGACTAACGTTTGTCTTTGTTCGTCCCAAGTTAGTCTCGTTAGTCTCATTTTAAGGTTTGTCTAAGTTCATCCTTAGAAAGAGAAAAACTTTGGACGAACTTAGACAAACCATAGAATGAGCCTAATGTTTGTCTTTGTTCCTCCCAAGTTAGTCTCGTTAGTCTCATTCTATGGTTTGTCTAAGTTCGTCCTTAGAAAGAGACTAACTTGGTACGAACTTAGACAAACCTTAGAATGAGACTAACGTTTGTCTTTGTTCGTCCCAAGTCAGTCTCGTTAGTCTAATTTTAAGGTTTGTCTAAGTTCATCCTAAGAAAGAGACTAACTTAGGACGAATTTAGACAAACCTTAGAATGAGACTAACGTTTGTCTTTGTTTGTCCCAAGTTAGTCTCGTTCAATGGTTTGTCAAAGTTCGTCCTTAGAAAGAGACTAACTTGGGACGAACTTAGAGGAACCTTAGAATGAGACTAATGTTTGTCTTTGTTCGTCCCAAGTTAGTCTCGTTAGTTTCATTTTAAGGTTTGTCTAAGTTCATCCTTAGAAAGAGACTAACTTGGGACGAACTTAGACAACCCATAGAATGAGACTAACGTCTGTCTTTGTTCGTCCCAAGTTAGTTTCGTTAGTCTCATTCTATGGTTTGTCTAAGTTCATCCTTAGAAAGAGACTAACTTGTGACGAACTTAGACAAACCTTAGAATGAGACTAATGTTTGTCTTTGTTCATCCCAAGTTAATCTCGTTCAATAGTTTGTCTAAGTTCGTCCTTAGAAAGAGACTAACTTGGGACGAACTTAGACAAACCTTAGAATGAGACTAACGTTTGTCTTTGTTCGTCCCAAGTTAGTCTCGTTAGTCTCAATTTAAGGTTTGTCTAAGTTCATCCTTTGAAAGAGACTAACTTGGGACGAACTTAGACAAACCATAGAATGAGACTAACGTTTGTCTTTCTTCCTCCCAGGTTAGTCTCGTTAGTCTCATTCTATGGTTTGTCTAAGTTCGTCCTTAGAAAGAGACTAACTTGGGACGAACTTAGACAAACCTTAGAAGGAGACTAACGTTTGTCTTTGTTCGTCCCATGTTTGTCTCCTTAGTCTCATTTTAAGGTTTGTCTAAGTTCGTCCTTAGAAAGGGACAAACTTGGGAAGAACTTAGACAAACCTTAGAATGAGACTAACATTTGTCTTTGTTCATCCCAAGTTAGTCTCGTTAGTCTCATTTTAAGGATTGTCTAAGTTCGTCCTTAGAAAGAGACAAACTTGGGACGAACTTAGACAAACCTTAGAATGAGACTAACGTTTGTCTTTGTTCGTCCCAAGTTAGTCTCGTTCAATGGTTTGTCTAAGTTCGTCCTTAGAAAGAGACTAACTTGGGACGAACTTAGACAAACCATAGAATGAGACTAACGTTTGTCTTTGTTCGTCCCAAGTGAGTCTCTATAGTCTCATTTTAAGATTTGTCTAAGTTCGTCCTTAGAAAGAGACTAACTTAGGACGAACTTAGACAAACCTTAGAATGAAACTAACGTTTGTCTTTGTCCGTCCCAAGTTAGTCTCGTTAGTCTCATTTTTCAGGTTTGTCTAAGTTCATCCTTAGAAAGAGACAAACTTGGGACGAACTTAGACAAACCTTAGAATGAGACTAACATTTGTCTTTGTTCATCCCAAGTTAGTCTCGTTAGTCTCATTTTAAGGATTGTCTAAGTTCGTCCTTAGAAAGAGACAAACTTGGGACGAACTTAGACAAACCTTAGAATGAGACTAACGTTTGTCTTTGTTCGTCCCAAGTTAGTCTCGTTCAATGGTTTGTCTAAGTTCGTCCTTAGAAAGAGACTAACTTGGGACGAACTTAGACAAACCTTAGAATGAGACTAACGTTTGTCTTTGTTCGTCCCAAGTTAGTCTCGTTAGTCTCATTCTATGGTTTGTCTAATTTCGTCCCTTGGAAAGAGAATAACTTGGGGCGAACTTAGACAAACCTTAGAATGAGACTAACGTTTGTCTTTGTTCGTCCCAAGTTAGTCTCGTTAGTCTCATTTTAAGGTTTGTCTAAGTTCATCCTTAGAAAGAGAAAAACTTTGGACGAACTTAGACAAACCATAGAATGAGCCTAATGTTTGTCTTTGTTCCTCCCAAGTTAGTCTCGTTAGTCTCATTCTATGGTTTGTCTAAGTTCGTCCTTAGAAAGAGACTAACTTGGTACGAACTTAGACAAACCTTAGAATGAGACTAACGTTTGTCTTTGTTCGTCCCAAGTCAGTCTCGTTAGTCTAATTTTAAGGTTTGTCTAAGTTCATCCTAAGAAAGAGACTAACTTAGGACGAATTTAGACAAACCTTAGAATGAGACTAACGTTTGTCTTTGTTTGTCCCAAGTTAGTCTCGTTCAATGGTTTGTCAAAGTTCGTCCTTAGAAAGAGACTAACTTGGGACGAACTTAGAGGAACCTTAGAATGAGACTAATGTTTGTCTTTGTTCGTCCCAAGTTAGTCTCGTTAGTTTCATTTTAAGGTTTGTCTAAGTTCATCCTTAGAAAGAGACTAACTTGGGACGAACTTAGACAACCCATAGAATGAGACTAACGTCTGTCTTTGTTCGTCCCAAGTTAGTTTCGTTAGTCTCATTCTATGGTTTGTCTAAGTTCATCCTTAGAAAGAGACTAACTTGTGACGAACTTAGACAAACCTTAGAATGAGACTAATGTTTGTCTTTGTTCATCCCAAGTTAATCTCGTTCAATAGTTTGTCTAAGTTCGTCCTTAGAAAGAGACTAACTTGGGACGAACTTAGACAAACCTTAGAATGAGACTAACGTTTGTCTTTGTTCGTCCCAAGTTAGTCTCGTTAGTCTCAATTTAAGGTTTGTCTAAGTTCATCCTTTGAAAGAGACTAACTTGGGACGAACTTAGACAAACCATAGAATGAGACTAACGTTTGTCTTTCTTCCTCCCAGGTTAGTCTCGTTAGTCTCATTCTATGGTTTGTCTAAGTTCGTCCTTAGAAAGAGACTAACTTGGGACGAACTTAGACAAACCTTAGAAGGAGACTAACGTTTGTCTTTGTTCGTCCCATGTTTGTCTCCTTAGTCTCATTTTAAGGTTTGTCTAAGTTCGTCCTTAGAAAGGGACAAACTTGGGACGAACTTAGACAAACCTTAGAATGAGACTAACATTTGTCTTTGTTCATCCCAAGTTAGTCTCGTTAGTCTCATTTTAAGGTTTGTCTAAGTTCGTCCTTAGAAAGAGACAAACTTGGGACGAACTTAGACAAACCTTAGAATGAGACTAACGTTTGTCTTTGTTCGTCCCAAGTTAGTCTCGTTCAATGGTTTGTCTAAGTTCGTCCTTAGAAAGAGACTAACTTGGGACGAACTTAGACAAACCATAGAATGAGACTAACGTTTGTCTTTGTTCGTCCCAAGTGAGTCTCTATAGTCTCATTTTAAGATTTGTCTAAGTTCGTCCTTAGAAAGAGACTAACTTAGGACGAACTTAGACAAACCTTAGAATGAAACTAACGTTTGTCTTTGTCCGTCCCAAGTTAGTCTCGTTAGTCTCCTTCTATGTTTTGTCTAATTTCGTCCCTTAGAAAGAGACTAACTTGGGACGAACTTAGACAAACCTTAGAATGAGACTAACGTTTGTCTTTGTTCGTCCCAAGTTAGTCTCGTTAGTCTCATTTTTCAGGTTTGTCTAAGTTCATCCTTAGAAAGAGACAAACTTGGGACGAACTTAGACAAACCTTAGAATGAGACTAACGTTTGTCTTTGTTCGTCCCAAGTTAGTCTCGTTAGTCTCATTCTATGGTTTGTCTAAGTTCGTCCTTAGAAAGAGACTAACTTGGGACGAACTTAGACAAACCTTAGAATGAGACTAACGTTTGTCTTTGTCCGTCCCAAGTTAGTCTCGTTCAATGGTTTGTCTAAGTTCGTCCTTAGAAAGAGACTAACTTGGGACGAACTTAGACAAACCTTAGAATGAGACTAACGTTTGTCTTTGTTCATCCCAAGTTAGTCTCGTTAGTCTCATTTTAAGGTTTGTCTAAGTTCGTCTTTAGAAAGAGACTAACTTGGGACGAACTTAGACAAACCTTAGAATGAGACTAATGTTTGTCTTTGTTCGTCCCAAGTTAGTCTCGTTCAATGGTTTGTCTAAGTTCGTCCTTAGAAAGAGACTAACTTGGGACGAACTTAGACAAACCTTAGAATGAGACTAACGTTTGTCTTTGTTCGTCCCAAGTTAGTCTCGTTAGTCTCATTCTATGGTTTATCTAAGTTCGTTGTTAGAAAGATACTAACTTGGGACGAACTTAGACAAACCTTAGAATGAGACTAACGTTTGTCTTTGTTCGTCCCAAGTTAGTCTCGTTAGTCTCATTCTATAGTTTGTCTAATTTCGTCCATTAGAAAGAGACTAACTTGGGACGAACTTAGACAAACCTTAGAATGAGACTTACATTTGTCTTTGTTCGTCCCAGGTTAGTCTCGTTAGTCTCAATTTAAGGTTTGTCTAAGTTCATCCTTTTAAAGAGACTAACTTCGGACGAACTTAGACAAACCATAGAATGAGACTAACGTTTGTCTTTGTTCCTCCCAAGTTAGTCTCGTTAGTCTCATTCCATGGTTTGTCTAAGTTCGTCCTTAGAAAGAGACTAACTTGCGACGAACTTAGACAAACCTTAGAATGAGACTAACGTTTGTCTTTGTTCGTCCCAAGTGAGTCTCGTTAGTCTCATTTTAAGGTTTGTCTAAGTTCATCCTTAGAAAGAGACTAACTTAGGACGAACTTAGACAAACCTTAGAATGAGACTAACGTTTGTCTTTGTTCATCCCAAGTTAGTCTCGTTAGTCTCATTCTATGGTTTGTCTAAGTTCGTCCTTAGAAAGAGACTAACTTGGGACGAACTTAGACTAACCTTAGAATGAGACTAACGTTTGTCTTTGTTCATCCCAAGTTAGTCTCGTTAGTCTCATTTTAAGGTTTGTCTAAGTTCGTCCTTAGAAAGAGACTAACTTGGGACGAACTTAGACAAACCTTAGAATGAGACTAACGTTTGTCTTTGTTCGTCCCAAGTTAGTCTCGTTAGTCTCATTCTATGGTTTGTCTAATTTCGTCCCTTGGAAAGAGACTAACTTGGGGCGAACTTAGACAAACCTTAGAATGAGACTAACGTTTGTCTTTGTTCGTCCCAAGTTAGTCTCGTTAGTCTCATTTTAAGGTTTGTCTAAGTTCATCCTTAGAAAGAGAAAAACTTTGGACGAACTTAGACAAACCTTAGAATGAGACTAACGTTTGTCTTTGTTCGTCCCAAGTTAGTCTCGTTAGTCTCATTCTATGGTTTGTCTAAGTTCATCCTTAGAAAGAGACTAACTTGGGACGAACTTAGTCAAACCTTAGAATGAGACAAACGTTTGTCTTTGTTCGTCCCAAGTTAGTCTCGTTAGTCTCATTTTAAGGTTTGTCTAAGTTCATCCTTAGAAAGAGACTAACTTGGGACGAACTTAGACAACCCATAGAATGAGACTAACGTTTGTCTTTGTTCGTCCCAAGTTAGTTTCGTTAGTCTCATTCTATGGTTTGTCTTAGTTCATCCTTAGAAAGAGACTAACTTGTGACGAACTTAGACAACCCTTAGAATGAGACTAATGTTTGTCTTTGTTCGTCCCAAGTTAATCTCGTTCAATGGTTTGTCTAAGTTCGTCCTTAGAAAGAGACTAACTTGGGACGAACTAAGACAAACCTTAGAATGAGACTAAAGTTTGTCTTTGTTCGTCCCAAGTTAGTCTCGTTAGTCTCAATTTAAGGTTTGTCTAAGTTCATCCTTTGAAAGAGACTAACTTGGGACGAACTTAGACAAACCATAGAATGAGACTAACGTTTGTCTTTCTTCCTCCCAGGTTAGTCTCGTTAGTCTCATTATATGGTTTGTCTAAGTTCGTCCTTAGAAAGAGACTAACTTGGGATGAACTTAGACAAACCTTAGAATGAGACTAACGTTTGTCTTTGTTCGTCCCAAGTTAGTCTCGTTCAACAGTTTGTCTAAGTTCGTCCTAAGAAAGAGACTAACTTGGGACAAACTTAGACAAACCTTAGAATGAGACTAATGTTTGTCTTTGTTCGTCCCAATTTGGTCTCCTTAGTCTCATTTTAAGGTTTGTCTAAGTTCGTCCTTATAAAGAGACTAACTTGGGACGAACTTAGACAAACCTTAGAATGAGACTAACGTTTGTCTTTGTTCGTCCCAAGTTAGACTCGTTAGTCTCATTTTAAGGGTTGTCTCAGTTCGTCCTTAGAAAGAGACTAACTTGGGACGTACTTAGACAAACCTTAGAATGAGACTAACGTTTGTCTTTGTTCGTCCCAAGTTAGTCTTGTTAGTCTCATTCTATGGTTTTTCTTTGTTCGTCCCAAGTTAGTCTCGTTAGTCTCATTCTATGGTTTATCTAAGTTCTTCGTTAGAAAGAGACTAACTTGGGACGAAATTAGACAAACCTTAGAATGAGACTAACGTTTGTCTTTGTTCATCCCAAGTTAGTCTCGTTAGTCTCATTTTAAGGTTTGTCTAAGTTCGTCCTTAGAAAGAGTAACTTAGGACGAACTTAGACAAACCTTAGAATGAGACTAACGTTTGTCTTTGTTCGACCCAAGTTAGTCTCGTTAGTCTCATTCTATGGGTTGTCTAAGTTCGTCCTTAGAAAGAGACTAACTTGGGACGAACTAGACAAACCTTAGAATGAGACTAACGTTTGTCTTTGCTCATCCCAAGTTAGTCTCGTTAGTCTCATTTTAAGGTTTGTTTAAGTTCGTCCTTAGAAAGAAACTAACTTGGGACGAACTAGACAAACTTTAGAATGAGACTAACATTTGTCTTTGTTCGTCCCAAGTTAGTATCGTTGGTCTCATTTTAAGGTTTGTCTAAGTTCGTCCTTAGAAAGAGACTAACTTGGGATGAACTAAGACAAACCTTAGTATGAGACTAACTGTTGTCTTTGTTCGTCCCAAGTTAGTCTCGTTAGTCTCATTCTATGGTTTGTCTAAGTTCGTCCCTTAGAAAGAGTCTAACTTGTGGCGAACTTAGACAAACCTTAGAATGAGACTAACATTTGTCTTTCTTCGTCCCAAGTTAGTCTCGTTAGTCTCATTTTAAGGTTTGTCTAAGTTCGTCCTTAGAAAGAGACTAACTTGGGACGAACTTAGACAAACCTTAGAATGAGACTAACGATTGTCTTTGTTCGTCCCAAGTTAGTCTCGTTAGTCTCATTCTATGGTTTGTCTAAGTTCGTCCTTAGAAAGAGACTAACTTGGGACGAACTTAGACAAACCTTAGAATGAGACTAACGTTTGTCTTTGTTCATCCCAAGTTAGTCTCGTTAGTCTCATTTTAAGGTTTGTCTAAGTTCATCTTTAGAAAGAGACTAACTTGGGACGAACTTAGACAAACCTTAGAATGAGACTAATGTTTGTCTTTGTTCGTCCCAAGTTAGTTTCGTTCAATGGTTTGTCTAAGTTCGTCCTTAGAAAGAGACTAACTTGGGACGAACTTAGACAAACCTTAGAATGAGACTAACGTTTGTCTTTGTTCGTCCCAAGTTAGTCTCGTTAGTCTCATTCTATGGTTTATCTAAGTTCGTTGTTAGAAAGATACTAACTTGGGACGAACTTAGACAAACCTTAGAATGAGACTAACGTTTGTCTTTGTTCGTCCCAAGTTAGTCTCGTTAGTCTCATTCTATAGTTTGTCTAATTTCGTCCATTAGAAAGAGACTAACTTGGGACGAACTTAGACAAACCTTAGAATGAGACTAACATTTGTCTTTGTTCGTCCCAGGTTAGTCTCGTTAGTCTCAATTTAAGGTTTGTCTAAGTTCATCCTTTGAAAGAGACTAACTTCGGACGAACTTAGACAAACCATAGAATGAGACTAACGTTTGTCGTTGTTCCTCCCAAGTTAGTCTCGTTAGTCTCATTCCATGGTTTGTCTAAGTTCATCCTTAGAAAGAGACTAACTTGGGACGAACTTAGACAAACCTTAGAATGAGACTAACGTTTGTCTTTGTTCGTCCCAAGTGAGTCTCGTTAGTCTCATTTTAAGGTTTGTCTAAGTTCATCCTTAGAAAGAGACTAACTTAGGACGAACTTAGACAAACCTTAGAATGAGACTAACGTTTGTCTTTGTTCATCCCAAGTTAGTCTCGTTAGTCTCATTCTATGGTTTGTCTAAGTTCGTCCTTAGAAAGAGACTAACTTGGGACGAACTTAGACTAACCTTAGAATGAGACTAACGTTTGTCTTTGTTCATCCCAAGTTAGTCTCGTTAGTCTCATTTGAAGGTTTGTCTAAGTTCGTCCTTAGAAAGAGACTAACTTGGGACGAACTTAGACAAACCTTAGAATGAGACTAACGTTTGTCTTTGTTCGTCCCAAGTTAGTCTCGTTAGTCTCATTCTATGGTTTGTCTAATTTCGTCCCTTGGAAAGAGACTAACTTGGGGCGAACTTAGACAAACCTTAGAATGAGACTAACGTTTGTCTTTGTTCGTCCCAAGTTAGTCTCGTTAGTCTCATTTTAAGGTTTGTCTAAGTTCATCCTTAGAAAGAGAAAAACTTTGGACGAACTTAGACAAACCATAGAATGAGACTAATGTTTGTCTTTGTTCCTCCCAAGTTAGTCTCGTTAGTCTCATTCTATGGTTTGTCTAAGTTCGTCCTTAGAAAGAGACTAACTTGGGACGAACTTAGACAAACCTTAGAATGAGACTAACGTTTGTCTTTGTTCGTCCCAAGTCAGTCTCGTTAGTCTAATTTTAAGGTTTGTCTAAGTTCATCCTTAGAAAGAGACTAACTTAGGAAGAATTTAGACAAACCTTAGAATGAGACTAACGTTTGTCTTTGTTTGTCCCAAGTTAGTCTCGTTCAATGGTTTGTCAAAGTTCGTCCTTAGAAAGAGACTAACTTGGGACGAACTTAGAGTAACCTTAGAATGAGACTAATGTTTGTCTTTGTTCGTCCCAAGTTAGTCTCGTTAGTTTCATTTTAAGGTTTGTCTAAGTTCATCCTTAGAAAGAGACTAACTTAGGACGAACTTAGACAACCCATAGAATGAGACTAACGTCTGTCTTTGTTCGTCCCAAGTTAGTTTCGTTAGTCTCATTCTATGGTTTGTCTAAGTTCATCCTTAGAAAGAGACTAACTTGTGACGAACTTAGACAAACCTTAGAATGAGACTAATGTTTGTCTTTGTTCATCCCAAGTTAATCTCGTTCAATAGTTTGTCTAAGTTCGTCCTTAGAAAGAGACTAACTTGGGACGAACTTAGACAAACCTTAGAATGAGACTAACGTTTGTCTTTGTTCGTCCCAAGTTAGTCTCGTTAGTCTCAATTTAAGGTTTGTCTAAGTTCATCCTTTGAAAGAGACTAACTTGGGACGAACTTAGACAAACCATAGAATGAGACTAACGTTTGTCTTTCTTCCTCCCAGGTTAGTCTCGTTAGTCTCATTCTATGGTTTGTCTAAGTTCGTCCTTAGAAAGAGACTAACTTGGGACGAACTTAGACAAACCTTAGAAGGAGACTAACGTTTGTCTTTGTTCGTCCCATGTTTGTCTCCTTAGTCTCATTTTAAGGTTTGTCTAAGTTCGTCCTTAGAAAGGGACAAACTTGGGACGAACTTAGACAAACCTTAGAATGAGACTAACATTTGTCTTTGTTCATCCCAAGTTAGTCTCGTTAGTCTCATTTTAAGGTTTGTCTAAGTTCGTCCTTAGAAAGAGACAAACTTGGGACGAACTTAGACAAACCTTAGAATGAGACTAACGTTTGTCTTTGTTCGTCCCAAGTTAGTCTCGTTCAATGGTTTGTCTAAGTTCGTCCTTAGAAAGAGACTAACTTGGGACGAACTTAGACAAACCATAGAATGAGACTAACGTTTGTCTTTGTTCGTCCCAAGTGAGTCTCTATAGTCTCATTTTAAGATTTGTCTAAGTTCGTCCTTAGAAAGAGACTAACTTAGGACGAACTTAGACAAACCTTAGAATGAAACTAACGTTTGTCTTTGTCCGTCCCAAGTTAGTCTCGTTAGTCTCCTTCTATGTTTTGTCTAATTTCGTCCCTTAGAAAGAGACTAACTTGGGACGAACTTAGACAAACCTTAGAATGAGACTAACGTTTGTCTTTGTTCGTCCCAAGTTAGTCTCGTTAGTCTCATTTTTCAGGTTTGTCTAAGTTCATCCTTAGAAAGAGACAAACTTGGGACGAACTTAGACAAACCTTAGAATGAGACTAACGTTTGTCTTTGTTCGTCCCAAGTTAGTCTCGTTAGTCTCATTCTATGGTTTGTCTAAGTTCGTCCTTAGAAAGAGACTAACTTGGGACGAACTTAGACAAACCTTAGAATGAGACTAACGTTTGTCTTTGTCCGTCCCAAGTTAGTCTCGTTCAATGGTTTGTCTAAGTTCGTCCTTAGAAAGAGACTAACTTGGGACGAACTTAGACAAACCTTAGAATGAGACTAACGTTTGTCTTTGTTCATCCCAAGTTAGTCTCGTTAGTCTCATTTTAAGGTTTGTCTAAGTTCGTCTTTAGAAAGAGACTAACTTGGGACGAACTTAGACAAACCTTAGAATGAGACTAATGTTTGTCTTTGTTCGTCCCAAGTTAGTCTCGTTCAATGGTTTGTCTAAGTTCGTCCTTAGAAAGAGACTAACTTGGGACGAACTTAGACAAACCTTAGAATGAGACTAACGTTTGTCTTTGTTCGTCCCAAGTTAGTCTCGTTAGTCTCATTCTATGGTTTATCTAAGTTCGTTGTTAGAAAGATACTAACTTGGGACGAACTTAGACAAACCTTAGAATGAGACTAACGTTTGTCTTTGTTCGTCCCAAGTTAGTCTCGTTAGTCTCATTCTATAGTTTGTCTAATTTCGTCCATTAGAAAGAGACTAACTTGGGACGAACTTAGACAAACCTTAGAATGAGACTTACATTTGTCTTTGTTCGTCCCAGGTTAGTCTCGTTAGTCTCAATTTAAGGTTTGTCTAAGTTCATCCTTTGAAAGAGACTAACTTCGGACGAACTTAGACAAACCATAGAATGAGACTAACGTTTGTCTTTGTTCCTCCCAAGTTAGTCTCGTTAGTCTCATTCCATGGTTTGTCTAAGTTCGTCCTTAGAAAGAGACTAACTTGCGACGAACTTAGACAAACCTTAGAATGAGACTAACGTTTGTCTTTGTTCGTCCCAAGTGAGTCTCGTTAGTCTCATTTTAAGGTTTGTCTAAGTTCATCCTTAGAAAGAGACTAACTTAGGACGAACTTAGACAAACCTTAGAATGAGACTAACGTTTGTCTTTGTTCATCCCAAGTTAGTCTCGTTAGTCTCATTCTATGGTTTGTCTAAGTTCGTCCTTAGAAAGAGACTAACTTGGGACGAACTTAGACTAACCTTAGAATGAGACTAACGTTTGTCTTTGTTCATCCCAAGTTAGTCTCGTTAGTCTCATTTTAAGGTTTGTCTAAGTTCGTCCTTAGAAAGAGACTAACTTGGGACGAACTTAGACAAACCTTAGAATGAGACTAACGTTTGTCTTTGTTCGTCCCAAGTTAGTCTCGTTAGTCTCATTCTATGGTTTGTCTAATTTCGTCCCTTGGAAAGAGACTAACTTGGGGCGAACTTAGACAAACCTTAGAATGAGACTAACGTTTGTCTTTGTTCGTCCCAAGTTAGTCTCGTTAGTCTCATTTTAAGGTTTGTCTAAGTTCATCCTTAGAAAGAGAAAAACTTTGGACGAACTTAGACAAACCTTAGAATGAGACTAACGTTTGTCTTTGTTCGTCCCAAGTTAGTCTCGTTAGTCTCATTCTATGGTTTGTCTAAGTTCATCCTTAGAAAGAGACTAACTTGGGACGAACTTAGTCAAACCTTAGAATGAGACAAACGTTTGTCTTTGTTCGTCCCAAGTTAGTCTCGTTAGTCTCATTTTAAGGTTTGTCTAAGTTCATCCTTAGAAAGAGACTAACTTGGGACGAACTTAGACAACCCATAGAATGAGACTAACGTTTGTCTTTGTTCGTCCCAAGTTAGTTTCGTTAGTCTCATTCTATGGTTTGTCTTAGTTCATCCTTAGAAAGAGACTAACTTGTGACGAACTTAGACAACCCTTAGAATGAGACTAATGTTTGTCTTTGTTCGTCCCAAGTTAATCTCGTTCAATGGTTTGTCTAAGTTCGTCCTTAGAAAGAGACTAACTTGGGACGAACTAAGACAAACCTTAGAATGAGACTAAAGTTTGTCTTTGTTCGTCCCAAGTTAGTCTCGTTAGTCTCAATTTAAGGTTTGTCTAAGTTCATCCTTTGAAAGAGACTAACTTGGGACGAACTTAGACAAACCATAGAATGAGACTAACGTTTGTCTTTCTTCCTCCCAGGTTAGTCTCGTTAGTCTCATTATATGGTTTGTCTAAGTTCGTCCTTAGAAAGAGACTAACTTGGGATGAACTTAGACAAACCTTAGAATTAGACTAACGTTTGTCTTTGTTCGTCCCAAGTTAGTCTCGTTCAACAGTTTGTCTAAGTTCGTCCTAAGAAAGAGACTAACTTGGGACAAACTTAGACAAACCTTAGAATGAGACTAATGTTTGTCTTTGTTCGTCCCAATTTGGTCTCCTTAGTCTCATTTTAAGGTTTGTCTAAGTTCGTCCTTATAAAGAGACTAACTTGGGACGAACTTAGACAAACCTTAGAATGAGACTAACGT
This sequence comes from Rhodiola kirilowii, assembly GCA_033675215.1. Lineage (NCBI taxonomy): Eukaryota > Viridiplantae > Streptophyta > Magnoliopsida > Saxifragales > Crassulaceae > Rhodiola > Rhodiola kirilowii. The sequence goes on along the minus strand of JAUCNB010000014.1, from coordinate 135,016 downwards.
TTGTCTTTGTTCGTCCCAAGTTAGACTCGTTAGTCTCATTTTAAGGGTTGTCTCAGTTCGTCCTTAGAAAGAGACTAACTTGGGACGTACTTAGACAAACCTTAGAATGAGACTAACGTTTGTCTTTGTTCGTCCCAAGTTAGTCTTGTTAGTCTCATTCTATGGTTTTTCTTTGTTCGTCCCAAGTTAGTCTCGTTAGTCTCATTCTATGGTTTATCTAAGTTCTTCGTTAGAAAGAGACTAACTTGGGACGAAATTAGACAAACCTTAGAATGAGACTAACGTTTGTCTTTGTTCATCCCAAGTTAGTCTCGTTAGTCTCATTTTAAGGTTTGTCTAAGTTCGTCCTTAGAAAGAGTAACTTAGGACGAACTTAGACAAACCTTAGAATGAGACTAACGTTTGTCTTTGTTCGACCCAAGTTAGTCTCGTTAGTCTCATTCTATGGGTTGTCTAAGTTCGTCCTTAGAAAGAGACTAACTTGGGACGAACTAGACAAACCTTAGAATGAGACTAACGTTTGTCTTTGCTCATCCCAAGTTAGTCTCGTTAGTCTCATTTTAAGGTTTGTTTAAGTTCGTCCTTAGAAAGAAACTAACTTGGGACGAACTAGACAAACTTTAGAATGAGACTAACATTTGTCTTTGTTCGTCCCAAGTTAGTATCGTTGGTCTCATTTTAAGGTTTGTCTAAGTTCGTCCTTAGAAAGAGACTAACTTGGGATGAACTAAGACAAACCTTAGTATGAGACTAACTGTTGTCTTTGTTCGTCCCAAGTTAGTCTCGTTAGTCTCATTCTATGGTTTGTCTAAGTTCGTCCCTTAGAAAGAGTCTAACTTGTGGCGAACTTAGACAAACCTTAGAATGAGACTAACATTTGTCTTTCTTCGTCCCAAGTTAGTCTCGTTAGTCTCATTTTAAGGTTTGTCTAAGTTCGTCCTTAGAAAGAGACTAACTTGGGACGAACTTAGACAAACCTTAGAATGAGACTAACGATTGTCTTTGTTCGTCCCAAGTTAGTCTCGTTAGTCTCATTCTATGGTTTGTCTAAGTTCGTCCTTAGAAAGAGACTAACTTGGGACGAACTTAGACAAACCTTAGAATGAGACTAACGTTTGTCTTTGTTCATCCCAAGTTAGTCTCGTTAGTCTCATTTTAAGGTTTGTCTAAGTTCATCTTTAGAAAGAGACTAACTTGGGACGAACTTAGACAAACCTTAGAATGAGACTAATGTTTGTCTTTGTTCGTCCCAAGTTAGTCTCGTTCAATGGTTTGTCTAAGTTCGTCCTTAGAAAGAGACTAACTTGGGACGAACTTAGACAAACCTTAGAATGAGACTAACGTTTGTCTTTGTTCGTCCCAAGTTAGTCTCGTTAGTCTCATTCTATGGTTTATCTAAGTTCGTTGTTAGAAAGATACTAACTTGGGACGAACTTAGACAAACCTTAGAATGAGACTAACGTTTGTCTTTGTTCGTCCCAAGTTAGTCTCGTTAGTCTCATTCTATAGTTTGTCTAATTTCGTCCATTAGAAAGAGACTAACTTGGGACGAACTTAGACAAACCTTAGAATGAGACTAACATTTGTCTTTGTTCGTCCCAGGTTAGTCTCGTTAGTCTCAATTTAAGGTTTGTCTAAGTTCATCCTTTGAAAGAGACTAACTTCGGACGAACTTAGACAAACCATAGAATGAGACTAACGTTTGTCGTTGTTCCTCCCAAGTTAGTCTCGTTAGTCTCATTCCATGGTTTGTCTAAGTTCATCCTTAGAAAGAGACTAACTTGGGACGAACTTAGACAAACCTTAGAATGAGACTAACGTTTGTCTTTGTTCGTCCCAAGTGAGTCTCGTTAGTCTCATTTTAAGGTTTGTCTAAGTTCATCCTTAGAAAGAGACTAACTTAGGACGAACTTAGACAAACCTTAGAATGAGACTAACGTTTGTCTTTGTTCATCCCAAGTTAGTCTCGTTAGTCTCATTCTATGGTTTGTCTAAGTTCGTCCTTAGAAAGAGACTAACTTGGGACGAACTTAGACTAACCTTAGAATGAGACTAACGTTTGTCTTTGTTCATCCCAAGTTAGTCTCGTTAGTCTCATTTTAAGGTTTGTCTAAGTTCGTCCTTAGAAAGAGACTAACTTGGGACGAACTTAGACAAACCTTAGAATGAGACTAACGTTTGTCTTTGTTCGTCCCAAGTTAGTCTCGTTAGTCTCATTCTATGGTTTGTCTAATTTCGTCCCTTGGAAAGAGACTAACTTGGGGCGAACTTAGACAAACCTTAGAATGAGACTAACGTTTGTCTTTGTTCGTCCCAAGTTAGTCTCGTTAGTCTCATTTTAAGGTTTGTCTAAGTTCATCCTTAGAAAGAGAAAAACTTTGGACGAACTTAGACAAACCATAGAATGAGACTAATGTTTGTCTTTGTTCCTCCCAAGTTAGTCTCGTTAGTCTCATTCTATGGTTTGTCTAAGTTCGTCCTTAGAAAGAGACTAACTTGGGACGAACTTAGACAAACCTTAGAATGAGACTAACGTTTGTCTTTGTTCGTCCCAAGTCAGTCTCGTTAGTCTAATTTTAAGGTTTGTCTAAGTTCATCCTTAGAAAGAGACTAACTTAGGAAGAATTTAGACAAACCTTAGAATGAGACTAACGTTTGTCTTTGTTTGTCCCAAGTTAGTCTCGTTCAATGGTTTGTCAAAGTTCGTCCTTAGAAAGAGACTAACTTGGGACGAACTTAGAGTAACCTTAGAATGAGACTAATGTTTGTCTTTGTTCGTCCCAAGTTAGTCTCGTTAGTTTCATTTTAAGGTTTGTCTAAGTTCATCCTTAGAAAGAGACTAACTTAGGACGAACTTAGACAACCCATAGAATGAGACTAACGTCTGTCTTTGTTCGTCCCAAGTTAGTTTCGTTAGTCTCATTCTATGGTTTGTCTAAGTTCATCCTTAGAAAGAGACTAACTTGTGACGAACTTAGACAAACCTTAGAATGAGACTAATGTTTGTCTTTGTTCATCCCAAGTTAATCTCGTTCAATAGTTTGTCTAAGTTCGTCCTTAGAAAGAGACTAACTTGGGACGAACTTAGACAAACCTTAGAATGAGACTAACGTTTGTCTTTGTTCGTCCCAAGTTAGTCTCGTTAGTCTCAATTTAAGGTTTGTCTAAGTTCATCCTTTGAAAGAGACTAACTTGGGACGAACTTAGACAAACCATAGAATGAGACTAACGTTTGTCTTTCTTCCTCCCAGGTTAGTCTCGTTAGTCTCATTCTATGGTTTGTCTAAGTTCGTCCTTAGAAAGAGACTAACTTGGGACGAACTTAGACAAACCTTAGAAGGAGACTAACGTTTGTCTTTGTTCGTCCCATGTTTGTCTCCTTAGTCTCATTTTAAGGTTTGTCTAAGTTCGTCCTTAGAAAGGGACAAACTTGGGACGAACTTAGACAAACCTTAGAATGAGACTAACATTTGTCTTTGTTCATCCCAAGTTAGTCTCGTTAGTCTCATTTTAAGGTTTGTCTAAGTTCGTCCTTAGAAAGAGACAAACTTGGGACGAACTTAGACAAACCTTAGAATGAGACTAACGTTTGTCTTTGTTCGTCCCAAGTTAGTCTCGTTCAATGGTTTGTCTAAGTTCGTCCTTAGAAAGAGACTAACTTTGGACGAACTTAGACAAACCATAGAATGAGACTAACGTTTGTCTTTGTTCGTCCCAAGTGAGTCTCTATAGTCTCATTTTAAGATTTGTCTAAGTTCGTCCTTAGAAAGAGACTAACTTAGGACGAACTTAGACAATCCTTAGAATGAAACTAACGTTTGTCTTTGTCCGTCCCAAGTTAGTCTCGTTAGTCTCCTTCTATGTTTTGTCTAATTTCGTCCCTTAGAAAGAGACTAACTTGGGACGAACTTAGACAAACCTTAGAATGAGACTAACGTTTGTCTTTGTTCGTCCCAAGTTAGTCTCGTTAGTCTCATTTTTCAGGTTTGTCTAAGTTCATCCTTAGAAAGAGACAAACTTGGGACGAACTTAGACAAACCTTAGAATGAGACTAACGTTTGTCTTTGTTCGTCCCAAGTTAGTCTCGTTAGTCTCATTCTATGGTTTGTCTAAGTTCGTCCTTAGAAAGAGACTAACTTGGGACGAACTTAGACAAACCTTAGAATGAGACTAACGTTTGTCTTTGTCCGTCCCAAGTTAGTCTCGTTCAATGGTTTGTCTAAGTTCGTCCTTAGAAAGAGACTAACTTGGGACGAACTTAGACAAACCTTAGAATGAGACTAACGTTTGTCTTTGTTCATCCCAAGTTAGTCTCGTTAGTCTCATTTTAAGGTTTGTCTAAGTTCGTCTTTAGAAAGAGACTAACTTGGGACGAACTTAGACAAACCTTAGAATGAGACTAATGTTTGTCTTTGTTCGTCCCAAGTTAGTCTCGTTCAATGGTTTGTCTAAGTTCGTCCTTAGAAAGAGACTAACTTGGGACGAACTTAGACAAACCTTAGAATGAGACTAACGTTTGTCTTTGTTCATCCCAAGTTAGTCTCGTTAGTCTCATTCTATGGTTTATCTAAGTTCGTTGTTAGAAAGATACTAACTTGGGACGAACTTAGACAAACCTTAGAATGAGACTAACGTTTGTCTTTGTTCGTCCCAAGTTAGTCTCGTTAGTCTCATTCTATAGTTTGTCTAATTTCGTCCATTAGAAAGAGACTAACTTGGGACGAACTTAGACAAACCTTAGAATGAGACTAACATTTGTCTTTGTTCGTCCCAGGTTAGTCTCGTTAGTCTCAATTTAAGGTTTGTCTAAGTTCATCCTTTGAAAGAGACTAACTTCGGACGAACTTAGACAAACCATAGAATGAGACTAACGTTTGTCTTTGTTCCTCCCAAGTTAGTCTCGTTAGTCTCATTCCATGGTTTGTCTAAGTTCGTCCTTAGAAAGAGATTAACTTGGGACGAACTTAGACAAACCTTAGAATGAGACTAACGTTTGTCTTTGTTCGTCCCAAGTGAGTCTCGTTAGTCTCATTTTAAGGTTTGTCTAAGTTCATCCTTAGAAAGAGACTAACTTAGGACGAACTTAGACAAACCTTAGAATGAGACTAACGTTTGTCTTTGTTCATCCCAAGTTAGTCTCGTTAGTCTCATTCTATGGTTTGTCTAAGTTCGTCCTTAGAAAGAGACTAACTTGGGACGAACTTAGACTAACCTTAGAATGAGACTAACGTTTGTCTTTGTTCATCCCAAGTTAGTCTCGTTAGTCTCATTTTAAGGTTTGTCTAAGTTCGTCCTTAGAAAGAGACTAACTTGGGACGAACTTAGACAAACCTTAGAATGAGACTAACGTTTGTCTTTGTTCGTCCCAAGTTAGTCTCGTTAGTCTCATTCTATGGTTTGTCTAATTTCGTCCCTTGGAAAGAGACTAACTTGGGGCGAACTTAGACAAACCTTAGAATGAGACTAACGTTTGTCTTTGTTCGTCCCAAGTTAGTCTCGTTAGTCTCATTTTAAGGTTTGTCTAAGTTCATCCTTAGAAAGAGAAAAACTTTGGACGAACTTAGACAAACCTTAGAATGAGACTAACGTTTGTCTTTGTTCGTCCCAAGTTAGTCTCGTTAGTCTCATTCTATGGTTTGTCTAAGTTCGTCCTTAGAAAGAGACTAACTTGGGACGAACTTAGTCAAACCTTAGAATGAGACAAACGTTAGTCTTTGTTCGTCCCAAGTTAGTCTCGTTCAATGGTTTGTCTAAGTTCGTCCTTAGAAAGAGACTAAATTGGGTCGAACTTAGAGGAACCTTAGAATGAGACTAATGTTTGTCTTTGTTCGTCCCAAGTTAGTCTCGTTAGTCTCATTTTAAGGTTTGTCTAAGTTCATCCTTAGAAAGAGACTAACTTGGGACGAACTTAGACAACCCATAGAAGGAGACTAACGTTTGTCTTTGTTCGTCCCAAGTTAGTTTCGTTAGTCTCATTCTATGGTTTGTCTTAGTTCATCCTTAGAAAGAGACTAACTTGTGACGAACTTAGACAACCCTTAGAATGAGACTAATGTTTGTCTTTGTTCGTCCCAAGTTAATCTCGTTCAATGGTTTGTCTAAGTTCGTCCTTAGAAAGAGAAAAACTTTGGACGAACTTAGACAAACCATAGAATGAGACTAATGTTTGTCTTTGTTCCTCCCAAGTTAGTCTCGTTAGTCTCATTCTATGGTTTGTCTAAGTTCGTCCTTAGAAAGAGACTAACTTGGGACGAACTTAGACAAACCTTAGAATGAGACTAACGTTTGTCTTTGTTCGTACCAAGTCAGTCTCGTTAGTCTAATTTTTAGGTTTGTCTAAGTTCATCCTTAGAAAGAGACTAACTTAGGAAGAATTTAGACAAACCTTAGAATGAGACTAACGTTTGTCTTTGTTTGTCCCAAGTTAGTCTCGTTCAATGGTTTGTCAAAGTTCGTCCTTAGAAAGAGACTAACTTGGGACGAACTTAGAGGAACCTTAGAATGAGACTAATGTTTGTCTTTGTTCGTCCCAAGTTAGTCTCGTTAGTTTCATTTTAAGGTTTGTCTAAGTTCATCCTTAGAAAGAGACTAACTTGGGACGAACTTAGACAACCCATAGAATGAGACTAACGTCTGTCTTTGTTCGTCCCAAGTTAGACTCGTTAGTCTCATTTTAAGGGTTGTCTCAGTTCGTCCTTAGAAAGAGACTAACTTGGGACGTACTTAGACAAACCTTAGAATGAGACTAACGTTTGTCTTTGTTCGTCCCAAGTTAGTCTTGTTAGTCTCATTCTATGGTTTTTCTTTGTTCGTCCCAAGTTAGTCTCGTTAGTCTCATTCTATGGTTTATCTAAGTTCTTCGTTAGAAAGAGACTAACTTGGGACGAAATTAGACAAACCTTAGAATGAGACTAACGTTTGTCTTTGTTCATCCCAAGTTAGTCTCGTTAGTCTCATTTTAAGGTTTGTCTAAGTTCGTCCTTAGAAAGAGACTAACTTAGGACGAACTTAGACAAACCTTAGAATGAGACTAACGTTTGTCTTCGTTCGACCCAAGTTAGTCTCGTTAGTCTCATTCTATGGGTTGTCTAAGTTCGTCCTTAGAAAGAGACTAACTTGGGACGAACTAGACAAACCTTAGAATGAGACTAACGTTTGTCTTTGCTCATCCCAAGTTAGTCTCGTTAGTCTCATTTTAAGGTTTGTTTAAGTTCGTCCTTAGAAAGAAACTAACTTGGGACGAACTAGACAAACTTTAGAATGAGACTAACATTTGTCTTTGTTCGTCCCAAGTTAGTCTCGTTGGTCTCATTTTAAGGTTTGTCTAAGTTCGTCCTTAGAAAGAGACTAACTTGGGATGAACTTAGACAAACCTTAGAATGAGACTAACTTTTGTCTTTGTTCGTCCCAAGTTAGTCTCGTTAGTCTCATTCTATGGTTTGTCTAAGTTCGTCCCTTAGAAAGAGTCTAACTTGTGGCGAACTTAGACAAACCTTAGAATGAGACTAACATTTGTCTTTCTTCGTCCCAAGTTAGTCTCGTTAGTCTCATTTTAAGGTTTGTCTAAGTTCGTCCTTAGAAAGAGACTAACTTGGGACGAACTTAGACAAACCTTAGAATGAGACTAACGATTGTCTTTGTTCGTCCCAAGTTAGTCTCGTTAGTCTCATTCTATGGTTTGTCTAAGTTCGTCCTTAGAAAGAGACAAACTTGGGATGAACTTAGACAAACCTTAGAATGAGACTAACGTTTGTCTTTGTTCGTCCCAAGTTAGTCTCGTTAGTCTCATTGTATGGTTTGTCTAAGTTCATCCTTAGAAAGAGAATAACTTTGGACTTACTTAGACAAACCTTAGAATGAGACTAACATTTGTCTTTGTTAGTCCCAAGTTAGTCTCGTTCAATGGTTTGTCTAAGTTCGTCCTTAGAAAGAGACTAACTTGGGACGAACTTAGACAAACCTTAGAATGAGACTAACGTTTGTCTTTGTTCGTCCCAAGTTAGTCTCGTTAGTCTCATTTTAAGGTTTGTCTAAGTTCGTCCTTAGAAAGAGACTAACTTGGGACGAACTAAGACAAACCTTAGAATGAGACTAACGTTTGTCTTTGTTCGTCCCAAGTTAGTCTCGTTAGTCTCAATTTAAGGTTTGTCTAAGTTCATCCTTTGAAAGAGACTAACTTGGGACGAACTTAGACAAACCATAGAATGAGACTAACGTTTGTCTTTCTTCCTCCCAGGTTAGTCTCGTTAGTCTCATTATATGGTTTGTCAAAGTTCGTCCTTAGAAAGAGACTAACTTGGGATGAACTTAGACAAACCTTAGAATGAGACTAACGTTTGTCTTTGTTCGTCCCAAGTTAGTCTCGTTCAACAGTTTGTCTAAGTTCGTCCTAAGAAAGAGACTAACTTGGGACAAACTTAGACAAACCTTAGAATGAGACTAATGTTTGTCTTTGTTCGTCCCAATTTAGTCTCCTTAGTCTCATTTTAAGGCTTGTCTAAGTTCGTCCTTATAAAGAGACTAACTTGAGACGAACTTAGACAAACCTTAGAATGAGACTAACGTTTGTCTTTGTTCGTCCCAAGTTAGTCTCGTTTGTCTCATTTTAAGGGTTGTCTCAGTTCGTCCTTAGAAAGAGACTAACTTGGGACGTACTTAGACAAACCTTAGAATGAGACTAACGTTTGTCTTTGTTCGTCCCAAGTTAGTTTTGTTAGTCTCATTCTATGGTTTTTCTTTGTTCGTCCCAAGTTAGTCTCGTTAGTCTCATTCTATGGTTTATCTAAGTTCTTCGTTAGAAAGAGACTATCTTGGGACGAAATTAGACAAACCTTAGAATGAGACTAACCGTTTGTCTTCGTTCGTCCCAAGTTAGTCTCGTTAGTCTCATTTTATGGTATGTCTAAGTTCGTCCTTAGAAAGAGACTAACTTGGGATGAACTTAGACAAACCTTAGAATGAGACTAACTGTTGTCTTTGTTCGTCCCAAGTTAGTCTCGTTAGTCTCATTCTATGGTTTGTCTAAGTTCGTCCCTTAGAAAGAGTCAAACTTGGGGCGAACTTAGACAAACCTTAGAATGAGACTAACATTTGTCTTTCTTCGTCCCAAGTTAGTCTCGTTAGTCTCATTTTAAAGTTTGTCTAAGTTCGTCCTTAGAAAGAGACTAACTTGGGACGAACTTAGACAAACCTTAGAATGAGACTAACGATTGTCTTTGTTCGTCCCAAGTTAGTCTCGTTAGTCTCATTCTATGGTTTGTCTAAGTTCGTCCTTAGAAAGAGACAAACTTGGGATGAACTTAGACAAACCTTAGAATGAGACTAACGTTTGTCTTTGTTCGTCCCAAGTTAGTCTCGTTAGTCTCATTGTATGGTTTGTCTAAGTTCGTCCTTAGAAAGAGAATAACTTTGGACTTACTTAGACAAACCTTAGAATGAGACTAACGTTTGTCTTTGTTAGTCCCAAGTTAGTCTCGTTCAATGGTTTGTCTAAGTTCGTCCTTAGAAAGAGACTAACTTGGGACGAACTTAGACAAACCTTAGAATGAGACTAACGTTTGTCTTTGTTCGTCCCAAGTTAGTCTCGTTAGTCTCATTTTAAGGTTTGTCTAAGTTCGTCCTTAGAAAGAGACTAACTTGGGACGAACTAAGACAAACCTTAGAATGAGACTAACGTTTGTCTTTGTTCGTCCCAAGTTAGTCTCGTTAGTCTCAATTTAAGGTTTGTCTAAGTTCATCCTTTGAAAGAGACTAACTTGGGACGAACTTAGACAAACCATAGAATGAGACTAACGTTTGTCTTTCTTCCTCCCAGGTTAGTCTCGTTAGTCTCATTATATGGTTTGTCAAAGTTCGTCCTTAGAAAGAGACTAACTTGGGATGAACTTAGACAAACCTTAGAATGAGACTAACGTTTGTCTTTGTTCGTCCCAAGTTAGTCTCGTTCAACAGTTTGTCTAAGTTCGTCCTAAGAAAGAGACTAACTTGGGACAAACTTAGACAACCCTGAGAATGAGACTAATGTTTGTCTTTGTTCGTCCCAATTTAGTCTCCTTAGTCTCATTTTAAGGCTTGTCTAAGTTCGTCCTTATAAAGAGACTAACTTGGGACGAACTTAGACAAACCTTAAAATGAGACTAACGTTTGTCTTTATTCGTCCCAAGTTAGTCTCGTTTGTCTCTTTTTAAGGGTTGTCTCAGTTCGTCCTTAGAAAGAGACTAACTTGGGACGTACTTAGACAAACCTTAGAATGAGACTAACGTTTGTCTTTGTTCGTCCCAAGTTAGTTTTGTTAGTCTCATTCTATGGTTTTTCTTTGTTCGTCCCAAGTTAGTCTCGTTAGTCTCATTCTATGGTTTATCTAAGTTCTTCGTTAGAAAGAGACTAACTTGGGACGAAATTAGACAAACCTTAGAATGAGACTAACGTTTGTCTTTGTTCGTCCCAAGTTAGTCTCGTTAGTCTCATTTTAAGGTTTGTCTAAGTTCGTCCTTAGAAAGAGACTAACTTAGGACGAACTTAGACAAACCTTAGAATGAGACTAACGTTTGTCTTTGTTCGACCCAAGTTAGTCTCGTTAGTCTCATTCTATGGGTTGTCTAAGTTCGTCCTTAGAAAGAGACTAACTTGGGACGAACTAGACAAACCTTAGAATGAGACTAACATTTGTCTTTGCTCATCCCAAGTTAGTCTCGTTAGTCTCATTTTAAGGTTGTTTAAGTTCGTCCTTAGAAAGAAACTAACTTGGGACGAACTAGACAAACTTTAGAATGAGACTAACATTTGTCTTTGTTCGTCCCAAGTTAGTCTCGTTTGTCTCATTTTAAGGTTTGTCTAAGTTCGTCCTTAGAAAGAGACTAACTTGGGATGAACTTAGACAAACCTTAGAATGAGACTAACTGTTGTCTTTGTTCGTCCCAAGTTAGTCTCGTTAGTCTCATTCTATGGTTTGTCTAAGTTCGTCCCTTAGAAAGAGTCTAACTTGGGGCGAACTTAGACAAACCTTAGAATGAGACTAACATTTGTCTTTCTTCGTCCCAAGTTAGTCTCGTTAGTCTCATTTTAAGGTTTGTCTAAGTTCGTCCTTAGAAAGAGACTAACTTGGGACGAACTTAGACAAACCTTAGAATGAGACTAACGATTGTCTTTGTTCGTCCCAAGTTAGTCTCGTTAGTCTCATTCTATGGTTTATCTAAGTTCGTCCTTAGAAAGAGACAAACTTGGGATGAACTTAGACAAACCTTAGAATGAGACTAACGTTTGTCTTTGTTCGTCCCAAGTTAGTCTCGTTAGTCTCATTGTATGGTTTGTCTAAGTTCGTCCTTAGAAAGAGAATAAATTTGGACTTACTTAGACAAACTTTAGAATGAGACTAACGTTTGTCTTTGTTAGTCCCAAGTTAGTCTCGTTCAATGGTTTGTCTAAGTTCGTCCTTAGAAAGAGACTAACTTGGGACGAACTTAGACAAACCTTAGAATGAGACTAACGTTTGTCTTTGTTCGTCCCAACTTAGTCTCGTTAGTCTCATTTTAAGGTTTGTCTAAGTTCGTCCTTAGAAAGAGACTAACTTGGGACGAACTTAGACAAACATTAGAATGAGACTAACGTTTGTCTTTGTTCGTCCCAAGTTAGTCTCGTTAGTCTCATTCTATGGTTTGTCTAAAGTCCTTAGAAAGAGACTAACTTGGGACGAACTTAGACAAACATTAGAATGAGACTAACATTTGTCTTTGTTCGTCCCAAGTTAGTCTCATTGGTCTCATTTTAAGGTTTGTCTAAGTTCGTCCTTAGAAAGAGACTAACTTGGGACGAACTTAGACAAACCTTAGAATGAGACTAACGTTTGTCTTTGTTTGTCCCAAGTTAGTCTCGTTAGTCTCATTCTATGGGTTGTCTAAGTTCGTCCTTAGAAAGAGACTAACTTGGGACGAACTTAGACAAACCTTAGAATGAGACTAACATTTGTCTTTGTTCGTCCCAAGTTAGTCTGGTTCAATGGTTTGTCTAAGTTCGTCCTTAGAAAGAGACTAACTTGGCACGAACTTAGACAAACCTTAGAATGAGACTAACGTTTGTCTTTGTTCGCCCCAAGTTAGTCTCGTTCAATGGTTTGTCTAAATTCGTCCTTAGAAAGAGACTAACTTGGGACGAACTTAGACAAACCTTAGATTGAGACTAACGTTTGTCTTTGTTCATCCCAAGTGAGTCTCGTTGGTCTCATTTTAAGGTTTGTCTAAGTTCGTCCTTAGAAAGAGACTAACTTAGGACGTACTTAGACAAACCTTAGAATGAGACTAACGTTTGTCTTTGTTCGTCCCAAGTTAGTCTCGTTAGTCTCATTTTAAGGTTTGTCTAAGATCGTCCTTAGAAAGAGATTAAATTGGGATGAACTTAGACAAACCATAGAATGAGACTAACGTTTGTCTTTGTTCCTCCCAAGTTAGTCTCGTTAGTCTCATTTTAAGGTTTGTCTAAGTTCGTCCTTAGAAAGAAACAAACTTGGGACGAACTTAGACAAACCATAGAATGAGACTAACGTTTGTCTTTGTTCGTCCCAAGTTAGTCTCGTTGGTCTCATTCTGTGGTTTGTCTAAGTTCGTCCTTAGAAAGAGACTAACTTGGGACGAACTTAGACAAACCTTAGAATTAGACTAATGTTTGTCTTTATCCGTCCCAAGTTAGTCTCGTTCAATGGTTTGTCTAAGTTCGTCCTTAGAAAGAGACTAACTTGGGACGAACTTAGACAAACCTTAGAATGTGACTAGTTTGTCTTTGTTCGTCCCAAGTTAGTCTCGTTAGTCTCATTTTAAGGTTTGTCTAAGTTCGTCCTTAGAAAGAGACTAACTTGGGACGAACTTAGACAAACCATAGAATGAGACTAACGTTTGTCTTTGTTCGTCCCAAGTTAGTCACGTTAGTTTCATTTTATGGTTTATCTAAGTTCGTCCTTAGAAAGAGACTAACTTGGGACGAACTTAGACAAACCTTAGAATGAGACTAACGTTTGTCTTTGTTCATCCCAAGTTAGTCTCGTTAGTCTCATTCTATGGTTTGTCTAAGTTCGTCCTTAAAAAGAGACTAACTTGGGACGAACTTAGACTAACCTTAGAATGAGACTAACGTTTGTCTTTGTTCATCCCAAGTTAGTCTCGTTAGTCTCATTTTAAGGTTTGTCTAAGTTCGTCCTTAGAAAGAGACTAACTTGGGACGAACTTAGACAAACCTTAGAATGAGACTAACGTTTGTCTTTGTTCGTCCCAAGTTAGTCTCGTTAGTCTCATTCTATGGTTTGTCTAATTTCGTCCCTTGGAAAGAGACTAACTTGGGGCGAACTTAGACAAACCTTAGAATGAGACTAACGTTTGTCTTTGTTCGTCCCAAGTTAGTCTCGTTAGTCTCATTTTAAGGTTTGTCTAAGTTCATCCTTAGAAAGAGAAAAACTTTGGACGAACTTAGACAAACCTTAGAATGAGACTAACGTTTGTCTTTGTTCGTCCCAAGTTAGTCTCGTTAGTCTCATTCTATGGTTTGTCTAAGTTCGTCCTTAGAAAGAGACTAACTTGGGACGAACTTAGTCAAACCTTAGAATGAGACAAACGTTTGTCTTTGTTCGTCCCAAGTTAGTCTCGTTCAATGGTTTGTCTAAGTTCGTCCTTAGAAATAGACTAAATTGGGTCGAACTTAGAGGAACCTTAGAATGAGACTAATGTTTGTCTTTGTTCGTCCCAAGTTAGTCTCGTTAGTCTCATTTTAAGGTTTGTCTAAGTTCATCCTTAGAAAGAGACTAACTTGGGACGAACTTAGACAACCCATAGAATGAGACTAACGTTTGTCTTTGTTCGTCCCAAGTTAGTTTCGTTAGTCTCATTCTATGGTTTGTCTTAGTTCATCCTTAGAAAGAGACTAACTTGTGACGAACTTAGACAACCCTTAGAATGAGACTAATGTTTGTCTTTGTTCGTCCCAAGTTAATCTCATTCAATGGTTTGTCTAAGTTCGTCCTTAGAAAGAGACTAACTTGGGACGAACTAAGACAAACCTTAGAATGAGACTAAAGTTTGTCTTTGTTCGTCCCAAGTTAGTCTCGTTAGTCTCAATTTAAGGTTTGTCTAAGTTCATCCTTTGAAAGAGACTAACTTGGGACGAACTTAGACAAACTATAGAATGAGACTAACATTTGTCTTTGTTCGTCCCAAGTTAGTCTGGTTCAATGGTTTGTCTAAGTTCGTCCTTAGAAAGAGACTAACTTGGCACGAACTTAGACAAACCTTAGAATGAGACAAACGTTTGTCTTTGTTCGCCCCAAGTTAGTCTCGTTCAATGGTTTGTCTAAATTCGTCCTTAGAAAGAGACTAACTTGGGACGAACTTAGACAAACCTTAGATTGAGACTAACGTTTGTCTTTGTTCATCCCAAGTGAGTCTCGTTGGTCTCATTTTAAGGTTTGTCTAAGTTCGTCCTTAGAAAGAGACTAACTTAGGACGTACTTAGACAAACCTTAGAATGAGACTAACGTTTGTCTTTGTTCGTCCCAAGTTAGTCTCGTTAGTCTCATTTTAAGGTTTGTCTAAGATCGTCCTTAGAAAGAGATTAAATTGGGATGAACTTAGACAAACCATAGAATGAGACTAACGTTTGTCTTTGTTCCTCCCAAGTTAGTCTCGTTAGTCTCATTTTAAGGTTTGTCTAAGTTCGTCCTTAGAAAGAAACAAACTTGGGACGAACTTAGACAAACCATAGAATGAGACTAACGTTTGTCTTTGTTCGTCCCAAGTTAGTCTCGTTGGTCTCATTCTGTGGTTTGTCTAAGTTCGTCCTTAGAAAGAGACTAACTTGGGACGAACTTAGACAAACCTTAGAATTAGACTAATGTTTGTCTTTGTCCGTCCCAAGTTAGTCTCGTTCAATGGTTTGTCTAAGTTCGTCCTTAGAAAGAGACTAACTTGGGACGAACTTAGACAAACCTTAGAATGTGACTAGTTTGTCTTTGTTCGTCCCAAGTTAGTCTCGTTAGTCTCATTTTAAGGTTTGTCTAAGTTCGTCCTTAGAAAGAGACTAACTTGGGACGAACTTAGACAAACCATAGAATGAGACTAACGTTTGTCTTTGTTCGTCCCAAGTTAGTCACGTTAGTTTCATTTTATGGTTTATCTAAGTTCGTCCTTAGAAAGAGACTAACTTGGGACGAACTTAGACAAACCTTAGAATGAGACTAACGTTTGTCTTTGTTCATCCCAAGTTAGTCTCGTTAGTCTCATTCTATGGTTTGTCTAAGTTCGTCCTTAAAAAGAGACTAACTTGGGACGAACTTAGACTAACCTTATATTGAGACTAACGTTTGTCTTTGTTCATCCCAAGTTAGTTTCGTTAGTCTCATTTTAAGGTTTGTCTAAGTTCGTCCTTAGAAAGAGACTAACTTGGGACGAACTTAGACAAACCTTAGAATGAGACTAACGTTTGTCTTTGTTCGTCCCAAGTTAGTCTCGTTAGTCTCATTCTATGGTTTGTCTAATTTCGTCCCTTGGAAAGAGACTAACTTGGGGCGAACTTAGACAAACCTTAGAATGAGACTAACGTTTGTCTTTGTTCGTCCCAAGTTAGTCTCGTTAGTCTCATTTTAAGGTTTGTCTAAGTTCATCCTTAGAAAGAGAAAAACTTTGGACGAACTTAGACAAACCTTAGAATGAGACTAACGTTTGTCTTTGTTCGTCCCAAGTTAGTCTCGTTAGTCTCATTCTATGGTTTGTCTAAGTTCGTCCTTAGAAAGAGACTAACTTGGGACGAACTTAGTCAAACCTTAGAATGAGACAAACGTTTGTCTTTGTTCGTCCCAAGTTAGTCTCGTTCAATGGTTTGTCTAAGTTCGTCCTTAGAAATAGACTAAATTGGGTCGAACTTAGAGGAACCTTAGAATGAGACTAATGTTTGTCTTTGTTCGTCCCAAGTTAGTCTCGTTAGTCTCATTTTAAGGTTTGTCTAAGTTCATCCTTAGAAAGAGACTAACTTGGGACGAACTTAGACAACCCATAGAATGAGACTAACGTTTGTCTTTGTTCGTCCCAAGTTAGTTTCGTTAGTCTCATTCTATGGTTTGTCTTAGTTCATCCTTAGAAAGAGACTAACTTGTGACGAACTTAGACAACCCTTAGAATGAGACTAATGTTTGTCTTTGTTCGTCCCAAGTTAATCTCATTCAATGGTTTGTCTAAGTTCGTCCTTAGAAAGAGACTAACTTGGGACGAACTAAGACAAACCTTAGAATGAGACTAAAGTTTGTCTTTGTTCGTCCCAAGTTAGTCTCGTTAGTCTCAATTTAAGGTTTGTCTAAGTTCATCCTTTGAAAGAGACTAACTTGGGACGAACTTAGACAAACTATAGAATGAGACTAACGTTTGTCTTTCTTCCTCCGAGGTTAGTCTCGTTAGTCTCATTATATGGTTTGTCTAAGGTCGTCCTTAGAAAGAGACTAACTTGGGATGAACTTAGACAAACCTTAGAATGAGACTAACGTTTGTCTTTGTTCGTCCCAAGTTAGTCTCGTTCAACAGTTTGTCTAAGTTCGTCCTAAGAAAGAGACTAACTTGGGACAAACTTAGACAAACCTTAGAATGAGACTAATGTTTGTCTTTGTTCGTCCCAATTTAGTCTCCTTAGTCTCATTTTAAGGTCTGTCTAAGTTTGTCCTTATAAAGAGACTAACTTGGGACGAACTTAGACAAACCTTAGAATGAGACAAACGTTTGTCTTTGTTCGTCCCAAGTTAGACTCGTTAGTCTCATTTTAAGGGTTGTCTCAGTTCGTCCTTAGAAAGAGACTAACTTGGGACGTACTTAGACAAACCTTAGAATGAGACTAACGTTTGTCTTTGTTCGTCCCAAGTTAGTCTTGTTAGTCTCATTCTATGGTTTTTCTTTGTTCGTCCCAAGTTAGTCTCGTTAGTCTCATTCTATGGTTTATCTAAGTTCTTCGTTAGAAAGAGACTAACTTGGGATGAAATTAGACAAACCTTAGAATGAGACTAACGTTTGTCTTTGTTCATCCCAAGTTAGTCTCGTTAGTCTCATTTTAAGGTTTGTTTAAGTTCGTCCTTAGAAAGAGACTAACTTAGGACGAACTTAGACAAACCTTAGAATGAGACTAACGTTTGTCTTTGCTCATCCCAAGTTAGTCTCGTTAGTCTCATTTTAAGGTTTGTTTAAGTTCGTCCTTAGAAAGAAACTAACTTGGGACGAACTAGACAAACTTTAGAATGAGACTAACATTTGTCTTTGTTCGTCCCAAGTTAGTCTCGTTGGTCTCATTTTAAGGTTTGTCTAAGTTCGTCCTTAGAAAGAGACTAACTTGGGATGAACTTAGACAAACCTTAGAATGAGACTAACTGTTGTCTTTGTTCGACCCAAGTTAGTCTCGTTAGTCTCATTCTATGGGTTGTCTAAGTTCGTCCTTAGAAAGAGACTAACTTGGGACGAACTAGACAAACCTTAGAATGAGACTAACGTTTGTCTTTGCTCATCCCAAGTTAGTCTCGTTAGTCTCATTTTAAGGTTTGTTTAAGTTCGTCCTTAGAAAGAAACTAACTTGGGACGAACTAGACAAACTTTAGAATGAGACTAACATTTGTCTTTGTTCGTCCCAAGTTAGTCTCGTTGGTCTCATTTTAAGGTTTGTCTAAGTTCGTCCTTAGAAAGAGACTAACTTGGGATGAACTTAGACAAACCTTAGAATGAGACTAACTGTTGTCTTTGTTCGTCCCAAGTTAGTCTCGTTAGTCTCATTCTATGGTTTGTCTAAGTTCGTCCCTTAGAAAGAGTCTAACTTGTGGCGAACTTAGACAAACCTTAGAATGAGACTAACATTTGTCTTTCTTCGTCCCAAGTTAGTCTCGTTAGTCTCATTTTAAGGTTTGTCTAAGTTCGTCCTTAGAAAGAGACTAACTTGGGACGAACTTAGACAAACCTTGGAATGAGACTAACGATTGTCTTTGTTCGTCCCAAGTTAGTCTCGTTAGTCTCATTCTATGGTTTGTCTAAGTTCGTCCTTAGAAAGAGACTAACTTGGGACGAACTTAGACAAACCTTAGAATGAGACTAACGTTTGTCTTTGTTCATCCCAAGTTAGTCTCGTTAGTCTCATTTTAAGGTTTGTCTAAGTTCATCTTTAGAAAGAGACTAACTTGGGACGAACTTAGACAAACCTTAGAATGAGACTAATGTTTGTCTTTGTTCGTCCCAAGTTAGTCTCGTTCAATGGTTTGTCTAAGTTCGTCCTTAGAAAGAGACTAACTTGGGACGAACTTAGACAAACCTTAGAATGAGACTAACGTTTGTCTTTGTTCGTCCCAAGTTAGTCTCGTTAGTCTCATTCTATGGTTTATCTAAGTTCGTTGTTAGAAAGATACTAACTTGGGACGAACTTAGACAAACCTTAGAATGAGACTAACGTTTGTCTTTGTTCGTCCCAAGTTAGTCTCGTTAGTCTCATTCTATAGTTTGTCTAATTACGTCCATTAGAAAGAGACTAACTTGGGACGAACTTAGACAAACCTTAGAATGAGACTAACATTTGTCTTTGTTCGTCCCAGGTTAGTCTCGTTAGTCTCAATTTAAGGTTTGTCTAAGTTCATCCTTTGAAAGAGACTAACTTCGGACGAACTTAGACAAACCATAGAATGAGACTAACGTTTGTCTTTGTTCCTCCCAAGTTAGTCTCGTTAGTCTCATTCCATGGTTTGTCTAAGTTCATCCTTAGAAAGAGACTAACTTGGGACGAACTTAGACAAACCTTAGAATGAGACTAACGTTTGTCTTTGTTCGTCCCAAGTGAGTCTCGTTAGTCTCATTTTAAGGTTTGTCTAAGTTCATCCTTAGAAAGAGACTAACTTAGGACGAACTTAGACAAACCTTAGAATGAGACTAACGTTTGTCTTTGTTCATCCCAAGTTAGTCTCGTTAGTCTCATTCTATGGTTTGTCTAAGTTCGTCCTTAGAAAGAGACTAACTTGGGACGAACTTAGACTAACCTTAGAATGAGACTAACGTTTGTCTTTGTTCATCCCAAGTTAGTCTCGTTAGTCTCATTTTAAGGTTTGTCTAAGTTCGTCCTTAGAAAGAGACTAACTTGGGACGAACTTAGACAAACCTTAGAATGAGACTAACGTTTGTCTTTGTTCGTCCCAAGTTAGTCTCGTTAGTCTCATTCTATGGTTTGTCTAATTTCGTCCCTTGGAAAGAGACTAACTTGGGGCGAACTTAGACAAACCTTAGAATGAGACTAACGTTTGTCTTTGTTCGTCCCAAGTTAGTCTCGTTAGTCTCATTTTAAGGTTTGTCTAAGTTCATCCTTAGAAAGAGAAAAACTTTGGACGAACTTAGACAAACCATAGAATGAGACTAATGTTTGTCTTTGTTCCTCCCAAGTTAGTCTCGTTAGTCTCATTCTATGGTTTGTCTAAGTTCGTCCTTAGAAAGAGACTAACTTGGGACGAACTTAGACAAACCTTAGAATGAGACTAACGTTTGTCTTTGTTCGTCCCAAGTCAGTCTCGTTAGTCTAATTTTAAGGTTTGTCTAAGTTCATCCTTAGAAAGAGACTAACTTAGGACGAATTTAGACAAACCTTAGAATGAGACTAACGTTTGTCTTTGTTTGTCCCAAGTTAGTCTCGTTCAATGGTTTGTCAAAGTTCCTCCTTAGAAAGAGACTAACTTGGGACGAACTTAGAGGAACCTTAGAATGAGACTAATGTTTGTCTTTGTTCGTCCCAAGTTAGTCTCGTTAGTTTCATTTTAAGGTTTGTCTAAGTTCATCCTTAGAAATAGACTAACTTGGGACGAACTTAGACAACCCATAGAATGAGACTAACGTCTGTCTTTGTTCGTCCCAAGTTAGTTTCGTTAGTCTCATTCTATGGTTTGTCTAAGTTCATCCTTAGAAAGAGACTAACTTGTGACGAACTTAGACAAACCTTAGAATGAGACTAATGTTTGTCTTTGTTCATCCCAAGTTAATCTCGTTCAATAGTTTGTCTAAGTTCGTCCTTAGAAAGAGACTAACTTGGGACGAACTTAGACAAACCTTAGAATGAGACTAACGTTTGTCTTTGTTCGTCCCAAGTTAGTCTCGTTAGTCTCAATTTAAGGTTTGTCTAAGTTCATCCTTTGAAAGAGACTAACTTGGGACGAACTTAGACAAACCATAGAATGAGACTAACGTTTGTCTTTCTTCCTCCCAGGTTAGTCTCGTTAGTCTCATTCTATGGTTTGTCTAAGTTCGTCCTTAGAAAGAGACTAACTTGGGACGAACTTAGACAAACCTTAGAAGGAGACTAACGTTTGTCTTTGTTCGTCCCATGTTTGTCTCCTTAGTCTCATTTTAAGGTTTGTCTAAGTTCGTCCTTAGAAAGAGACAAACTTGGGACGAACTTAGACAAACCTTAGAATGAGACTAACGTTTGTCTTTGTTCGTCCCAAGTTAGTCTCGTTCAATGGTTTGTCAAAGTTCGTCCTTAGAAAGAGACTAACTTGGGACGAACTTAGACAACCCATAGAATGAGACTAACGTTTGTCTTTGTTCGTCCCAAGTGAGTCTCTATAGTCTCATTTTAAGATTTGTCTAAGTTCGTCCTTAGAAAGAGACTAACTTAGGACGAACTTAGACAAACCTTAGAATGAAACTAACGTTTGTCTTTGTCCGTCCCAAGTTAGTCTCGTTAGTCTCCTTCTATGTTTTGTCTAATTTCGTCCCTTAGAAAGAGACTAACTTGGGACGAACTTAGACAAACCTTAGAATGAGACTAACGTTTGTCTTTGTTCGTCCCAAGTTAGTCTCGTTAGTCTCATTTTTCAGGTTTGTCTAAGTTCATCCTTAGAAAGAGACAAACTTGGGACGAACTTAGACAAACCTTAGAATGAGACTAACGTTTGTCTTTGTTCGTCCCAAGTTAGTCTCGTTAGTCTCATTGTATGGTTTGTCTAAGTTCGTCCTTAGAAAGAGACTAACTTGGGACGAACTTAGACAAACCTTAGAATGAGACTAACGTTTGTCTTTGTCCGTCCCAAGTTAGTCTCGTTCAATGGTTTGTCTAAGTTCGTCCTTAGAAAGAGACTAACTTGGGACGAACTTAGACAAACCTTAGAATGAGACTAATGTTTGTCTTTGTTCGTCCCAAGTTAGTCTCGTTCAATGGTTTGTCTAAGTTCGTCCTTAGAAAGAGACTAACTTGGGACGAACTTAGACAAACCTTAGAATGAGACTAATGTTTGTCTTTGTTCGTCCCAAGTTAGTCTCGTTCAATGGTTTGTCTAAGTTCGTCCTTAGAAAGAGACTAACTTGGGACGAACTTAGACAAACCTTAGAATGAGACTAACGTTTGTCTTTGTTCGTCCCAAGTTAGTCTCGTTAGTCTCATTCTATGGTTTATCTAAGTTCGTTGTTAGAAAGATGCTAACTTGGGACGAACTTAGACAAACCTTAGAATGAGACTAACGTTTGTCTTTGTTCGTGCCAAGTTCGTCTCGTTAGTCTCATTCTATAGTTTGTCTAATTTCGTCCATTAGAAAGAGACTAACTTGGGACGAACTTAGACAAACCTTAGAATGAGACTAACATTTGTCTTTGTTCGTCCCAGGTTAGTCTCGTTAGTCTCAATTTAAGGTTTGTCTAAGTTCATCCTTTGAAAGAGACTAACTTCGGACGAACTTAGACAAACCATAGAATGAGACTAACGTTTGTCTTTGTTCCTCCCAAGTTAGTCTCGTTAGTCTCATTCCATGGTTTGTCTAAGTTCGTCCTTAGAAAGAGACTAACTTGGGATGAACTTAGACAAACCTTAGAATGAGACTAACGTTTGTCTTTGTTCGTCCCAAGTGAGTCTCGTTAGTCTCATTTTAAGGTTTGTCTAAGTTCATCCTCAGAAAGAGACTAACTTAGGACGAACTTAGACAAACCTTAGAATGAGACTAACGTTTGTCTTTGTTCATCCCAAGTTAGTCTCGTTAGTCTCATTCTATGGTTTGTCTAAGTTCGTCCTTAGAAAGAGACTAACTTGGGACGAACTTAGACTAACCTTAGAATGAGACTAACGTTTGTCTTTGTTCATCCCAAGTTAGTCTCGTTAGTCTCATTTTAAGGTTTGTCTAAGTTCGTCCTTAGAAAGAGACTAACTTGGGACGAACTTAGACAAACCTTAGAATGAGACTAACGTTTGTCTTTGTTCGTCCCAAGTTAGTCTCGTTAGTCTCATTCTATGGTTTGTCTAATTTCATCCCTTGGAAAGAGACTAACTTGGGGCGAACTTAGACAAACCTTAGAATGAGACTAACGTTTGTCTTTGTTCGTCCCAAGTTAGTCTCGTTAGTCTCATTTTAAGGTTTGTCTAAGTTCATCCTTAGAAAGAGAAAAACTTTGGACGAACTTAGACAAACCTTAGAATGAGACTAACGTTTGTCTTTGTTCGTCCCAAGTTAGTCTCGTTAGTCTCATTCTATGGTTTGTCTAAGTTCGTCCTTAGAAAGAGACTAACTTGGGACGAACTTAGTCAAACCTTAGAATGAGACAAACGTTTGTCTTTGTTCGTCCCAAGTTAGTCTCGTTCAATGGTTTGTCTAAGTTCGTCCTTAGAAAGAGACTAAATTGGGTCGAACTTAGAGGAACCTTAGAATGAGACTAATGTTTGTCTTTGTTCGTCCCAAGTTAGTCTCGTTAGTCTCATTTTAAGGTTTGTCTAAGTTCATCCTTAGAAAGAGACTAACTTGGGACGAACTTAGACAACCCATAGAATGAGACTAACGTTTGTCTTTGTTCGTCCCAAGTTAGTTTCGTTAGTCTCATTCTATGGTTTGTCTTAGTTCATCCTTAGAAAGAGACTAACTTGTGACGAACTTAGACAACCCTTAGAATGAGACTAATGTTTGTCTTTGTTCGTCCCAAGTTAATCTCGTTCAATGGTTTGTCTAAGTTCGTCCTTAGAAAGAGACTAACTTGGGACGAACTAAGACAAACCTTAGAATGAGACTAAAGTTTGTCTTTGTTCGTCCCAAGTTAGTCTCGTTAGTCTCAATTTAAGGTTTGTCTAAGTTCATCCTTTGAAAGAGACTAACTTGGGACGAACTTAGACAAACCATAGAATGAGACTAACGTTTGTCTTTCTTCCTCCCAGGTTAGTCTCGTTAGTCTCATTATATGGTTTGTCTAAGTTCGTCCTTAGAAAGAGACTAACTTGGGATGAACTTAGACAAACCTTAGAATGAGACTAACGTTTGTCTTTGTTCGTCCCAAGTTAGTCTCGTTCAACAGTTTGTCTAAGTTCGTCCTAAGAAAGAGACTAACTTGGGACAAACTTAGACAAACCTTAGAATGAGACTAATGTTTGTCTTTTTTCGTCCCAATTTAGTCTCCTTAGTCTCATTTTAAGGTTTGTCTAAGTTCGTCCTTATAAAGAGACTAACTTGGGACGAACTTAGACAAACCTTAGAATGACACTAACGTTTGTCTTTGTTCGTCCCAAGTTAGACTCGTTAGTCTCATTTTAAGGGTTGTCTCAGTTCGTCCTTAGAAAGAGACTAACTTGGGACGTACTTAGACAAACCTTAGAATGAGACTAACGTTTGTCTTTGTTCGTCCCAAGTTAGTCTTGTTAGTCTCATTCTATGGTTTTTCTTTGTTCGTCCCAAGTTAGTCTCGTTAGTCTCATTCTATGGTTTATCTAAGTTCTTCGTTAGAAAGAGACTAACTTGGGACGAAATTAGACAAACCTTAGAATGAGACTAACGTTTGTCTTTGTTCATCCTAAGTTAGTCTCGTTAGTCTCATTTTAAGGTTTGTCTAAGTTCGTCCTTAGAAAGAGACTAACTTAGGACGAACTTAGACAAACCTTAGAATGAGACTAACGTTTGTCTTTGTTCGACCCAATTTAGTCTCGTTAGTCTCATTCTATGGGTTGTCTAAGTTCGTCCTTAGAAAGAGACTAACTTGGGACGAACTAGACAAACCTTAGAATGAGACTAACGTTTGTCTTTGCTCATCCCAAGTTAGTCTCGTTAGTCTCATTTTAAGGTTTGTTTAAGTTCGTCCTTAGAAAGAAACTAACTTGGGACGAACTAGACAAACTTTAGAATGAGACTAACATTTGTCTTTGTTCGTCCCAAGTTAGTCTCGTTGGTCTCATTTTAAGGTTTGTCTAAGTTCGTCCTTAGAAAGAGACTAACTTGGGATGAACTTAGACAAACCTTAGAATGAGACTAACTGTTGTCTTTGTTCGTCCCAAGTTAGTCTCGTTAGTCTCATTCTATGGTTTGTCTAAGTTCGTCCCTTAGAAAGAGTCTAACTTGTTGCGAACTTAGACAAACCTTAGAATGAGACTAACATTTGTCTTTCTTCGTCCCAAGTTAGTCTCGTTAGTCTCATTTTAAGGTTTGTCTAAGTTCGTCCTTAGAAAGAGACTAACTTGGGACGAACTTAGACAAACCTTAGAATGAGACTAACGATTGTCTTTGTTCGTCCCAAGTTAGTCTCGTTAGTCTCATTCTATGGTTTGTCTAAGTTCGTCCTTAGAAAGAGACAAACTTGGGATGAACTTAGACAAACCTTAGAATGAGACTAACGTTTGTCTTTGTTCGTCCCAAGTTAGTCTCGTTAGTCTCATTGTATGGTTTGTCTAAGTTCGTCCTTAGAAAGAGAATAACTTTGGACTTACTTAGACAAACCTTAGAATGAGACTAACGTTTGTCTTTGTTAGTCCCTAGTTAGTCTCGTTCAATGGTTTGTCTAAGTTCGTCCTTAGAAAGAGACTAACTTGGGCTGAACTTAGACAAACCTTAGAATGAGACTAACGTTTGTCTTTGTTCGTCCCAAGTTAGTCTCGTTAGTCTCATTTTAAGGTTTGTCTAAGTTCATCCTTAGAAAGAGACTAACTTGGGACGAACTAAGACAAACCTTAGAATGAGACTAACGTTTGTCTTTGTTCGTCCCAAGTTAGTCTCGTTAGTCTCAATTTAAGGTTTGTCTAAGTTCATCCTTTGAAAGAGACTAACTTGGGACGAACTTAGACAAACCATAGAATGAGACTAACGTTTGTCTTTCTTCCTCCCAGGTTAGTCTCGTTAGTCTCATTATATGGTTTGTCAAAGTTCGTCCTTAGAAAGAGACTAACTTGGGATGAACTTAGACAAACCTTAGAATGAGACTAACGTTTGTCTTTGTTCGTCCCAAGTTAGTCTCGTTCAACAGTTTGTCTAAGTTCGTCCTAAGAAAGAGACTAACTTGGGACAAACTTAGACAAACCTTAGAATGAGACTAATGTTTGTCTTTGTTCGTCCCAATTTAGTCTCCTTAGTCTCATTTTAAGGCTTGTCTAAGTTCGTCCTTATAAAGAGACTAACTTGGGACGAACTTAGACAAACCTTAGAATGAGACTAACGTTTGTCTTTGTTCGTCCCAAGTTAGTCTCGTTTGTCTCATTTTAAGGGTTGTCTCAGTTCGTCCTTAGAAAGAGACTAACTTGGGACGTACTTAGACAAACCTTAGAATGAGACTAACGTTTGTCTTTGTTCGTCCCAAGTTAGTTTTGTTAGTCTCATTCTATGGTTTTTCTTTGTTCGTCCCAAGTTAGTCTCGTTAGTCTCATTCTATGGTTTATCTAAGTTCTTCGTTAGAAAGAGACTAACTTGGGACGAAATTAGACAAACCTTAGAATGAGACTAACGTTTGTCTTTGTTCGTCCCAAGTTAGTCTCGTTAGTCTCATTTTAAGGTTTGTCTAAGTTCGTCCTTAGAAAGAGACTAACTTAGGACGAACTTAGACAAACCTTAGAATGAGACTAACGTTTGTCTTTGTTCGACCCAAGTTAGTCTCGTTAGTCTCATTCTATGGGTTGTCTAAGTTCGTCCTTAGAAAGAGACTAACTTGGGACGAACTAGACAAACCTTAGAATGAGACTAACATTTGTCTTTGCTCATCCCAAGTTAGTCTCGTTAGTCTCATTTTAAGGTTTGTTTAAGTTCGTCCTTAGAAAGAAACTAACTTGGGACGAACTAGACAAACTTTAGAATGAGACTAACATTTGTCTTTGTTCGTCCCAAGTTAGTCTCGTTGGTCTCATTTTAAGGTTTGTCTAAGTTCGTCCTTAGAAAGAGACTAACTTGGGATGAACTTAGACAAACCTTAGAATGAGACTAACTGTTGTCTTTGTTCGTCCCAAGTTAGTCTCGTTAGTCTCATTCTATGGTTTGTCTAAGTTCGTCCCTTAGAAAGAGTCAAACTTGGGGCGAACTTAGACAAACCTTAGAATGAGACTAACATTTGTCTTTCTTCGTCCCAAGTTAGTCTCGTTAGTCTCATTTTAAGGTTTGTCTAAGTTCGTCCTTAGAAAGAGACTAACTTGGGACGAACTTAGACAAACCTTAGAATGAGACTAACGATTGTCTTTGTTCGTCCCAAGTTAGTCTCGTTAGTCTCATTCTATGGTTTGTCTAAGTTCGTCCTTAGAAAGAGACAAACTTGGGATGAACTTAGACAAACCTTAGAATGAGACTAACGTTTGTCTTTGTTCGTCCCAAGTTAGTCTCGTTAGTCTCATTGTATGGTTTGTCTAAGTTCGTCCTTAGAAAGAGAATAACTTTGGACTTACTTAGACAAACCTTAGAATGAGACTAACGTTTGTCTTTGTTAGTCCCAAGTTAGTCTCGTTCAATGGTTTGTCTAAGTTCGTCCTTAGAAAGAGACTAACTTGGGACGAACTTAGACAAACCTTAGAATGAGACTAACGTTTGTCTTTGTTCGTCCCAAGTTAGTCTCGTTAGTCTCATTTTAAGGTTTGTCTAAGTTCGTCCTTAGAAAGAGACTAACTTGGGACGAACTAAGACAAACCTTAGAATGAGACTAACGTTTGTCTTTGTTCGTCCCAAGTTAGTCTCGTTAGTCTCAATTTAAGGTTTGTCTAAGTTCATCCTTTGAAAGAGACTAACTTGGGACGAACTTAGACAAACCATAGAATGAGACTAACGTTTTTCTTTCTTCCTCCCAGGTTAGTCTCGTTAGTCTCATTATATGGTTTGTCAAAGTTCGTCCTTAGAAAGAGACTAACTTGGGATGAACTTAGACAAACCTTAGAATGAGACTAACGTTTGTCTTTGTTCGTCCCAAGTTAGTCTCGTTCAACAGTTTGTCTAAGTTCGTCCTAAGAAAGAGACTAACTTGGGACAAACTTAGACAACCCTTAGAATGAGACTAATGTTTGTCTTTGTTCGTCCCAATTTAGTCTCCTTAGTCTCATTTTAAGGCTTGTCTAAGTTCGTCCATATAAAGAGACTAACTTGGGACGAACTTAGACAAACCTTAGAATGAGACTAACGTTTGTCTTTGTTCGTCCCAAGTTAGTCTCGTTTGTCTCATTTTAAGGGTTGTCTCAGTTCGTCCTTAGAAAGAGACTAACTTGGGACGTACTTAGACAAACCTTAGAATGAGACTAACGTTTGTCTTTGTTCGTCCCAAGTTAGTTTTGTTAGTCTCATTCTATGGTTTTTCTTTGTTCGTCCCAAGTTAGTCTCGTTAGTCTCATTCTATGGTTTATCTAAGTTCTTCGTTAGAAAGAGACTAACTTGGGACGAAATTAGACAAACCTTAGAATGAGACTAACGTTTGTCTTTGTTCGTCCCAAGTTAGTCTCGTTAGTCTCATTTTAAGGTTTGTCTAAGTTCGTCCTTAGAAAGAGACTAACTTAGGACGAACTTAGACAAACCTTAGAATGAGACTAACGTTTGTCTTTGTTCGACCCAAGTTAGTCTCGTTAGTCTCATTCTATGGGTTGTCTAAGTTCGTCCTTAGAAAGAGACTAACTTGGGACGAACTAGACAAACCTTAGAATGAGACTAACATTTGTCTTTGCTCATCCCAAGTTAGTCTCGTTAGTCTCATTTTAAGGTTGTTTAAGTTCGTCCTTAGAAAGAAACTAACTTGGGACGAACTAGACAAACTTTAGAATGAGACTAACATTTGTCTTTGTTCGTCCCAAGTTAGTCTCGTTGGTCTCATTTTAAGGTTTGTCTAAGTTCGTCCTTAGAAAGAGACTAACTTGGGATGAACTTAGACAAACCTTAGAATGAGACTAACTGTTGTCTTTGTTCGTCCCAAGTTAGTCTCGTTAGTCTCATTCTATGGTTTGTCTAAGTTCGTCCCTTAGAAAGAGTCTAACTTGGGGCGAACTTAGACAAACCTTAGAATGAGACTAACATTTGTCTTTCTTCGTCCCAAGTTAGTCTCGTTAGTCTCATTTTAAGGTTTGTCTAAGTTCGTCCTTAGAAAGAGACTAACTTGGGACGAACTTAGACAAACCTTAGAACGAGACTAACGATTGTCTTTGTTCGTCCCAAGTTAGTCTCGTTAGTCTCATTCTATGGTTTGTCTAAGTTCGTCCTTAGAAAGAGACAAACTTGGGATGAACTTAGACAAACCTTAGAATGAGACTAACGTTTGTCTTTGTTCGTCCCAAGTTAGTCTCGTTAGTCTCATTGTATGGTTTGTCTAAGTTCGTCCTTAGAAAGAGAATAACTTTGGACTTACTTAGACAAACTTTAGAATGAGACTAACGTTTGTCTTTGTTAGTCCCAAGTTAGTCTCGTTCAATGGTTTGTCTAAGTTCGTCCTTAGAAAGAGACTAACTTGGGATGAACTTAGACAAACCTTAGAATGAGACTAACGTTTGTCTTTGTTCATCCCAACTTAGTCTCGTTAGTCTCATTTTAAGGTTTGTCTAAGTTCGTCCTTAGAAAGAGACTAACTTGGGACGAACTTAGACAAACCTTAGAATGAGACTAACGTTTGTCTTTGTTCGTCCCAAGTTAGTCTCGTTAGTCTCATTCTATGGTTTGTCTAAGTTTGTCCCTTAGAAAGAGACTAACTTGGGACGAACTTAGACAAACCTTAGAATGAGACTAACATTTGTCTTTGTTTATCTCAAGTTGGTCTCGTTAGTCTCATTTTAAGGTTTGTCTAAGTTCGTCCTTAGAAAGAGACTAACTTGGGACGAACTTAGACAAACCATAGAATGAGACTAACGTTTGTCTTTGTTCCTCCCAAGTTAGTCTCGTTAGTCTGATTCTATGGTTTGTCTAAGTTCGTCCTTAGAAAGAGACTAACTTGGGACGAACTTAGACAAACATTAGAATGAGACTAACGTTTGTCTTTGTTCGTCCCAAGTTAGTCTCGTTAGTCTCATTCTATGGTTTGTCTAAAGTCCTTAGAAAGAGACTAACTTGGGACGAACTTAGACAAACATTAGAATGAGACTAACATTTGTCTTTGTTCGTCCCAAGTTAGTCTCATTGGTCTCATTTTAAGGTTTGTCTAAGTTCGTCCTTAGAAAGAGACTAACTTGGGACGAACTTAGACAAACCTTAGAATGAGACTAACGTTTGTCTTTGTTTGTCCCAAGTTAGTCTCGTTAGTCTCATTCTATGGGTTGTCTAAGTTCGTCCTTAGAAAGAGACTAACTTGGGACGAACTTAGACAAACCTTAGAATGAGACTAACATTTGTCTTTGTTCGTCCCAAGTTAGTCTCGTTCAATGGTTTGTCTAAGTTCGTCCTTAGAAAGAGACTAACTTGGTACGAACTTAGACAAACCTTAGAATGAGACTAACGTTTGTCTTTGTTCGCCCCAAGTTAGTCTCGTTCAATGGTTTGTCTAAATTCGTCCTTAGAAAGAGACTAACTTGGGACGAACTTAGACAAACCTTAGATTGAGACTAACGTTTGTCTTTGTTCATCCCAAGTGAGTCTCGTTGGTCTCATTTTAAGGTTTGTCTAAGTTCGTCCTTAGAAAGAGACTAACTTAGGACGTACTTAGACAAACCTTAGAATGAGACTAACGTTTGTCTTTGTTCGTCCCAAGTTAGTCTCGTTAGTCTCATTTTAAGGTTTGTCTAAGATCATCCTTAGAAAGAGATTAAATTGGGATGAACTTAGACAAACCATAGAATGAGACTAACGTTTGTCTTTGTTCCTCCCAAGTTAGTCTCGTTAGTCTCATTTTAAGGTTTGTCTAAGTTCGTCCTTAGAAAGAAACAAACTTGGGACGAACTTAGACAAACCATAGAATGAGACTAACGTTTGTCTTTGTTCGTCCCAAGTTAGTCTCGTTGGTCTCATTCTGTGGTTTGTCTAAGTTCGTCCTTAGAAAGAGACTAACTTGGGACGAACTTAGACAAACCTTAGAATTAGACTAACGTTTGTCTTTGTCCGTCCCAAGTTAGTCTCGTTCAATGGTTTGTCTAAGTTCGTCCTTAGAAAGAGACTAACTTGGGACGAACTTAGACAAACCTTAGAATGTGACTAACGTTTGTCTTTGTTCGTCCCAAGTTAGTCTCGTTAGTCTCATTTTAAGGTTTGTCTAAGTTCGTCCTTAGAAAGAGACTAACTTGGGACGAACTTAGACAAACCATAGAATGAGACTAACGTTTGTCTTTGTTCGTCCCAAGTTAGTCACGTTAGTTTCATTTTATGGTTTATCTAAGTTCGTCCTTAGAAAGAGACTAAATTGGGACGAACTTAGACAAACCTTAGAATGAGACTAACGTTTGTCTTTGTTCGTCCCAAGTTAGTCTCGTTAGTCTCATTCTATGGTTTGTCTAAGTTTGTCCTTAGAAAGAGACTAACTTGGGCCGAACTTAGACAAACCTTAGAATGAGACTAACGTTTGTCTTTGTTCGTCCCAAGTTAGTCTCGTTAGTCCCGTTCAATGGTTTGTCTAAGTTCGTCCTTAGAAAGAGACTAACTTGGGACGAACTTAGACAAACCTTAGAATGAGACTAACGTTTGTCTTTGTTCGTCCCAAGTTAGTCTCGTTAGTCTCATTCTATGGTTTATCTAAGTTCGTTGTTAGAAAGATACTAACTTGGGACGAACTTAGACAAACCTTAGAATGAGACTAACGTTTGTCTTTGTTCGTCCCAAGTTAGTCTCATTCTATGGTTTGTCTAATTTCGTCCATTAGAAAGAGACTAACTTGGGACGAACTTAGACAAACCTTAGAATGAGACTAACATTTGTCTTTGTTCGTCCCAGGTTAGTCTCGTTAGTCTACATTTAAGGTTTGTCTAAGTTCATCCTTTGAAAGAGACTAACTTTGGACGAACTTAGACAAACCATAGAATGAGACTAACGCTTGTCTTTGTTCCTCCCAAGTTAGTCTCGTTAGTCTCATTCTATGGTTTGTCTAAGTTCGTCCTTAGAAAGAGACTAACTTGGGACGAACTTAGACAAACCTTAGAATGAGACTAACGTTTGTCTTTGTTCGTCCCAAGTGAGTCTCGTTAGTCTCATTTTGAGGTTTGTCTAAGTTCATCCTTAGAAAGACACTAACTTAGGACGAACTTAGACAAACCTTAGAATGAGACTAACGTTTGTCTTTGTTCATCCCAAGTTAGTCTCGTTAGTCTCATTCTATGGTTTGTCTAAGTTCGTCCTTAGAAAGAGACTAACTTGGGACGAACTTAGACAAACCTTAGAATGAGACTAACGTTTGTCTTTGTTCATCCCAAGTTAGTCTCGTTAGTCTCATTTTAAGGTTTGTCTAAGTTCGTCCTTAGAAAGAGACTAACTTGGGATGAACTTAGACAAACCTTAGAATGAGACTAACGTTTGTCTTTGTTCGTCCCAAGTTAGTCTCGTTAGTCTCATTCTATGGTTTGTCTAATTTCGTCCCTTAGAAAGAGACTAACTTGGGGCGAACTTAGACAAACCTTAGAATGAGACTAACGTTTGTCTTTGTTCGTCCCAAGTTAGTCTCGTTAGTCTCATTTTAAGGGTTGTCTAAGTTTATCCTTAGAAAGAGACAAACTTTGGACGAACTTAGACAAACCTTAGAATGAGACTAATGTTTGTCTTTGTTCGTCCCAAGTTAGTCTCATTAGTCTCATTCTATGGTTTGTCTAAGTTCGTCCTTAGAAAGAGACTAACTTGGGACGAACTTAGACAAACCTTAGAATGAGACAAACGTTTGTCTTTGTTCGTCCCAAGTTAGTCTCGTTCAATGGTTTGTCTAAGTTCGTCCTTATAAAGAGACTAAATTGGGACGAACTTAGACAAACCTTAGAATGAGACTAACGTTTGTCTTTGTTCTTCCCAAGTTAGTCTCGTTAGTCTCATTTTAAGGTTTGTCTAAGTTCGTCTTTAGAAAGAGACTAACTTGGGACGAACTTAGACAAACCTTAGAATGAGACTAATGTTTGTCTTTGTTCGTCCCAAGTTAGTCTCGTTCAATGGTTTGTCTAAGTTCGTCCTTAGAAAGAGACTAAATTGGGACGAACTTAGACAAACCTTAGAATGAGACTAACGTTTGTCTTTGTTCGTCCCAAGTTAGTCTCGTTAGTCTCATTCTATGGTTTGTCTAATTTCGTCCATTAGAAAGAGACTAACTTGGGACGAAATTAGACAAACCTTAGAATGAGACTAACATTTGTCTTTGTTCGTCCCAGGTTTGTCTCGTTAGTATCAATTTAAGGTTTTTCTAAGTTCATCCTTTGAAAGAGACTAACTTCGGACGAACTTAGACAAACCATAGAATGAGACTAACGTTTGTCTTTGTTCCTCCCAAGTTAGTCTCGTTAGTCTCGTTCTATGGTTTGTCTAAGTTCGTCCTTAGAAAGAGACTAACTTGGGACGAACTTAGACAAACCTTAGAATGAGACTAATGTTTGTCTTAGTTCGTCCCAAGTGAGTCTCGTTAGTCTCATTTTAAGGTTTGTCTAAGTTCATCCTTAGAAAGAGACTAACTTGGGACGAACTTAGACAAACCTTAGAATGAGACTAACGTTTGTCTTTGTTCATCCCAAGTTAGTCTCGTTAGTCTCATTCTATGGTTTGTCTAAGTTCGTCCTTAGAAAGAGACTAACTTGGGACGAACTTAGACAAATCTTAGAATGAGACTAACGTTTGTCTTTGTTCATCCCACGTTAGTCTCGTTGGTCTCATTTTAAGGTTTGTCTAAGTTCGTCCTTAGAAAGAGACTAACTTGGGACGAACTTAGACAAACCTTGGAATGAGACTAACGTTTGTCTTTGTTCGTCCCAAGTTAGTCTCGTTAGTCTCATTCTATGGTTTGTCTAATTTCGTCCCTTAGAAAGAGACTAACTTGGGGCGAACTTAGACAAACCTTAGAATGAGACTAACGTTTGTCTTTGTTCGTCCCAAGTTAGTCTCGTTAGTCTCATTCTATGGTTTGTCTAAGTTCGTCCTTAGAAAGAGACTAACTTGGGACGAACTTAGACAAACCTTAGAATGAGACAAACGTTTGTCTTTGTTCGTCCCAAGTTAGTCTCGTTCAATGGTTTGTCTAAGTTCGTCCTTAGAAAGAGACTAAATTGGGACGAACTTAGACAAACCTTAGAATGAGACTAACGTTTGTCTTTGTTCGTCTCAAGTTAGTCTCGTTAGTCTCATTTTAAGGTTTGTCTAAGTTCGTCTTTAGAAAGAGACTAACTTGGGACGAACTTAGACAAACCTTAGAATGAGACTAACGTTTGTCTTTGTTCGTCCCAAGTTAGTCTCGTTAGTCTCATTCTATGGTTTGTCTAATTTTGTCCCTTAGAAAGAGACTAACTTGGGACGAACTTAGACAAACCTTAGAATGAGACTAACGTTTGTCTTTGTTCGTCCCAAGTGAGTCTCGTTAGTCTCATTTTGAGGTTTGTCTAAGTTCATCCTTAGAAAGAGACTAACTTAGGACGAACTTAGACAAACCTTAGAATGAGACTAACGTTTGTCTTTGTTCATCCCAAGTTAGTCTCGTTAGTCTCATTCTATGGTTTGTCTAAGTTCGTCCTTAGAAAGAGACTAACTTGGGACGAACTTAGACAAACCTTAGAATGAGACTAACGTTTGTCTTTGTTCATCCCAAGTTAGTCTCGTTAGTCTCATTTTAAGGTTTGTCTAAGTTCGTCCTTAGAAAGAGACTAACTTGGGACGAACTTAGACAAACCTTAGAATGAGACTAACGTTTGTCTTTGTTCGTCCCAAGTTAGTCTCGTTAGTCTCATTCTATGGTTTGTCTAATTTCGTCCCTTAGAAAGAGACTAACTTGGGGCGAACTTAGACAAACCTTAGAATGAGACTAACGTTTGTCTTTGTTCGTCCCAAGTTAGTCTCGTTAGTCTCATTTTAAGGTTTGTCTAAGTTTATCCTTAGAAAGAGACAAACTTTGGACGAACTTAGACAAACCTTAGAATGAGACTAACGTTTGTCTTTGTTCGTCCTAAGTTAGTCTCGTTAGTCTCATTCTATGGTTTGTCTAAGTTCGTCCTTAGAAAGAGACTAACTTGGGACGAACTTAGACAAACCTTAGAATGAGACTAACGTTTGTCTTTGTTCGTCCCAAGTTAGTCTCGTTAGTCTCATTCTATGGTTTGTCTAATTTCGTCCCTTAGAAAGAGACTAACTTGGGGCGAACTTAGACAAACCTTAGAATGAGACTAACGTTTGTCTTTGTTCGTCCCAAGTTAGTCTCGTTAGTCTCATTCTATGGTTTGTCTAAGTTCGTCCTTAGAAAGAGACTAACTTGGGACGAACTTAGACAAACCTTAGAATGAGACAAACGTTTGTCTTTGTTCGTCCCAAGTTAGTCTCGTTCAATGGTTTGTCTAAGTTCGTCCTTAGAAAGAGACTAAATTGGGACGAACTTAGACAAACCTTAGAATGAGACTAACGTTTGTCTTTGTTCGTCCCAAGTTAGTCTCGTTAGTCTCATTTTAAGGTTTGTCTAAGTTCGTCTTTAGAAAGAGACTAACTTGGGACGAACTTAGACAAACCTTAGAATGAGACTAATGTTTGTCTTTGTTCGTCCCAAGTTAGTCTCGTTCAATCGTTTGTCTAAGTTCGTCCTTAGAAAGAGACTAACTTGGGACGAACTTAGACAAACCTTAGAATGAGACTAACGTTTGTCTTTGTTCGTCCCAAGTTAGTCTCGTTAGTCTCATTCTATGGTTTATCTAAGTTCGTAGTTAGAAAGATACTAACTTGGGACGAACTTAGACAAACCTTAGAATGAGACTAACGTTTGTCTTTGTTCGTCCCAAGTTAGTCTCGTTAGTCTCATTCTATGGTTTGTCTAATTTCGTCCATTAGAAAGAGACTAACTTGGGACGAACTTAGACAAACCTTAGAATGAGACTAACATTTGTCTTTGTTCGTCCCAGGTTAGTCTCGTTAGTATCAATTTAAGGTTTGTCTAAGTTCATCCTTTGAAAGAGACTAACTTCGGACGAACTTAGACAAACCATAGAATGAGACTAACGTTTGTCTTTGTTCCTCCCAAGTTAGTCTCGTTAGTCTCGTTCTATGGTTTGTCTAAGTTCGTCCTTAGAAAGAGACTAACTTGGGACGAACTTAGACAAACCTTAGAATGGGACTAATGTTTGTCTTTGTTCGTCCCAAGTGAGTCTCGTTAGTCTCATTTTAAGGTTTGTCTAAGTTCATCCTTAGAAAGAGACTAACTTGGGACGAACTTAGACAAACCTTAGAATGAGACTAACGTTTGTCTTTGTTCATCCCAAGTTAGTCTCGTTAGTCTCATTCTATGGTTTGTCTAAGTTCGTCCTTAGAAAGAGACTAACTTGGGACGAACTTAGACAAATCTTAGAATGAGACTAACGTTTGTCTTTGTTCATCCCACGTTAGTCTCGTTGGTCTCATTTTAAGGTTTGTCTAAGTTCGTCCTTAGAAAGAGACTAACTTGGGACGAACTTAGACAAACCTTGGAATGAGACTAACGTTTGTCTTTGTTCGTCCCAAGTTAGTCTCGTTAGTCTCATTCTATGGTTTGTCTAATTTCGTCCCTTAGAAAGAGACTAACTTGGGGCGAACTTAGACAAACCTTAGAATGAGACTAACGTTTGTCTTTGTTCGTCCCAAGTTAGTCTCGTTAGTCTCATTTTAAGGTTTGTCTAAGATCATCCTTAGAAAGAGACAAACTTTGGACGAACTTAGACAAACCTTAGAATGAGACTAACGTTTGTCTTTGTTCGTCCCAAGTTTGTCTCGTTAGTCTCATTCTATGGTTTGTCTAAGTTCGTCCTTAGAAAGAGACTAACTTGGGACGAACTTAGACAAACCTTAGAATGAGACAAACGTTTGTCTTTGTTCGTCCCAAGTTAGTCTCGTTCAATGGTTTGTCTAAGTTCGTCCTTAGAAAGAGACTAAATTGGGACGAACTTAGACAAACCTTAGAATGAGACTAACGTTTGTCTTTGTTCGTCCCAAGTTAGTCTCGTTAGTCTCATTTTAATGTTTGTCTAAGTTCGTCTTTAGAAAGAGACTAACTTGGGACGAACTTAGACAAACCTTAGAATGAGACTAACGTTTGTCTTTGTTCGTCCCAAGTTAGTCTCGTTAGTCTCATTCTATGGTTTGTCTAATTTTGTCCCTTAGAAAGAGACTAACTTGGGACGAACTTAGACAAACCTTAGAATGAGACTAACATTTGTCTTTGTTCGTCCCAAGTTAGTCTCGTTAGTCTCATTCTATGGTTTGTCTAATTTTGTCCCTTAGAAAGAGACTAACTTGGGACGAACTTAGACAAACCTTAGAATGAGACTAACGTTTGTCTTTGTTCGTCCCAAGTTAGTCTCGTTAGTCTCATTTTAAGGTTTGTCTCAGTTCGTCCTTAGAAAGACACTAACTTGGGACGAACTTAGACAAACCTTAGAATGAGACTAACGTTTGTCTTTATTCATCCCAACTTAGTCTTGTAAGTCTCATTCTATGGTTTTTCTTTGTTTGTCCAAAGTTAGTCTCATTAGTCTCATTCTATAGTTTATCTAAGTTCTTCGTTAGAAAGAGACTAACTTGGGACGAACTTAGACAAACCTTAGAATGAGACTAACGTTTGTCTTTTTTCATCCCAAGTTAGTCTCGTTAGTCTCATTTTAAGGTTTGTCTAAGTTCGTCCTTAGAAAGAGACTAACTTGGGACGAACTTAGACAAACCATAGAATGAGACTAACGTTTGTCTTTGTTCGTCCCAAGTTAGTCTCATTCAATGGTTTGTCTAAGTTCGTCCTTAGAAAGAGAATTACTTGGGACGAACTTAGACAAACCTTAGAATAAGACTAACGTTTGTCTTTGTTCGTCCCAAGTTAGTCTCGTTAGTCTCATTCTATGGTTTATCTAAGTTCGTCGTTAGAAAGAGATTAACTTGGGACGAACTTAGACAAACCTTAGAATGAGACTAACGTTTGTCTTTGTTCGTCCCAAGTTAGTCTCGTTAGTCTCATTCTATGGTTTGTCTAAGTTCGTCCCTTAGAAAGACACTAACTTGGGACGAACTTAGACAAACCTTAGAATGAGACTAACATTTGTCTTTGTTCATCCCAAGTTGGTCTCGTTAGTCTCATTTTAAGGTTTGTCTAAGTTTGTCCTTAGAAAGAGACTAACTTGGGATGAACTTAGACAAACCTTAGAATGAGACTAACGTTTGTCTATGTTCGTCCCAAGTTAGTCTCGTTAGTCTCATTTTAAGGTTTGTCTAAGTTCATCCTTAGAAAGAGACTAACTTGGTACGAACTTAGACAAACCTTAGAATGAGACTAACGTTTGTCTTTGTTCGTCCCAAGTTTGTCTCGTTAGTCTCATTTTAAGATTTGTCTAAGTTCGTCCTTAGAAAGAGACTAACTTAGGACGAACTTAGACAAACCTTAGAATGAGACTAACGTTTGTCTTTGTTCGTCCCAAGTTAGTCTCGTTGGTCTCATTTTAAGGTTTGTCTAAGTTCGTCCTTAGAAAGAGACTAACTTGGGACGAACTTAGACAAACCTTAGAATGAGACTAACGTTTGTCTTTGTTTGTCCCAAGTTAGTCTCGTTCAATGGTTTGTCAAAGTTCATCCTTAGAAAGAGACTAACTTGGGACGAACTTAGAGGAACCTTAGAATCAGACTAATGTTTGTCTTTGTTCGTCCCAAGTTAGTCTCGTTAGTCTCATTTTAAGGTTTGTCTAAGTTCATCCTTAGAAAGAGACTAACTTGGGACGAACTTAGACAACCCATAGAATGAGACTAACGTTTGTCTTTGTTCGTCCCAAGTTAGTTTCGTTAGTCTCATTCTATGGTTTGTCTAAGTTCATCCTTAGAAAGAGACTAACTTGTGACGAACTTAGACAACCCTTAGAATGAGACTAATGTTTGTCTTTGTTCGTCCCAAGTTAATCTCGTTCAATGGTTTGTCTAAGTTCGTCCTTAGAAAGAGACTAACTTGGGACGAACTAAGACAAACCTTAGAATGAGACTAAAGTTTGTCTTTGTTCGACCCAAGTTAGTCTCGTTAGTCTCAATTTAAGGTTTGTCTAAGTTCATCCTTTTAAAGAGACTAACTTGGGACGAACTTAGACAAACCATAGAATGAGACTAACGTTTGTCTTTCTTCCTCCCAGGTTAGTCTCGTTAGTCTCATTATATGGTTTGTCTAAGTTCGTCCTTAGAAAGAGACTAACTTGGGATGAACTTAGACAAACCTTAGAATGAGACTAACGTTTGTCTTTGTTCGTCCCAAGTTAGTCTCGTTCAACAGTTTGTCTAAGTTCGTCCTAAGAAAGAGACTAACTTGGGACAAACTTAGACAAACCTTAGAATGAGACTAATGTTTGTCTTTGTTCGTCCCAATTTAGTCTCCTTAGTCTCATTTTAAGGTTTGTCTAAGTTCGTCCTTATAAAGAGACTAACTTGGGACGAACTTAGACAAACCTTAGAATGAGACTAACGTTTGTCTTTGTTCGTCCCAAGTTAGACTCGTTAGTCTCATTTTAAGGGTTGTCTCAGTTCGTCCTTAGAAAGAGACTAACTTGGGACGTACTTAGACAAACCTTAGAATGAGACTAACGTTTGTCTTTGTTCGTCCCAAGTTAGTCTTGTTAGTCTCATTCTATGGTTTTTCTTTGTTCGTCCCAAGTTAGTCTCGTTAGTCTCATTCTATGGTTTATCTAAGTTCTTCGTTAGAAAGAGACTAACTTGGGACGAAATTAGACAAACCTTAGAATGAGACTAACGTTTGTCTTTGTTCGTCCCAAGTTAGTCTCGTTAGTCTCATTTTAAGGTTTGTCTAAGTTCGTCCTTAGAAAGAGACTAACTTAGGACGAACTTAGACAAACCTTAGAATGAGACTAACGTTTGTCTTTGTTCGACCCAAGTTAGTCTCGTTAGTCTCATTCTATGGGTTGTCTAAGTTCGTCCTTAGAAAGAGACTAACTTGGGACGAACTAGACAAACCTTAGAATGAGACTAACGTTTGTCTTTGCTCATCCCAAGTTAGTCTCGTTAGTCTCATTTTAAGGTTTGTTTAAGTTCGTCCTTAGAAAGAAACTAACTTGGGACGAACTAGACAAACTTTAGAATGAGACTAACATTTGTCTTTGTTCGTCCCAAGTTAGTCTCGTTGGTCTCATTTTAAGGTTTGTCTAAGTTCGTCCTTAGAAAGAGACTAACTTGGGATGAACTTAGACAAACCTTAGAATGAGACTAACTGTTGTCTTTGTTCGTCCCAAGTTAGTCTCGTTAGTCTCATTCTATGGTTTGTCTAAGTTCGTCCCTTAGAAAGAGTCTAACTTGGGGCGAACTTAGACAAACCTTAGAATGAGACTAACATTTGTCTTTCTTCGTCCCAAGTTAGTCTCGTTAGTCTCATTTTAAGGTTTGTCTAAGTTCGTCCTTAGAAAGAGACTAACTTGGGACGAACTTAGACAAACCTTAGAATGAGACTAACGATTGTCTTTGTTCATCCCAAGTTAGTCTCGTTAGTCTCATTCTATGGTTTGTCTAAGTTCGTCCTTAGAAAGAGACAAACTTGGGATGAACTTAGACAAACCTTAGAATGAGACTAACGTTTGTCTTTGTTCGTCCCAAGTTAGTCTCGTTAGTCTCATTGTATGGTTTGTCTAAGTTCGTCCTTAGAAAGAGAATAACTTTGGACTTACTTAGACAAACCTTAGAATGAGACTAACGTTTGTCTTTGTTAGTCCCAAGTTAGTCTCGTTCAATGGTTTGTCTAAGTTCGTCCTTAGAAAGAGACTAACTTGGGACGAACTTAGACAAACCTTAGAATGAGACTAACGTTTGTCTTTGTTCGTCCCAAGTTAGTCTCGTTAGTCTCATTTTAAGGTTTGTCTAAGTTCGTCCTTAGAAAGAGACTAACTTGGGACGAACTAAGACAAACCTTAGAATGTGACTAACGTTTGTCTTTGTTCGTCCCAAGTTAGTCTCGTTAGTCTCAATTTAAGGTTTGTCAAAGTTCATCCTTTGAAAGAGACTAACTTGGGACGAACTTAGACAAACCATAGAATGAGACTAACGTTTGTCTTTCTTCCTCCCAGGTTAGTCTCGTTAGTCTCATTATATGGTTTGTCAAAGTTCGTCCTTAGAAAGAGACTAACTTGGGATGAACTTAGACAAACCTTAGAATGAGACTAACGTTTGTCTTTGTTCGTCCCAAGTTAGTCTCGTTCAACAGTTTGTATAAGTTCGTCCTAAGAAAGAGACTAACTTGGGACAAACTTAGACAAACCTTAGAATGAGACTAATGTTTGTCTTTGTTCGTCCCAATTTAGTCTCCTTAGTCTCATTGTAAGGCTTGTCTAAGTTCGTCCTTATAAAGAGACTAACTTGGGACGAACTTAGACAAACCTTAGAATGAGACTAACGTTTGTCTTTGTTCGTCCCAAGTTAGTCTCGTTTGTCTCATTTTAAGGGTTGTCTCAGTTCGTCCTTAGAAAGAGACTAACTTGGGACGTACTTAGACAAACCTTAGAATGAGACTAACGTTTGTCTTTGTTCGTCCCAAGTTAGTTTTGTTAGTCTCATTCTATGGTTTTTCTTTGTTCGTCCCAAGTTAGTCTCGTTAGTCTCATTCTATGGTTTATCTAAGTTCTTCGTTAGAAAGAGACTAACTTGGGACGAAATTAGACAAACCTTAGAATGAGACTAACGTTTGTCTTTGTTCGTCCCAAGTTAGTCTCGTTAGTCTCATTTTAAGGTTTGTCTAAGTTCGTCCTTAGAAAGAGACTAACTTAGGACGAACTTAGACAAACCTTAGAATGAGACTAACGTTTGACTTTGTTCGACCCAAGTTAGTCTCGTTAGTCTCATTCTATGGGTTGTCTAAGTTCATCTTTAGAAAGAGACTAACTTGGGACGAACTAGACAAACCTTAGAATGAGACTAACATTTGTCTTTGCTCATCCCAAGTTAGTCTCGTTAGTCTCATTTTAAGGTTTGTTTAAGTTCGTCCTTAAAAAGAAACTAACTTGGGACGAACTAGACAAACTTTAGAATGAGACTAACATTTGTCTTTGTTCGTCCCAAGTTAGTCTCGTTGGTCTCATTTTAAGGTTTGTCTAAGTTCGTCCTTAGAAAGAGACTAACTTGGGATGAACTTAGACAAACCTTAGAATGAGACTAACTGTTGTCTTTGTTCGTCCCAAGTTAGTCTCGTTAGTCTCATTCTATGGTTTGTCTAAGTTCGTCCCTTAGAAAGAGTCTAACTTGGGGCGAACTTAGACAAACCTTAGAATGAGACTAACATTTGTCTTTCTTCGTCCCAAGTTAGTCTCGTTAGTCTCATTTTAAGGTTTGTCTAAGTTCGTCCTTAGAAAGAGACTAACTTGGGACGAACTTAGACAAACCTTAGAATGAGACTAACGATTGTCTTTGTTCGTCCCAAGTTAGTCTCGTTAGTCTCATTCTATGGTTTGTCTAAGTTCGTCCTTAGAAAGAGACAAACTTGGGATGAACTTAGACAAACCTTAGAATGAGACTAACGTTTGTCTTTGTTCGTCCCAAGTTAGTCTCGTTAGTCTCATTGTATGGTTTGTCTAAGTTCGTCCTTAGAAAGAGAATAACTTTGGACTTACTTAGACAAACCTTAGAATGAGACTAACGTTTGTCTTTGT
Source organism: Rhodiola kirilowii (assembly GCA_033675215.1). Lineage (NCBI taxonomy): Eukaryota > Viridiplantae > Streptophyta > Magnoliopsida > Saxifragales > Crassulaceae > Rhodiola > Rhodiola kirilowii. The sequence goes on along the minus strand of JAUCNB010000014.1, from coordinate 93,100 downwards.
TAGTCCCAAGTTAGTCTCGTTCAATGGTTTGTCTAAGTTCGTCCTTAGAAAGAGACTAACTTGGGACGAACTTAGACAAACCTTAGAATGAGACTAACGTTTGTCTTTGTTCGTCCCAACTTAGTCTCGTTAGTCTCATTCTATGGTTTGTCTAAGTTTGTCCCTTAGAAAGAGACTAACTTGGGACGAACTTAGACAAACCTTAGAATGAGACTAACGTTTGTCTTTGTTAGTCCCAAGTTAGTCTCGTTCAATGGTTTGTCTAAGTTCGTCCTTAGAAAGAGACTAACTTGGGACGAACTTAGACAAACCTTAGAAGAGACTAACGTTTGTCTTTGTTGGTCCCAAGTTAGTCTCGTTAGTCTCATTCTATGGTTTGTCTAAGTTTGTCCCTTAGAAAGAGACTAACTTGGGACGAACTTAGACAAACCTTAGAATGAGACTAACATTTGTCTTTGTTTATCTCAAGTTGGTCTCGTTAGTCTCATTTTAAGGTTTGTCTATGTTCGTCCTTAGAAAGAGACTAACTTGGGACGAACTTAGACAAACCATAGAATGAGACTAACGTTTGTCTTTGTTCCTCCCAAGTTAGTCTCGTTAGTCTGATTCTATGGTTTGTCTAAGTTCGTCCTTAGAAAGAGACTAACTTGGGACGAACTTAGACAAACATTAGAATGAGACTAACGTTTGTCTTTGTTCGTCCCAAGTTAGTCTCGTTAGTCTCATTCTATGGTTTGTCTAAAGTCCTTAGAAAGAGACTAACTTAGGACGAACTTAGACAAACATTAGAATGAGACTAACATTTGTCTTTGTTCGTCCCAAGTTAGTCTCATTGGTCTCATTTTAAGGTTTGTCTAAGTTCGTCCTTAGAAAGAGACTAACTTGGGACGAACTTAGACAAACCTTAGAATGAGACTAACGTTTGTCTTTGTTTGTCCCAAGTTAGTCTCGTTAGTCTCATTCTATGGGTTGTCTAAGTTCGTCCTTAGAAAGAGACTAACTTGGGACGAACTTAGACAAACCTTAGAATGAGACTAACATTTGTCTTTGTTCGTCCCAAGTTAGTCTCGTTCAATGGTTTGTCTAAGTTCGTCCTTAGAAAGAGACTAACTTGGCACGAACTTAGACAAACCTTAGAATGAGACTAACGTTTGTCTTTGTTCGCCCCAAGTTAGTCTCGTTCAATGGTTTGTCTAAATTCGTCCTTAGAAAGAGACTAACTTGGGACGAACTTAGACAAACCTTAGAATGAGACTAACGTTTGTCTTTGTTCATCCCAAGTGAGTCTCGTTGGTCTCATTTTAAGGTTTGTCTAAGTTCGTGCTTAGAAAGAGACTAACTTAGGACGTACTTAGACAAACCTTAGAATGAGACTAACGTTTGTCTTTGTTCGTCCCAAGTTAGTCTCGTTAGTCTCATTTTAAGGTTTGTCTAAGATCGTCCTTAGAAAGAGATTAAATTGGGATGAACTTAGACAAACCATAGAATGAGACTAACGTTTGTCTTTGTTCCTCCCAAGTTAGTCTCGTTAGTCTCATTTTAAGGTTTGTCTAAGTTCGTCCTTAGAAAGAAACAAACTTGGGACGAACTTAGACAAACCATAGAATGAGACTAACGTTTGTCTTTGTTCGTCCCAAGTTAGTCTCGTTGGTCTCATTCTGTGGTTTGTCTAAGTTCGTCCTTAGAAAGAGACTAACTTGGGACGAACTTAGACAAACCTTAGAATTAGACTAACGTTTGTCTTTGTCCGTCCCAAGTTAGTCCCGTTCAATGGTTTGTCTAAGTTCGTCCTTAGAAAGAGACTAACTTGGGACGAACTTAGACAAACCTTAGAATGTGACTAACGTTTGTCTTTGTTCGTCCCAAGTTAGTCTCGTTAGTCTCATTTTAAGGTTTGTCTAAGTTCGTCCTTAGAAAGAGACTAACTTGGGACGAACTTAGACAAACCATAGAATGAGACTAACGTTTGTCTGTGTTCGTCCCAAGTTAGTCACGTTAGTTTCATTTTATGGTTTATCTAAGTTCGTCCTTAGAAAGAGACTAACTTGGGACGAACTTAGACAAACCTTAGAATGAGACTAACGTTTGTCTTTGTTCGTCCCAAGTTAGTCTCGTTAGTCTCATTCTATGGTTTGTCTAAGTTCGTCCTTAGAAAGAGACTAACTTGGGCCGAACTTAGACAAACCTTAGAATGAGACTAATGTTTGTCTTTGTTCGTCCCAAGTTAGTCTCGTTCAATGGTTTGTCTAAGTTCGTCCTTAGAAAGAGAATAACTTGGGACGAACTTAGACAAACCTTAGAATGAGACTAACGTTTGTCTTTGTTCGTCCCAAGTTAGTCTCGTTAGTCTCATTCTATGGTTTATCTAAGTTCGTTGTTAGAAAGATACTAACTTGGGACGAACTTAGACAAACCTTAGAATGAGACTAACGTTTGTCTTTGTTCGTCCCAAGTTAGTCTCATTCTATGGTTTGTCTAATTTCGTCCATTAGAAAGAGACTAACTTGGGACGAACTTAGACAAAACTTAGAATGAGACTAACATTTGTCTTTGTTCGTCCCAGGTTAGTCTCGTTAGTCTCAATTTAAGGTTTGTCTAAGTTCATCCTTTGAAAGAGACTAACTTCGGACGAACTTAGACAAACCATAGAATGAGACTAACGTTTGTCTTTGTTCCTCCCAAGTTAGTCTCGTTAGTCTCATTCTATGGTTTGTCTAAGTTCGTCCTTAGAAAGAGACTAACTTGGGACGAACTTAGACAAACCTTAGAATGAGACTAACGTTTGTCTTTGTTCGTCCCAAGTGAGTCTCGTTAGTCTCATTTTGAGGTTTGTCTAAGTTCATCCTTAGAAAGAGACTAACTTAGGACGAACTTAGACAAACCTTATAATGAGACTAACGTTTGTCTTTGTTCATCCCAAGTTAGTCTCGTTAGTCTCATTCTATGGTTTGTCTAAGTTCGTCCTTAGAATGAGACTAACTTGGGACGAACTTAGACAAACCTTAGAATGAGACTAACGTTTGTCTTTGTTCATCCCAAGTTAGTCTCGTTAGTCTCATTTTAAGGTTTGTCTAAGTTTATCCTTAGAAAGAGACAAACTTTGGACGAACTTAGACAAACCTTAGAATGAGACTAACGTTTGTCTTTGTTCGTCCCAAGTTAGTCTCGTTAGTCTCATTCTATGGTTTGTCTAAGTTCGTCCTTAGAAAGAGACTAACTGGGGACGAACTTAGACAAACCTTAGAATGAGACAAACGTTTGTCTTTGTTCGTCCCAAGTTAGTCTCGTTCAATGGTTTGTCTAAGTTCGTCCTTAGAAAGAGACTAAATTGGGACGAACTTAGACAAACCTTAGAATGAGACTAACGTTTGTCTTTGTTCTTCCCAAGTTAGTCTCGTTAGTCTCATTTTAAGGTTTGTCTAAGTTCGTCTTTAGAAAGAGACTAACTTGGGACGAACTTAGACAAACCTTAGAATGAGACTAATGTTTGTCTTTGTTCGTCCCAAGTTAGTCTCGTTCAATCGTTTGTCTAAGTTCGTCCTTAGAAAGAGACTAACTTGGGACGAACTTAGACAAACCTTAGAATGAGACTAACGTTTGTCTTTGTTCGTCCCAAGTTAGTCTCGTTAGTCTCATTCTATGGTTTATCTAAGTTCGTTGTTAGAAAGATACTAACTTGGGACGAACTTAGACAAACCTTAGAATGAGACTAACGTTTGTCTTTGTTCGTCCCAAGTTAGTCTCGTTAGTCTCATTCTATGGTTTGTCTAATTTCGTCCATTAGAAAGAGACTAACTTGGGACGAACTTAGACAAACCTTAGAATGAGACTAACATTTGTCTTTGTTCGTCCCAGGTTAGTCTCGTTAGTATCAATTTAAGGTTTGTCTAAGTTCATCCTTTGAAAGAGACTAACTTCGGACGAACTTAGACAAACCATAGAATGAGACTAACGTTTGTCTTTGTTCCTCCCAAGTTAGTCTCGTTAGTCTCGTTCTATGGTTTGTCTAAGTTCGTCCTTAGAAAGAGACTAACTTGGGACGAACTTAGACAAACCTTAGAATGAGACTAACGTTTGTCTTTGTTCGTCCCAAGATAGTCTCGTTAGTCTCATTTTAAGGTTTGTCTAAGTTCATCCTTAGAAAGAGACAAACTTTGGACGAACTTAGACAAACCTTAGAATGAGACTAACGTTTGTCTTTGTTCGTCCCAAGTTAGTCTCGTTAGTCTCATTCTATGGTTTGTCTAAGTTCGTCCTTAGAAAGAGACTAACTTGGGACGAACTTAGACAAACCTTAGAATGAGACAAACGTTTGTCTTTGTTCGTCCCAAGTTAGTCTCGTTCAATGGTTTGTCTAAGTTCGTCCTTAGAAAGAGACTAAATTGGGACGAACTTAGACAAACCTTAGAATGAGACTAACGTTTGTCTTTGTTCGTCCCAAGTTAGTCTCGTTAGTCTCATTTTAAGGTTTGTCTAAGTTCGTCTTTAGAAAGAGACTAACTTGGGACGAACTTAGACAAACCTTAGAATGAGACTAACGTTTGTCTTTGTTCGTCCCAAGTTAGTCTCGTTAGTCTCATTCTATGGTTTGTCAAATTTTGTCCCTTAGAAAGAGACTAACTTGGGACGAACTTAGACAAACCTTAGAATGAGACTAACGTTTGTCTTTGTTCGTCCCAAGTTAGTCTCGTTCAATAGTTTGTCTAAGTTCGTCCTAAGAAAGAGACTAACTTGGGACGAAGTTAGACAAACCATAGAATGAGACTATTGTTTGTCTTTGTTCGTCCCAATTTAGTCTCCTTAGTCTCATTTTAAGGTTTGTCTAAGTTCGTCCTTATAAAGAGACTAACTTGGGACGAACTTAGACAAACCTTAGAATGAGACTAACGTTTGTCTTTGTTCATCCCAAGTTAGTCTCGTTAGTCTCATTTTAAGGTTTGTCTAAGTTCGTCTTTAGAAAGAGACTAACTTGGGACGAACTTAGACAAACCTTAGAATGAGACTAACGTTTGTCTTTGTTCGTCCCAAGTTAGTCTCGTTAGTCTCATTCTATGGTTTGTCTAATTTCGTCCCTTAGAAAGAGACTAACTTGGGACGAACTTAGACAAACCTTAGAATGAGACTAACGTTTGTCTTTGTTCGTCCCAAGTTAGTCTCGTTCAATAGTTTGTCTAAGTTCGTCCTAAGAAAGAGACTAACTTGGGACGAACTTAGACAAACCTTAGAATGAGACTATTGTTTGTCTTTGTTCGTCCCAAGTTAGTCTCCTTAGTCTCATTTTAAGGTTTTTCTAAGTTCGTCCTTATAAAGAGACTAACTTGGGACGAACTTAGACAAACCTTAGAATGAGACTAACGTTTGTCTTTGTTCGTCCCAAGTTAGTCTCGTTAGTCTCATTTTAAGGTTTGTCTCAGTTCGTCCTTAGAAAGACACTAACTTGGGACGAACTTAGACAACCCTTAGAATGAGACTAACGTTTGTCTTTGTTCGTCCCAAGTTAGTTTTGTAAGTCTCATTCTATGGTTTTTCTTTGTTCGTCCAAAGTTAGTCTCATTAGTCTCATTCTATAGTTTATCTAAGTTCTTCGTTAGAAAGAGACTAACTTGGGACGAACTTAGACAAACCTTAGAATGAGACTAACGTTTGTCTTTTTTCGTCCCAAGTTAGTCTCGTTAGTCTCATTTTAAGGTTTGTCTAAGTTCGTCCTTAGAAAGAGACTAACTTGGGACGAACTTAGACAAACCATAGAATGAGACTAACGTTTGTCTTTGTTCATCCCAAGTTAGTCTCGTTCAATGGTTTGTCTAAGTTCGTCCTTAGAAAGAGAATTACTTGGGACGAACTTAGACAAACCTTAGAATAAGACTAACGTTTGTCTTTGTTCGTCCCAAGTTAGTCTCGTTAGTCTCATTCTATGGTTTATCTAAGTTCGTCGTTAGAAAGAGATTAACTTGGGACGAACTTAGACAAACCTTAGAATGAGACTAACGTTTGTCTTTGTTCGTCCCAAGTTAGTCTCGTTAGTCTCATTCTATGGTTTGTCTAAGTTCGTCCCTTAGAAAGACACTAACTTGGGACGAACTTAGACAAACCTTAGAATGAGACTAACATTTGTCTTTGTTCATCCCAAGTTGGTCTCGTTAGTCTCATTTTAAGGTTTGTCTAAGTTCGTCCTTAGAAAGAGACTAACTTGGGATGAACTTAGACAAACCTTAGAATGAGACTAACATTTGTCTTTGTTCGTCCCAAGTTAGTCTCGTTGGTCTCATTTTAAGGTTTGTCTAAGTTCGTCCTTAGAAAGAGACTAACTTGGGATGAACTTAGACAAAACTTAGAATGAGACTAACTGTTGTCTTTGTTCGTCCCAAGTTAGTCTCGTTAGTCTCATTCTATGGTTTGTCTAAGTTCGTCCCTTAGAAAGAGTCTAACTTGGGGCGAACTTAGACAAACCTTAGAATGAGACTAACATTTGTCTTTCTTCATCCCAAGTTAGTCTCGTTAGTCTCTTTTTAAGGTTTGTCTAAGTTCGTCCTTAAAAAGAGACTAACTTGGGACGAACTTAGACAAACCTTAGAATGAGACTAACGATTGTCTTTGTTCGTCCCAAGTTAGTCTCGTTAGTCTCATTCTATGGTTTGTCTAAGTTCGTCCTTAGAAAGAGACAAACTTGGGATGAACTTAGACAAACCTTAGAATGAGACTAACGTTTTTCTTTGTTCGTCCCAAGTTAGTCTCGTTAGTCTCATTGTATGGTTTATCTAAGTTCGTCATTAGAAAGAGAATAACTTTGGACGAACTTAGACAAACCTTAGAATGAGACTAACGTTTGTCTTTGTTAGTCCCAAGTTAGTCTCGTTCAATGGTTTGTCTAAGTTCCTCCTTAGAAAGAGACTAACGTGGGACGAACTTAGACAAACCTTAGAATGAGACTAACGTTTGTCTTTGTTCGTCCCAAGTTAGTCTCGTTAGTCTCATTTTAAGGTTTGTCTAAGTTCGTCCTTAGAAAGAGACTAACTTGGGACGAAACTTAGACAAACCTTAGAATGAGACTAACGTTTGTCTTTGTTCGTCCCAAGTTAGTCTCGTTAGTCTCATTCTATGGTTTGTCTAAGTTCGTCCCTTAGAAAGAGACTAACTTGGGAAGAACTTAGACAAACCTTAGAATGAGACTAACATTTGTCTTTGTTTATCTCAAGTTGGTCTCGTTAGTCTCATTTTAAGGTTTGTCTAAGTTCGTCCTTAGAAAGAGACTAACTTGGGACGAACTTAGACAAACCATAGAATGAGACTAACGTTTGTCTTTGTTCCTCCCAAGTTAGTCTCGTTAGTCTGATTCTATGGTTTGTCTAAGTTCGTCCTTAGAAAGAGACTAACTTGGGACGAACTTAGACAAACCTTAGAATGAGACTAACATTTGTCTTTGTTCGTCCCAAGTTAGTCTCGTTAGTCTCATTCTATTGTTTGTCTAAAGTCCTTAGAAAGAGACTAACTTGGGACGAACTTAGACAAACATTAGAATGAGACTAACATTTGTCTTTGTTCGTCCCAAGTTAGTCTCATTGGTCTCATTTTAAGGTTTGTCTAAGTTCGTCCTTAGAAAGAGACTAACTTGGGACGAACTTAGACAACCCTTAGAATGAGACTAACGTTGTCTTTGTTCGTCCCAAGTTAGTCTCTTTAGTCTCATTCTATGGTTTTCTAAGTTTGTCCTTAGAAAGAGACTAACTTGGGACGAACTTAGCCAAACCTTAGAATGAGACTAACGTTTGTCTTTGTTCGTCCCAAGTTAGTCTCGTTCAATGGTTTGTCTAAGTTCATCCATAGAAAGAGACTAACTTGGGACGAACTTAGACAAACCATAGAATGGGACTAACGTTTGTCTTTGTTCGTCCCAAGTTAGTCTCGTTAGTCTCAATTTAAGGTTTGGCTAAGTTCGTCCTTAGAAAGAGACTAACTTGGGACAAACTTAGACAAACCATAGAATGAGACTAACGTTTGTCTTTGTTCCTCCCAAGTTAGTCTCGTTAGTGTCATTCTATGGTTTGTCTAATTTTGTCATTAGAAAGAGACTAACTTGGGGCGAACTTAGACAAACCTTAGAATGAGACTAACGTTTGTCTTTGTTCGTCCCAAGTTAGTCTCGTTCAATGGTTTGTCTAAGTTCGTCCTTAGAAAGAGAATAACTTGGGACGAACTTAGACAAACCTTAGAATGAGACTAACGTTTGTCTTTGTTCCTCCCAAGTTAGTCTCGTTAGTCTCATTCTATGGTTTGTCTAAGTTCGTCCTTAGAAAGAGACTAACTTGGGACGAACTTAGACAAACCATAGAATGAGACTAACGTTTGTCATTGTTCCTCCCAAGTTAGTCTCGTTAGTCTCATTCTATGGTTTGTCTAAGTTCGTCCTTAGAAAGGGACTAACTTGGGACGAACTTAGACAAACCATAGAATGAGACTAATGTTTGTCTTTGTTCATCCCAAGTTAGTCTCGTTCAATGGTTTGTCTAAGTTCGTCCTTAGAAAGAGACTAACTTGGGACGAACTTAGACAAACCTTAGAATGAGACTAACGTTTGTCTTTGTTCGTTCCAAGTTAGTCTCGTTAGTCTCAATTTAAGGTTTGTCTAAGTTCGTCCTTAGAAAGAGACTAACTTGGTACGAACTTAGACAAACCATAGAATGAGACTAACGTTTGTCTTTGTTCCTCCCAAGTTAGTCACGTTAGTCTCATTCTATGGTTTGTCTAAGTTCGACCTTTGAAAGAGACTAACTTGGGACGAACTTAGACAAACCTTAGAATGAGACTAACGTTTGTCTTTGTTCGTCCCATGTTAGTCTCGTTCAATGGTTTGTCTAAGTTCGTCCTTAGAAAGAAAGTAACTTGGGACGAACTTAGACAACCCTTAGAATGAGACTAACGTTTGTCTTTGTTCGTCCCAAGTTAGTCTCGTTAGTCTCATTTTAAGGTTTGTCTAAGTTCGTCCTTAGAAAGAGACTAACTTGGGACGAACATAGACAAACCATAGAATAAGACTAACGTTTGTCTTTGTTCCTCCCAAGTTAGTCTCGTTAGTTTCATTCTATGGTTTGTCTAAGTTCGTCCTTAGAAAGAGACTAACTTGGGACGAACTTAGAGAAACCTTAGAATGAGACTAATGTTTGTCTTTGTTCGTCCCAAGTTAGTCTCGTTCAATGGTTTGTCTAAGTTCATCCTTAGAAAGAGACTAACTTGGGACGAACTTAGACAAACCATAGAATGAGACTAACGTTTGTCTTTGTTCCTCCCAAGTTAGTCTCGTTAGTCTGATTCTATGGTTTGTCTAAGTTCGTCCTTAGAAAGAGACTAACTTGGGACGAACTTAGACAAACCTTAGAATGAGACTAACATTTGTCTTTGTTCGTCCCAAGTTAGTCTCGTTAGTCTCATTCTATGGTTTGTCTAAAGTCCTTAGAAAGAGACTAACTTGGGACGAACTTAGACAAATATTAGAATGAGACTAACATTTGTCTTTGTTCGTCCCAAGTTAGTCTCATTGGTCTCATTTTAAGGTTTGTCTAAGTTCGTCCTTAGAAAGAGACTAACTTGGGACGAACTTAGACAAACCTTAGAATGAGACTAACGTTTGTCTTTGTTCGTCCCAAGTTAGTCTCTTTAGTCTCATTCTATGGTTTTCTAAGTTTGTCCTTAGAAAGAGACTAACTTCGGACGAACATAGCCAAACCTTAGAATGAGACTAAGGTTTGTCTTTGTTCGTCCCAAGTTAGTCTCGTTCAATGGTTTGTCTAAGTTCATCCATAGAAAGAGACTAACTTGGGACGAACTTAGACAAACCATAGAATGAGACTAACGTTTGTCTTTGTTCGTCCCAAGTTAGTCTCGTTAGTCTCAATTTAAGGTTTGGCTAAGTTCGTCCTTAGAAAGAGACTAACTTGGGACAAACTTAGACAAACCATAGAATGAGACTAACGTTTGTCTTTGTTCCTCCCAAGTTAGTCTCGTTAGTGTCATTCTATGGTTTGTCTAAGTTCGTCCTTAGAAAGAGACAAACTTGGGACGAACTTAGACAAACCTTAGAATGAGACTAACGTTTGTCTTTGTTTGTCCCAAGTTAGTCTCGTTCAATGGTTTGTCTAAGTTCGTCCTTAGAAAGAGACTAACTTAGGACGAACTTAGACAAACCTTAGAATGAGACTAACGTTTGTCTTTGTTCATCCCAAGTTAGTCTCGTTAGTCTCATTTTAAGGTTTGTGTAAGTTCGTCCTTAGAAAGAGACTAACTTGGGACGAACTTAGACAAACCATAGAATGAGACTAACGTTTGTCTTTGTTCCTCCCAAGTTAGTCTCGTTTGTCTCATTCTATGGTTTGTCTAAGTTCGTCCTTAGAAAGAGACTAACTTGGGGAGAACTTAGACAAACCTTAGAATGAGACTAACGTTTGTCTTTGTTCCTCCCAAGTTAGTCTCGTTAGTCTCATTCTATGGTTTGTTTAAGTTCGTCCTTAGAAAGAGACTAACTTGGGACGAACTTAGACAAACCTTAGAATGAGACTAACGTTTGCCTTTGTTCGTCCCAAGTTAGTCTAGTTAGTCTCATTTTAAGGTTTGTCTAAGTTCGTCCTTTGAAAGAGACTAACTTCGGATGAACTTAGAGAAACCTTAGAATGAGACTAACGTTTGTCTTTGTTCGTCCCAAGTTAGTCTCGTTAGTCTCATTTTAAGGTTTGTCTAAGTTCGTCCTTAGAAAGAGACTAACTTGGGATGAACTTAGACAAACCATAGAATGAGACTTACGTTTGTCTTTAATTCTCCCAAGTTAGTCTCGTTAGTCTCATTCTATGGTTTGTCTAAGTTCGTCCTTAGAAAGAGACTAACTTGGGACGAACTTAGACAAACCTTAGAATGAGACTAACGTTTGTCTTTGTTCGTCCCAAGTTAGTCTCGTTCAATAGTTTGTCTAAGTTCGTCCTTAGAAAGAGACTAACTTGGGACGAACTTAGAGAAACCTTAGAATGAGACTAACGTTTGTCTTTGTTCGTCCCAAGTTAGTCTCAGTTTAAGGTTTGTCTAAGTTCGTCCTTAGAAAGAGAATAACTTGGGACGAACTTAGACAAACCTTAGAATGAGACTAACGTTTGTCTTTGTTCCTCCCAAGTTAGTCTCGTTAGTCTCATTCTATGGTTTATCTAAGTTCGTCCTTAGAAAGAGACTAACTTGGGATGAACTTAGACAAACCATAGAATGAGACTAACGTTTGTCATTGTTCCTCCCAAGTTAGTCTCGTTAGTCTCATTCTATGGATTGTCTAAGTTCGTCTTTAGAAAGGGACTAACTTGGGACGAACTTAGACAAACCATAGAATGAGACTAATGTTTGTCTTTGTTCATCCCAAGTAAGTCTCGTTCAATGGTTTGTCTAAGTTCGTCCTTAGAAAGAGACTAACTTGGGACGAACTTAGACAAACCTTAGAATGAGACTAACGTTTGTCTTTATTCGTCCCAAGTTAGTCTCGTTAGTCTCAATTTAAGGTTTGTCTAAGTTCGTCCTTAGAAAGAGACTAACTTGGTACGAACTTAGACAAACCATAGAATGAGACTAACGTTTGTCTTTGTTCCCCCCAAGTTAGTCACGTTAGTCTCATTCTATGGTTTGTCTAAGTTCGTCCTTTGAAAGAGACTAACTTGGGACGAACTTAGACAAACCTTAGAATGAGACTAACGTTTGTCTTTGTTCGTCCCGTGTTAGTCTCGTTCAATGGTTTGTCTAAGTTCGTCCTTAGAAAGAGACTAACTTGGGACGAACTTAGACAACCCTTAGAATGAGACTAACGTTTGTCTTTGTTCGTCCCAAGTTAGTCTCGTTAGTCTCATTTTAAGGTTTGTCTAAGTTCGTCCTTAGAAAGAGACTAACTTGGGACGAACATAGACAAACCATAGAATGAGACTAACGTTTGTCTTTGTTCGTCCCAAGTTAGTCTCGTTAGTTTCATTCTATGGTTTGTCTAAGTTCGTCCTTAGAAAGAGACTAACTTGGGACGAACTTAGACAAACCTTAGAATGAGACTAATGTTTGTCTTTGTTCGTCCCAAGTTAGTCTCGTCCAATGGTTTGTCTAAGTTCATCCTTAGAAAGAGACTAACTTGGGACGAACTTAGACAAACCTTAGAATGAGACTAACGTTTGTCTATGTTCGTCCCAAGTTAGTCTCGTTAGTCTCATTTTAAGGTTTGTCTAAGTTCGTCCTTAGAAAGAGACTAACTTGGGACGAACTTAGACAACCCTTAGAATGAGACTAACGTTTGTCTTTGTTCCTCCCAAGTTAGTCTCGTTAGTCTCATTTTAAGGTTTGTCTAAGTTCGTCCTTAGAAAGAGACTAACTTGGGACGAACTTAGACAAACCTTAGAATGAGACTAACGTTTGTCTTTGTTCGTCCCATGTTAGTCTCGTTCAATGGTTTGTCTAAGTTCGTCCTTAGAAAGAGACTAACTTGGGACGAACTTAGACAACCCTTAGAATGAGACTAACGTTTGTCTTTGTTCGTCCCAAGTTAGTCTCGTTAGTCTCATTTTAAGGTTTGTCTAAGTTCGTCCTTAGAAAGAGACTAACTTGGGACGAACTTAGACAAACCATAGAATGAGACTAACGTTTGTCTTTGTTCCTCCCAAGTTAGTCTCGTTAGTCTCATTCTATGGTTTGTCTAAGTTCGTCCTTTGAAAGAGACTAACTTGGGACGAACTTAGACAAACCTTAGAATGAGACTAATGTTTGTCTTTGTTCGTCCCAAGTTAGTCTCGTTCAATGGTTTGTCTAAGTTCGTCCTTAGAAGGAGACTAACTTGGGACGAACTTAGACAAACCTTAGAATGAGACTAACGTTTGTCTTTGTTTGTCCCAAGTTAGTCTCGTTAGTCTCAATTTAAGGTTTGTCTAAGTTCGTCCTTAGAAAGAGACTAACTTCGGATGAACTTAGATAAACCTTAGAATGAGACTAACGTTTGTCTTTGTTCGTCCCAAGTTAGTCTCGTTAGTCTCATTTTAAGGTTTGTCTAAGTTCGTCCTTAGAAAGAGACTAACTTGGGATGAACTTAGACAAACCATAGAATGAGACTTACGTTTGTCTTTAATCCTCCCAAGTTAGTCTCGTTAGTCTCATTCTATGGTTTGTCTAAGTTCGTCCTTAGAAAGAGACTAACTTGGGACGAACTTAGACAAACCTTAGAATGAGACTAACGTTTGTCTTTGTTCGTCCCAAGTTAGTCTCGTTCAATAGTTTGTCTAAGTTCGTCCTTAGAAAGAGACTAACTTGGGACGAACTTAGACAAACCTTAGAATGAGACTAACGTTTGTCTTTGTTCGTCCCAAGTTAGTCTCAGTTTAAGGTTTGTCTAAGTTCGTCTTTAGAAAGAGAATAACTTGGGACGAACTTAGACAAACCATAGAATGAGACTAACGTTTGTCATTGTTCCTCCCAAGTTAGTCTCGTTAGTCTCATTGTATGGTTTGTCTAAGTTCGTCCTTAGAAAGGGACTAACTTGGGACGAACTTAAACAAACCATAGAATGAGACTTATGTTTGTCTTTGTTCATCCCAAGTTAGTCTCGTTCAATGGTTTGTCTAAGTTCGTCCTTAGAAAGAGACTAACTTGGGACGAACTTAGACAAACCTTAGAATGAGACTAACGTTTGTCTTTGTTCGTCCCAAGTTAGTCTCGTTAGTCTCAATTTAAGGTTTGTCTAAGTTCGTCCTTTGAAAGAGACTAACTTGGGACGAACTTAGACAAACCTTAGAATGAGACTAACGTTTGTCTTTGTTCGTCCCATGTTAGTCTCGTTCAATGGTTTGTCTAAGTTCGTCCTTAGAAAGAGACTAACTTGGGACGAACTTAGACAACCCTTAGAATGAGACTAACGTTTGTCTTTGTTCGTCCCAAGTTAGTCTCGTTAGTCTCATTTTAAGGTTTGTCTAAGTTCGTCCTTAGAAAGAGACTAACTTGGGACGAACATAGACAAACCATAGAATGAGACTAACGTTTGTCTTTGTTCGTCCCAAGTTAGTCTCGTTAGTTTCATTCTATGGTTTGTCTAAGTTCGTCCTTAGAAAGAGACTAACTTGGGACGAACTTAGACAAACCTTAGAATGAGACTAATGTTTGTCTTTGTTCGTCCCAAGTTAGTCTCGTCCAATGGTTTGTCTAAGTTCATCCTTAGAAAGAGACTAACTTGGGACGAACTTAGACAAACCTTAGAATGAGACTAACGTTTGTCTATGTTCGTCCCAAGTTAGTCTCGTTAGTCTCATTTTAAGGTTTGTCTAAGTTCGTCCTTAGAAAGAGACTAACTTGGGACGAACTTAGACAACCCTTAGAATGAGACTAACGTTTGTCTTTGTTCCTCCCAAGTTAGTCACGTTAGTCTCATTCTATGGTTTGTCTAAGTTCGTCCTTTGAAAGAGACTAACTTGGGACGAACTTAGACAAACCTTAGAATGAGACTAACGTTTGTCTTTGTTCGTCCCATGTTAGTCTCGTTCAATGGTTTGTCTAAGTTCGTCCTTAGAAAGAGACTAACTTGGGACGAACTTAGACAACCCTTAGAATGAGACTAACGTTTGTCTTTGTTCGTCCCAAGTTAGTCTCGTTAGTCTCATTTTAAGGTTTGTCTAAGTTCGTCCTTAGAAAGAGACTAACTTGGGACGAACTTAGACAAACCATAGAATGAGACTAACGTTTGTCTTTGTTCCTCCCAAGTTAGTCTCGTTAGTCTCATTCTATGGTTTGTCTAAGTTCGTCCTTAGAAAGAGACTAACTTGGGACGAACTTAGACAAACCTTAGAATGAGACTAACGTTTGTCATTGTTCCTCCCAAGTTAGTCTCGTTAGTCTCATTCTATGGATTGTCTAAGTTCGTCCTTAGAAAGGGACTAACTTGGGACGAACTTAGACAAACCATAGAATGAGACTAATGTTTGTCTTTGTTCATCCCAAGTTAGTCTCGTTCAATGGTTTGTCTAAGTTCGTCCTTAGAAAGAGACTAACTTGGGACGAACTTAGACAAACCTTAGAATGAGACTAACGTTTGTCTTTGTTCGTCCCAAGTTAGTCTCGTTAGTCTCAATTTAAGGTTTGTCTAAGTTCGTCCTTAGAAAGAGACTAACTTGGTACGAACTTAGACAAACCATAGAATGAGACTAACGTTTGTCTTTGTTCCCCCCAAGTTAGTCACGTTAGTCTCATTCTATGGTTTGTCTAAGTTCGTCCTTTGAAAGAGACTAACTTGGGACGAACTTAGACGAACCTTAGAATGAGACTAACGTTTGTCTTTGTTCGTCCCATGTTAGTCTCGTTCAATGGTTTGTCTAAGTTCGTCCTTAGAAAGAGACTAACTTGGGACGAACTTAGACAACCCTTAGAATGAGACTAACGTTTGTCTTTGTTCGTCCCAAGTTAGTCTCGTTAGTCTCATTTTAAGGTTTGTCTAAGTTCGTCCTTAGAAAGAGACTAACTTGGGACGAACATAGACAAACCATAGAATGAGACTAACGTTTGTCTTTGTTCGTCCCAAGTTAGTCTCGTTAGTTTCATTCTATGGTTTGTCTAAGTTCGTCCTTAGAAAGAGACTAACTTGGGACGAACTTAGACAAACCTTAGAATGAGACTAATGTTTGTCTTTGTTCGTCCCAAGTTTGTCTCGTCCAATGGTTTGTCTAAGTTCATCCTTAGAAAGAGACTAACTTGGGACGAACTTAGACAAACCTTAGAATGAGACTAACGTTTGTCTATGTTCGTCCCAAGTTAGTCCCGTTAGTCTCATTTTAAGGTTTGTCTAAGTTCGTCCTTAGAAAGAGACTAACTTGGGACGAACTTAGACAACCCTTAGAATGAGACTAACGTTTGTCTTTGTTCCTCCCAAGTTAGTCACGTTAGTCTCATTCTATGGTTTGTCTAAGTTCGTCCTTTGAAAGAGACTAACTTGGGACGAACTTAGACAAACCTTAGAATGAGACTAACGTTTGTCTTTGTTCGTCCCATGTTAGTCTCGTTCAATGGTTTGTCTAAGTTCGTCCTTAGAAAGAGACTAACTTGGGACGAACTTAGACAACCCTTAGAATGAGACTAACGTTTGTCTTTGTTCGTCCCAAGTTAGTCTCGTTAGTCTCATTTTAAGGTTTGTCTAAGTTCGTCCTTAGAAAGAGACTAACTTGGGACGAACTTAGACAAACCATAGAATAAGACTAACGTTTGTCTTTGTTCCTCCCAAGTTAGTCTCGTAAGTCTCATTCTATGGTTTGTCTAAGTTCGTCCTTTGAAAAAGACTAACTTGGGACGAACTTAGACAAACCTTAGAATGAGACTAACGTTTGTCTTTGTTCGTCCCATGTTAGTCTCGTTCAATGGTTTGTCTAAGTTCGTCCTTAGAAAGAGACTAACTTGGGACGAACTTAGACAACCCTTAGAATGAGACTAACGTTTGTCTTTGTTCGTCCCAAGTTAGTCTCGTTAGTCTCATTTTAAGGTTTGTCTAAGTTCGTCCTTAGAAAGAGACTAACTTGGGACGAACATAGACAAACCATAGAATGAGACTAACGTTTGTCTTTGTTCGTCCCAAGTTAGTCTCGTTAGTTTCATTCTATGGTTTGTCTAAGTTCGTCCTTAGAAAGAGACTAATTTGGGACGAACTTAGACAAACCTTAGAATGAGACTAATGTTTGTCTTTGTTCGTCCCAAGTTAGTCTCGTCCAATGGTTTGTCTAAGTTCATCCTTAGAAAGAGACTAACTTGGGACGAACTTAGACAAACCTTAGAATGAGACTAACGTTTGTCTATGTTCGTCCCAACTTAGTCTCGTTAGTCTCAGTTTAAGGTTTGTCTAAGTTCGTCTTTAGAAAGAGAATAACTTGGGACGAACTTAGACAAACCTTAGAATGAGACTAACGTTTGTCTTTGTTCCTCCCAAGTTAGTCTCGTTAGTCTCATTCTATGGTTTGTCTAAGTTCGTCCTTAGAAAGAGACTAACTTGGGACGAACTTAGACAAACCATAGAATGAGACTAACGTTTGTCATTGTTCCTCCCAAGTTAGTCTCGTTAGTCTCATTGTATGGTTTGTCTAAGTTCGTCCTTAGAAAGTGACTAACTTGGGACGAACTTAAACAAACCATAGAATGAGACTTATGTTTGTCTTTGTTCATCCCAAGTTAGTCTCGTTCAATGGTTTGTCTAAGTTCGTCCTTAGAAAGAGACTAACTTGGGACGAACTTAGACAAACCTTAGAATGAGACTAACGTTTGTCTTTGTTCGTCCCAAGTTAGTCTCGTTAGTCTCAATTTAAGGTTTGTCTAAGTTCGTCCTTTGAAAGAGACTAACTTGGGACGAACTTAGACAAACCTTAGAATGAGACTAACGTTTGTCTTTGTTCGTCCCATGTTAGTCTCGTTCAATGGTTTGTCTAAGTTCGTCCTTAGAAAGAGACTAACTTGGGACGAACTTAGACAACCCTTAGAATGAGACTAACGTTTGTCTTTGTTCGTCCCAAGTTAGTCTCGTTAGTCTCATTTTAAGGTTTGTCTAAGTTCGTCCTTAGAAAGAGACTAACTTGGGACGAACATAGACAAACCATAGAATGAGACTAACGTTTGTCTTTGTTCGTCCCAAGTTAGTCTCGTTAGTTTCATTCTATGGTTTGTCTAAGTTCGTCCTTAGAAAGAGACTAACTTGGGACGAACTTAGACAAACCTTAGAATGAGACTAATGTTTGTCTTTGTTCGTCCCAAGTTAGTCTCGTCCAATGGTTTGTCTAAGTTCATCCTTAGAAAGAGACTAACTTGGGACGAACTTAGACAAACCTTAGAATGAGACTAACGTTTGTCTATGTTTCGTCCCAAGTTAGTCTCGTTAGTCTCATTTTAAGGTTTGTCTAAGTTCGTCCTTAGAAAGAGACTAACTTGGGACGAACTTAGACAACCCTTAGAATGAGACTAACGTTTGTCTTTGTTCCTCCCAAGTTAGTCACGTTAGTCTCATTCTATGGTTTGTCTAAGTTCGTCCTTTGAAAGAGACTAACTTGGGACGAACTTAGACAAACCTTAGAATGAGACTAACGTTTGTCTTTGTTCGTCCCATGTTAGTCTCGTTCAATGGTTTGTCTAAGTTCGTCCTTAGAAAGAGACTAACTTGGGACGAACTTAGACAACCCTTAGAATGAGACTAACGTTTGTCTTTGTTCGTCCCAAGTTAGTCTCGTTAGTCTCATTTTAAGGTTTGTCTAAGTTCGTCCTTAGAAAGAGACTAACTTGGGACGAACTTAGACAAACCATAGAATGAGACTAACGTTTGTCTTTGTTCCTCCCAAGTTAGTCTCGTAAGTCTCATTCTATGGTTTGTCTAAGTTCGTCCTTTGAAAAAGACTAACTTGGGACGAACTTAGACAAACCTTAGAATGAGACTAACGTTTGTCTTTGTTCGTCCCATGTTAGTCTCGTTCAATGGTTTGTCTAAGTTCGTCCTTAGAAAGAGACTAACTTGGGACGAACTTAGACAACCCTTAGAATGAGACTAACGTTTGTCTTTGTTCGTCCCAAGTTAGTCTCGTTAGTCTCATTTTAAGGTTTGTCTAAGTTCGTCCTTAGAAAGAGACTAACTTGGGACGAACATAGACAAACCATAGAATGAGACTAACGTTTGTCTTTGTTCGTCCCAAGTTAGTCTCGTTAGTTTCATTCTATGGTTTGTCTAAGTTCGTCCTTAGAAAGAGACTAATTTGAGACGACTTAGACAAACCTTAGAATGAGACTAATGTTTGTCTTTGTTCGTCCCAAGTTAGTCTCGTCCAATGGTTTGTCTAAGTTCATCCTTAGAAAGAGACTAACTTGGGACGAACTTAGACAAACCTTAGAATGAGACTAACGTTTGTCTATGTTCGTCCCAACTTAGTCTCGTTAGTCTCATTTTAAGGTTTGTCTAAGTTCGTCCTTAGAAAGAGACTAACTTGGGACGAACTTAGACAACCCTTAGAATGAGACTAACGTTTGTCTTTGTTCCTCCCAAGTTAGTCACGTTAGTCTCATTCTATGGTTTGTCTAAGTTCGTCCTTTGAAAGAGACTAACTTGGGACGAACTTAGACAAACCTTAGAATGAGACTAACGTTTGTCTTTGTTCGTCCCATGTTAGTCAAGTTCAATGGTTTGTCTAAGTTCGTCCTTAGAAAGAGACTAACTTGGGACGAACTTAGACAACCCTTAGAATGAGACTAACGTTTGTCTTTGTTCGTCCCAAGTTAGTCTCGTTAGTCTCATTTTAAGGTTTGTCTAAGTTCGTCCTTAGAAAGAGACTAACTTGGGACGAACTTAGACAAACCATAGAATGAGACTAACGTTTGTCTTTGTTCCTCCCAAGTTAGTCTCGTTAGTCTCATTCTATGGTTTGTCTAAGTTCGTCCTTAGAAAGAGACTAACTTGGGACGAACTTAGACAAACCTTAGAATGAGACTAATGTTTGTCTTTGTTCGTCCCAAGTTAGTCTCGTTCAATGGTTTGTCTAAGTTCGTCCTTAGAAGGAGACTAACTTGGGACGAACTTAGACAAACCTTAGAATGAGACTAACGTTTGTCTTTGTTTGTCCCAAGTTAGTCTCGTTAGTCTCAATTTAAGGTTTGTCTAAGTTCGTCCTTAGAAAGAGACTAACTTCGAATGAACTTAGAGAAACCTTAGAATGAGACTAACGTTTGTCTTTGTTCGTCCCAAGTTAGTCTCGTTAGTCTCATTTTAAGGTTTGTCTAAGTTCGTCCTTAGAAAGAGACTAACTTGGGATGAACTTAGACAAACCATAGAATGAGACTTACGTTTGTCTTTAATCCTCCCAAGTTAGTCTCGTTAGTCTCATTCTATGGTTTGTCTAAGTTCGTCCTTAGAAAGAGACTAACTTGGGACGAACTTAGACAAACCTTAGAATGAGACTAACGTTTGTCTTTGTTCGTCCCAAGTTAGTCTCGTTCAATAGTTTGTCTAAGTTCGTCCTTAGAAAGAGACTAACTTGGGACGAACTTAGACAAACCATAGAATGAGACTAACGTTTGTCTTTGTTCGTCCCAAGTTAGTCTCGTTAGTTTCATTCTATGGTTTGTCTAAGTTCGTCCTTAGAAAGAGACTAACTTGGGACGAACTTAGACAAACCTTAGAATGAGACTAATGTTTGTCTTTGTTCGTCCCAAGTTAGTCTCGTCCAATGGTTTGTCTAAGTTCATCCTTAGAAAGAGACTAACTTGGGACGAACTTAGACAAACCTTAGAATGAGACTAACGTTTGTCTATGTTCGTCCCAAGTTAGTCTCGTTAGTCTCATTTTAAGGTTTGTCTAAGTTCGTCCTTAGAAAGAGACTACCTTGGGACGAACTTAGACAAACCATAGAATGAGACTAACGTTTGTCTTTGTTCCTCCCAAGTTAGTCTCGTTAGTCTCATTCTATGGTTTGTCTAAGTTCGTCCTTAGAAAGAGACTAACTTGGGACGAACTTAGACAAACCTTAGAATGAGACTAATGTTTGTCTTTGTTCGTCCCAAGTTAGTCTCGTTCAATGGTTTGTCTAAGTTCGTCCTTAGAAGGAGACTAACTTGGGACGAACTTAGACAAACCTTAGAATGAGACTAACGTTTGTCTTTGTTTGTCCCAAGTTAGTCTCGTTAGTCTCAATTTAAGGTTTGTCTAAGTTCGTCCTTAGAAAGAGACTAACTTGGGTTGAACTTAGACGAACCATAGAATGAGACTAATGTTTGTCTTTGTTCCTCCCAAGTTAGTCTCGTTAGTCTCATTCTATGGTTTGTCCAAGATCGTCCTTAGAAAGAGACTA
Organism: Rhodiola kirilowii; assembly: GCA_033675215.1. Lineage (NCBI taxonomy): Eukaryota > Viridiplantae > Streptophyta > Magnoliopsida > Saxifragales > Crassulaceae > Rhodiola > Rhodiola kirilowii. The sequence goes on along the minus strand of JAUCNB010000014.1, from coordinate 72,266 downwards.
ACTTGGGACAAACTTAGACAAACCTTAGAATGAGACTAACGTTTGTCTTTGTTCGTCCCAAGTTAGTCTCGTTGAATGGTTTGTCTAAGTTCGTCCTAAGAAAGAGACTAACTTGGGACGAACTTAGACAAACCTTAGAATGAGACTAACGTTTGTCTTTGTTCGTCCCAAGTTAGTCTCGTTAGTCTCATTTAAAGGTTTGTCTAAGTTCGTCCTTAGAAAGAGACTAACTTGGGACGAACTTAGACAAACCATAGAATGAGACTAACGTTTGTCTTTGTTCATCCCAAGTTAGTCTCGTTAGTCTCCTTCTATGGTTTGTCTAAGTTCGTCCTTAGAAAGAGACTAACTTGGGACGATCTTAGACAAACCTTAGAATGAGACTAACATTTGTCTTTGTTCGTCCCAAGTTAGTCTCGTTAGACTAATTCTATGGGTTGTCTAAGTTCGTCCTTAGAAAGAGACTAACTTGGGACGAACTTAGACAAACCATAGAATGAGACTAACGTTTGCCTTTGTTCCTCCCAAGTTAGTCTCGTTAGTCTCATTCTATGGTTTGTCTAAGTTCGTCCTTAGAAAGAGACTAACTTGGGACGAACTTAGACAAACCTTAGAATGAGACTAACGTTTGTCTTTGTTCGTCCCAAGTTAGTCTCGTTCAATGGTTGTCTAAGTTCGTCCTTAGAAAGAGATTAACTTGGGACAAACTTAGACAAACCTTAGAATGAGACTAACGTTTGTCTTTGTTCCTCCCAAGTTAGTCTCGTTAGTCTCATTCTATGGTTTGTCTAAGTTCGTCCTTAGAAAGAGACTAACTTGGGACGAACTTAGACAAACCTTAGAATGAGACTAACGTTTGTCTTTGTTCGTCCCAAGTTAGTCTCGTTAGTCTCATTCTATGGTTTGTCTAAGTTCGTCCTTAGAAAGAGACTAACTTGGGACGAACTTAGACAAACCTTAGAATGAGACTAACGTTTGTCTTTGTTCGTCCCAAGTTAGTCTCGTTAGTCTCATTTTATGGTTTGTCTAAGTTCGTCCTTAGAAAGAGACTAACTTGGGATGAACATAGAGAAACCTTAGATTGTGACTAATGTTTGTCTTTGTTTGTCCCAAGTTAGTCTCGTTAGTCTCATTCTATGGTTTGTCTAAGTTCGTCCTTAGAAAGAGACTAACTTGGGACGAACTTAGACAAACCATAGAATGAGACTAACGTTTTTCTTTGTTCCTCCCAAGTTAGTCTCGTTAGTCTCATTCTATGGTTTGTCTAAGTTCGTCCTTAGAAAGAGACTAACTTGGGACGAACTTAGACAAAGCTTAGAATGAGACTAATGTTTGTCTTTGTTCGTCCCAAGTTAGTCTCGTTCAATGGTTTGTCTAAGTTCGTCCTTAGAAAGAGACTAACTTGGGACGAACTTAGACAAACCTTAGAATGAGACTAACGTTTGTCTTTGTTTGTCCCAAGTTAGTCTCGTTAGTCTCAATTTAAGGTTTGTCTAAGTTCGTCCTTAGAAAGAGACTAACTTGGGTTGAACTTAGACGAACCATAGAATGAGACTAATGTTTGTCTTTGTTCCTCCCAAGTTAGTCTCGTTAGTCTCATTCTATGGTTTGTCCAAGATCGTCCTTAGAAAGAGACTAACTTGGGACAAACTTAGACAAACCTTAGAATGAGACTAACGTTTGTCTTTGTTCGTCCCAAGTTAGTCTCGTTGAATGGTTTGTCTAAGTTCGTCCTAAGAAAGAGACTAACTTGGGACGAACTTAGACAAACCTTAGAATGAGACTAACGTTTGTCTTTGTTCGTCACAAGTTAGTCTCGTTAGTCTCATTTAAAGGTTTGTCTAAGTTCGTCCTTAGAAAGAGACTAACTTGGGACGAACTTAGACAAACCATAGAATGAGACTAACGTTTGTCTTTGTTCATCCCAAGTTAGTCTCGTTAGTCTCCTTCTATGGTTTGTCTAAGTTCGTCCTTAGAAAGAGACTAACTTGGGACGATCTTAGACAAACCTTAGAATGAGACTAACATTTGTCTTTGTTCGTCCCAAGTTAGTCTCGTTAGACTAATTCTATGGGTTTGGCTAAGTTCGTCCTTAGAAAGAGACTAACTTGGGACGAACTTAGACAAACCATAGAATGAGACTAACGTTTACCTTTGTTCCTCCCAAGTTAGTCTCGTTAGTCTCATTCTATGGTTTGTCTAAGTTCGTCCTTAGAAAGATACTAACTTGGGACGAACTTAGACAAACCTTAGAATGAGACTAACGTTTGTCTTTGTTCGTCCCAAGTTAGTCTCGTTCAATGGTTGTCTAAGTTCGTCCTCAGAAAGAGACTAACTTGGGACAAACTTAGACAAACCTTAGAATGAGACTAACGTTTGTCTTTGTTCCTCCCAAGTTAGTCTCGTTAGTCTCATTCTATGGTTTGTCTAAGTTCGTCCTTAGAAAGAGACTAACTTGGGACGAACTTAGACAAACCTTAGAATGAGACTAACGTTTGTCTTTGTTCGTCCCAAGTTAGTCTCGTTAGTCTCATTCTATGGTTTGTCTAAGTTCGTACTTAGAAAGAGACTAACTTGGGACGAACTTAGACAAACCTTAGAATGAGACTAACGTTTGTCTTTGTTCGTCCCAAGTTAGTCTCGTTAGTATCATTTTAAGGTTTGTCTAAGTTCGTCCTTAGAAAGAGACTAACTTGGGATGAACATAGAGAAACCTTAGAATGTGACTAATGTTTGTCTTTGTTCGTCCCAAGTTAGTCTCGTTAGTCTCATTCTATGGTTTGTCTAAGTTCGTCCTTAGAAAGAGACTAACTTGGGACGAACTTAGACAAACCATAGAATGAGACTAACGTTTGTCTTTGTTCCTCCCAAGTTATTCTCGTTAGTCTCATTCTATGGTTTGTCTAAGTTCGTCCTTAGAAAGAGACTAACTTGGGACGAACTTAGACAAACCTTAGGATGAGACTAACGTTTGTCTTTGTTCGTCCCAAGTTAGTCTCGTTAGTCTCATTCTATGGTTTGTCTAAGTTTGTCCTTAGAAAGAGACTAACTTGGGACGAACTTAGACAAACCTTAGAATGAGACTAACGTTTGTCTTTGTTCGTCCCAAGTTAGTCTCGTTAGTCTCATTTTAAGGTTTGTCTAAGTTCGTCCTTAGAAAGAGACTAACTTGGGATGAACATAGAGAAACCTTAGAATGTGACTAATGTTTGTCTTTGTTCGTCCGAAGTTAGTCTCGTTCAATGGTTTGTCTAAGTTCGTCCATAGAAAGAGACTAACTTGGGACAAACTTAGACAAACCTTAGAATGAGACTAACGTTTGTCTTTGTTCGTCCCAAGTTAGTCTCGTTAGTCTCAATTTTAGGTTTGGCTAAGTTCGTCCTTAGAAAGAGACTAACTTGGGACGAACTTAGACAAACCATAGAATGAGACTAACGTTTGTCTTTGTTCCTCCCAAGTTAGTCTCGTTAGTCTCATTCTATGGTTTGTCTAAGTTCGTCCTTAGAAAGAGACTAACTTGGGACGAACTTAGACAAACCTTAGAATGAGACTAATGTTTGTCTTTGTTCGTGCCAAGTTAGTCTCGTTCAATGGTTTGTCTAAGTTCATCCTTAGAAAGAGACTAACTTGGGACGAACTTAGACAAACCTTAGAATGAGACTAACGATTGTCTATGTTCGTCCCAAGTTAGTCTCGTTAGTCTCATTTTAAGGTTTGTCTAAGTTCGTCCTTAGAAAGAGACTAACTTGGGACGAACTTAGACTAACCTTAGAATGAGACTAACGTTTGTCTTTGTTCGTCCCAAGTTAGTCTAGTTAGTCTCAATTTAAGGTTTGTCTAAGTTCGTCCTTACTTAGGACGAACTTAGACAAACCTTAGAATGAGACTAACGTTTGTCTTTGTTCGTCCCAAGTTAGTCTCGTTGGTCTCATTTTAAGGTTTGTCTAAGTTCGTCCTTAGAAAGAGACTAACTTGGGACAAACTTAGACAAACCATAGAATGAGACTAACGTTTGTCTTTGTTCGTCCCAAGTTAGTCTCGTTCAATGTTTTGTCTAAGTTCGTCCTTAGAAAGAGACTAACTTGGGACGAACTTAGAGAAACCTTAGAATGAGACTAACGTTTGTCTTTGTTCGTCCCAAGTTAGTCTCGTTAGTCTCATTTTAAGGTTTGTTTAAGTTCGTCCTTAGAAAGAGACTAACTTGGGACGAACTTAGACAAACCATAGAATGAGACTAACGTTTGTCTTTGTTCCACCCAAGTTAGTATCGTTAGTCTCATTCTATGGGTTGTCTAAGTTCGTCCTTAGAAAGAGACTAACTTGGGATGAACTTAGACAAACCTTAGAATGAGACTAATGTTTGTCTTTGTTCGTCCCAAGTTAGTCTCGTTAGTCTCATTTTAAGGTTTGTCTAAATTCGTCCTTAGAAAGAGACTAACTTGGGATGAACTTAGACAAACCTTAGAATGAGACTAACGTTTGTCTTTGTTCGTCCCAAGTTAGTCTCGTTAGTCTCATTTTAAGGTTTGTCTAAGTTCGTCCTTGGAAAGAGACTAACTTAGGACGAACTTAGACAAACCATAGAATGAGACTAACGTTTGTCTTTGTTCGTCCCAAGTTAGTCTCGTTAGTCTCATTTTAAGGTTTGTTTAAGTTCGTCCTTAGAAAGAGACTAACTTGGGACGAACTTAGACAAACCATAGAATGAGACTAACGTTTGTCTTTGTTCCACCCAAGTTAGTATCGTTAGTCTCATTCTATGGGTTGTCTAAGTTCGTCCTTAGAAAGAGACTAACTTGGGATGAACTTAGACAAACCTTAGAATGAGACTAATGTTTGTCTTTGTTCGTCCCAAGTTAGTCTTGTCAATGGTTTGTCTAAGTTCGTCCTTAGAAAGAGACTAACTTGGGACGAACTTAGACAAACCTTAGAATGAGACTAACGTTTGTCTTTGTTCGTCCCAAGTTAGTCTCGTTAGTCTCAATTTAAGGTTTGTCTAAGTTCGTCCTTAGAAAGAGACTAACTTGGTACGAACTTAGACAAACCATAGAATGAGACTAACGTTTGTCTTTGTTCCTCCCAAGTTAGTCTCGTTAGTCTCATTCTATGGTTTGTCTAAGTTCGTCCTTAGAAAGAGACTAACTTGGGACAAACTTAGAGAAACCTTAGAATGAGACTAACGTTTGTCTTTGTTCGTCCCAAGTTAGTCTCGTTCAATGGTTTGCCTAAGTTCATCCTAAGAAAGAGACTAACTTGGGACGAACTTAGACAAACCTTAGAATGAGACTAACGTTTGTCTTTGTTCATCCCAAGTTAGTCTCGTTAGTCTCATTTAAAGGTTTGTCTAAGTTCGTCCTTAGAAAGAGACTAACTTGGGACGAACTTAGACAAACCATAGAATGAGACTAACGTTTGTCTTTGTTCCTCCCAAGTTAGTCTCGTTAGTCTCAATCTATGGTTTGTCTAAGTTCGTCCTTAGAAAGAGACTAACTTGGGACGATCTTAGACAAACCTTAGAATGAGACTAACATTTGTCTTTGTTCGTCCCAAGTTAGTCTCGTTAGTCTCATTCTATGGTTTGTCTAAGTTCGTCCTTAGAAAGAGTTTAACTTGGGACGAACTTAGACAAACCTTAGAATGAGACTAACGTTTGTCTTTGTTCGTCCCAAGTTAGTCTCATTAGTCTCATTTTAAGGTTTGTTTAAGTTCGTCCTTAGAAAGAGACTAACTTGGGACGAACTTAGACAACCCTTAGAATGAGACTAACATTTGTCTTTGTTTGTCCCAAGTTTGTCTCATTGGTCTCATTTTAAGGTTTGTCTAAGTTTGTCCTTAGAAAGAAACTAACTTGGGACGAACTTAGACAAACCTTAGAAGGAGACTAACGTTTGTCTTTGTTCTTCCCAAGTTAGTCTCTTTAGTCTCATTCTATGGTTTTCTAAGTTTGTCCTTAGAATGAGACTAACTTGGTACGAACTTAGCCAAACCTTAGAATGAGACTAACGTTTGTCTTTGTTTGTCCCAAGTTAGTCTCGTTCAATGGTTTGTCTAAGTTCGTCCATAGAAAGAGACTAACTTGGGACGAACTTAGACAAACCTTAGAATGAGACTAACGTTTGTCTTTGTTCGTCCCAAGTTAGTCTCGTTAGTCTCAATTTAAGGTTTGTCTAAGTTCGTCCTTAGAAAGAGACTAACTTGGTACGAACTTAGACAAACCATAGAATGAGACTAACGTTTGTCTTTGTTCCTCCCAAGTTAGTCACGTTAGTCTCATTCTATGGTTTGTCTAAGTTCGTCCTTAGAAAGAGACTAACTTGGGACGAACTTAGAGAAACCTTAGAATGAGACTAACGTTTGTCTTTGTTCGTCCCAAGTTAGTCTCGTTCAATGGTTTGTCTAAGTTTGTCCTTAGAAAGAGACTAACTTGGGACGAACTTAGACAACCCTTAGAATGAGACCAACGTTTGTCTTTGTTCGTCCCAAGTTAGTCTCGTTAGTCTCATTTTAAGGTTTGTCTAAGTTCGTCCTTAGAAAGAGACTAACTTGGGACGAACTTAGACAAACCATAGAATGAGACTAACGTTTGTCTTTGTTCCTCCCAAGTTAGTCTCGTTAGTCTCATTCTATGGTTTGTCTAAGTTCGTCCTTAGAAAGAGACTAACTTGGGACGAACTTAGACAAACCTTAGAATGAGACTAACGTTTGTCTTTGTTCGTCCCAAGTTAGTCTCGTTCAATGGTTTGTCTAAGTTCGTCCTTAGAAAGAGACTAACTTGGGACGAACTTAGAGAAACCTTAGAATGAGACTAACGTTTGTCTTTGTTCGTCCCAAGTTAGTCTCGTTAGTCTCAATTTTAGGTTTGGCTAAGTTCGTCCTTAGAAAGAGACTAACTTGGGACGAACTTAGACAAACCATAGAATGAGACTAACGTTTGTCTTTGTTCCTCCCAAGTTAGTCTCGTTAGTCTCATTCTATGGTTTGTCTAAGTTCGTCCTTAGAAAGAGACTAACTTGGGACGAACTTAGACAAACCTTAGAATGAGACTAATGTTTGTCTTTGTTCGTGCCAAGTTAGTCTCGTTCAATGGTTTGTCTAAGTTCATCCTTAGAAAGAGACTAACTTGGGACGAACTTAGACAAACCTTAGAATGAGACTAACGTTTGTCTATGTTCGTCCCAAGTTAGTCTCGTTAGTCTCATTTTAAGGTTTGTCTAAGTTCGTCCTTAGAAAGAGACTAACTTGGGACGAACTTAGACTAACCTTAGAATGAGACTAACGTTTGCCTTTGTTCGTCCCAAGTTAGTCTCGTTAGTCTCAATTTAAGGTTTGTCTAAGTTCGTCCTTGGAAAGAGACTAACTTAGGACGAACTTAGACAAACCTTAGAATGAGACTAACGTTTGTCTTTGTTCGTCCCAAGTTAGTCTCGTTGGTCTCATTTTAAGGTTTGTCTAAGTTCGTCCTTAGAAAGAGACTAACTTGGGACAAACTTAGACAAACCTTAGAATGAGACTAACGTTTGTCTTTGTTCGTCCCAAGTTAGTCTCGTTCAATGTTTTGTCTAAGTTCGTCCTTAGAAAGAGACTAACTTGGGACGAACTTAGAGAAACCTTAGAATGAGACTAACGTTTGTCTTTGTTCGTCCCAAGTTAGTCTCGTTAGTCTCATTTTAAGGTTTGTTTAAGTTCGTCCTTAGAAAGAGACTAACTTGGGACGAACTTAGACAAACCATAGAATGAGACTAACGTTTGTCTTTGTTCCACCCAAGTTAGTATCGTTAGTCTCATTCTATGGGTTGTCTAAGTTCGTCCTTAGAAAGAGACTAACTTGGGACGAACTTAGACAAACCTTAGAATGAGACTAATGTTTGTCTTTGTTCGTCCCAAGTTAGTCTTGTCAATGGTTTGTCTAAGTTCGTCCTTAGAAAGAGACTAACTTGGGACGAACTTAGACAAACCTTAGAATGAGACTAACGTTTGTCTTTGTTCGTCCCAAGTTAGTCTCATTAGTCTCAATTTAAGGTTTGTCTAAGTTCGTCCTTAGAAAGAGACTAACTTGGGTTGAACTTAGACAAACCATAGAATGAGACTAACGTTTGTCTTTGTTCCTCCCAAGTTAGTCTCGTTAGTCTCATTCTATGGTTTGTCTAAGTTCGTCCTTAGAAAGAGACTAACTTGGGACAAACTTAGAAAAACCTTAGAATGAGACTAACGTTTGTCTTTGTTCGTCCCAAGTTAGTCTCGTTCAATGGTTTGCCTAAGTTCATCCTAAGAAAGAGACTAACTTGGGACGAACTTAGACAAACCTTAGAATGAGACTAACGTTTGTCTTTGTTCATCCCAAGTTAGTCTCGTTAGTCTCATTTAAAGGTTTGTTTAAGTTCGTCCTTAGAAAGAGACTAACTTGGGACGGACTTAGACAAACCATAGAATGAGACTAACGTTTGTCTTTGTTCCTCCCAAGTTAGTCTCGTTAGTCTCAATCTATGGTTTGTCTAAGTTCGTCCTTAGAAAGAGACTAACTTGGGACGATCTTAGACAAACCTTAGAATGAGACTAACATTTGTCTTTGTTCGTCCCAAGTTAGTCTCGTTAGTCTCATTCTATGGTTTGTCTAAGTTCGTCCTTAGAAAGAGTTTAACTTGGGACGAACTTAGACAAACCTTAGAATGAGACTAACGTTTGTCGTTGTTCGTCCCAAGTTAGTCTCATTAGTCTCATTTTAAGGTTTGTTTAAGTTCGTCCTTAGAAAGAGACTAACTTGGGACGAACTTAGACAACCCATAGAATGAGACTAACATTTGTCTTTGTTTGTCCCAAGTTTGTCTCATTGGTCTCATTTTAAGGTTTGTCTAAGTTTGTCCTTAGAAAGAAACTAACTTGGGACGAACTTAGACAAACCTTAGAAGGAGACTAACGTTTGTCTTTGTTCTTCCCAAGTTAGTCTCTTTAGTCTCATTCTATGGTTTTCTAAGTTTGTCCTTAGAATGAGACTAACTTGGTACGAACTTAGCCAAACCTTAGAATGAGACTAACGTTTGTCTTTGTTTGTCCCAAGTTAGTCTCGTTTAATGGTTTGTCTAAGTTCGTCCATAGAAAGAGACTAACTTGGGACGAACTTAGACAAACCTTAGAATGAGACTAACGTTTGTCTTTGTTCGTCCCAAGTTAGTCTCGTTAGTCTCAATTTAAGGTTTGTCTAAGTTCGTCCTTAGAAAGAGACTAACTTGGTACGAACTTAGACAAACCATAGAATGAGACTAACGTTTGTCTTTGTTCCTCCCAAGTTAGTCACGTTAGTCTCATTCTATGGTTTGTCTAAGTTCGTCCTTAGAAAGAGACTAACTTGGGACGAACTTAGAGAAACCTTAGAATGAGACTAACGTTTGTCTTTGTTCGTCCCAAGTTAGTCTCGTTCAATGGTTTGTCTAAGTTCGTCCTTAGAAAGAGACTAACTTGGGACGAACTTAGACAACCCTTAGAATGAGACCAACGTTTGTCTTTGTTCGTCCCAAGTTAGTCTCGTTAGTCTCATTTTAAGGTTTGTCTAAGTTCGTCCTTAGAAAGAGACTAACTTGGGACGAACTTAGACAAACCATAGAATGAGACTAACGTTTGTCTTTGTTCCTCCCAAGTTAGTCTCGTTAGTCTCATTCTATGGTTTGTCTAAGTTCGTCCTTAGAAAGAGACTAACTTGGGACGAACTTAGACAAACCTTAGAATGAGACTAATGTTTGTCTTTGTTCGTCCCAAGTTAGTCTCGTTCAATGGTTTGTCTAAGTTCATCCTTTGAAAGAGACTAACTTGGGACGAACTTAGACAAACCTTAGAATGAGACTAACGTTTGTGTATGTTCGTCCCAAGTTTGTCTCGTTAGTCTCATTTTAAGGTTTGTCTAAATTCGTCCTTAGAAAGAGACTAACTTGGGATGAACTTAGACAAACCTTAGAATGAGACTAACGTTTGTCTTTGTTCGTCCCAAGTTAGTCTCGTTAGTCTCATTTTAAGGTTTGTCTAAGTTCTTCCTTGGAAAGAGACTAACTTAGGACGAACTTAGACAAACCTTAGAATGAGACTAACGTTTGTCTTTGTTCGTCCCAAGTTAGTCTCGTTGGTCTCATTTTAAGGTTTGTCTAAGTTCGTCCTTAGAAAGAGACTAACTTTGGACGAACTTAGACAAACCTTAGAATGAGACTAACGTTTGTCTTTGTTCGTCCCAAGTTAGTCGCGTTCAATGGTTTGTCTAAGTTCGTCCTTAGAAAGAGACTAACTTGGGACGAACTTAGAGAAACCTTAGAATGAGACTAACGTTTGTCTTTGTTCGTCCCAAGTTAGTCTCGTTAGTCTCATTTTAAGGTTTGTCTAAGTTCATCCTTAGAAAGACACTAACTTGGGACGAACTTAGACAAACCTTAGAATGAGACTAACGTTTTTCTTTGTTCCTCCCAAGTTAGTCTCGTTAGTCTCATTCTATGGTTTGTCTAAGTTCGTCCTTAGAAAGAGACTAACTTGGGACGAACTTAGACAAACCTTAGAATGAGACTAATGTTTGTCTTTGTTCGTCCCAAGTTAGTCTCGTTCAATGGTTTGTCTAAGTTCGTCCTTAGAAAGAGACTAACTTGGGACGAACTTAGACAAACCTTAGAATGAGACTAACGTTTGTCTTTGTTTGTCCCAAGTTAGTCTCGTTAGTCTCAATTTAAGGTTTGTCTAAGTTCGTCCTTAGAATGAGACTAACTTGGGACGAACTTAGACAAACCATAGAATGTGACTAACGTTTGTCTTTGTTCCTCCCAAGTTAGTCTCGTTAGTCTCATTCTATGGTTTGTCTAAGTTCGTCCTTAGAAAGAGACTAACTTGGGACGAACTTAGACAAACCATAGAATGAGACTAACGTTTGTCTTTGTTCGTCCCAAGTTAGTCTCGTTCAATGGTTTGTCTAAGTTCGTCCTTAGAAAGAGACTAACTTGGGACGAACTTAGACAACCCTTAGAATGAGACTAACGTTTGTCTTTGTTCGTCCCAAGTTAGTCTCGTTAGTCTCATTTTAAGGTTTGTCTAAGTTCGTCCTTAGAAAGAGACTAACTTGGGACGAACTAAGACAAACCATAGAATGAGACTAACGTTTGTCTTTGTTCCTCCCAAGTTAGTCTTGTTAGTTTCATTCTATGGTTTGTCTAAGTTCGTCCTTACAAAGAGACTAACTTGGGACGAACTTAGACAAACCTTAGAATGAGACTAATGTTTGTCTTTGTTCGTCCCAAGTAAGTCTCGTTCAATGGTTTGTCTAAGTTCGTCCTTAGAAAGAGACTAACTTGGGACGAACTTAGACAAACCTTAGAATGAGACTAACGTTTGTCTTTGTTCGTCCCAAGTTAGTCTCATTAGTCTCAATTTAAGGTTTGTCTAAGTTCGTCCTTAGAAAGAGACTAACTTGGGTTGAACTTAGACAAACCATAGAATGAGACTAACGTTTGTCTTTGTTCCTCCCAAGTTAGTCTCGTTAGTCTCATTCTATGGTTTGTCTAAGTTCGTCCTTAGAAAGAGACTAACTTGGGACGAACTTATACAAACCTTAGAATGAGACTAACGTTTGTCTTTGTTCGTCCCAAGTTAGTCTCGTTCATTGGTTTGTCTAAGTTCGTCCTAAGAAAGAGACTAACTTGGGACGAACTTAGACAAACCTTAGAATGAGACTAACGTTTGTCTTTGTTCGTACCAAGTTAGTCTCGTTAGTCTCATTTAAAGGTTTGTCTAAGTTCGTCCTTAGAAAGAGACTAACTTGGTACGAATTTAGAAAAACCATAGAATGAGACTAACGTTTGTCTTTGTTCCTCCCAAGTTAGTCTCGTTAGTCTCATTCTATGGTTTGTCTAAGTTCGTCCTTAGAAAGAGACTAACTTGGGACGATCTTAGCCAAACCTTAGAATGAGACTAACATTTGTCTTTGTTCGTCCCAAGTTAGTCTCGTTAGTCTCATTCTATGGTTTGTCTAAGTTCGTCCTTAGAAAGAGACTAACTTGGGACGAACTTAGACAAACCTTAGAAAGAGACTAACGTTTGTCTTTGTTCGTCCCAAGTTAGTCTCATTAGTCTCATTTTAAGGTTTGTTTAAGTTCATCCTTAGAAAGAGACTAACTTGGGACGAACTTAGACAAACCTTAGAATGAGACTAACATTTGTCTTTGTTTGTCCCAAGTTAGTCTCATTGGTCTCATTTTAAGGTTTGTCTAAGTTCGTCCTTAGAAAGAGACTAACTTGGGACGAACTTAGACAAACCTTAGAAGGAGACTAACGTTTGTCTTTATTCTTCCCAAGTTAGTCTCTTTAGTCTCATTCTATGGTTTTCTAAGTTTGTCCTTAGAAAGAGACTAACTTGGTACGAACTTAGCCAAACCTTAGAATGAGACTAACGTTTGTCTTTGTTCGTCGCAAGTTAGTCTCGTTCAATGGTTTGTCTAAGTTCGTCCATAGAAAGAGACTAACTTGGGACGAACTTAAACAAACCTTAGAATGAGACTAATGTTTGTCTTTGTTCGTCCCAAGTTACTCTCGTTAGTCTCAATTTAAGGTTTGGCTAAGTTCGTCCTTAGAAAGAGACTAACTTGGGACGATCTTAGACAAACCATAGAATGAGACTAACGTTTGTCTTTGTTCCTCCCAAGTTAGTCTCGTTAGTCTCATTCTATGGTTTGTCTAAGTTCTTCCTTAGAAAGAGACTAACTTGGGACGAACTTAGACAAACCTTAGAATGAGACTAACGTTTGTCTTTGTTCGTCCCAAGTTAGTCTCGTTCAATGGTTTGTCTAAGTTTGTCCTTAGAAAGAGACTAACTTGGGACAAACTTAGACAAACCTTAGAATGAGACTAACGTTTGACTTTGTTCGTCCCAAGTTAGTCTCGTTGGTCTCATTTTAAGGTTTGTCTAAGTTCGTCCTTAGAAAGAGACTAACTTGGGACGAACTTAGACAAACCTTAGAATGAGACTAACGTTTGTCTTTGTTCGTCCCAAGTTAGTCTCGTTCAATGTTTTGTCTAAGTTCGTCCTTAGAAAGAGACTAACTTGGGACGAACTTAGAGAAACCTTAGAATGAGACTAACGTTTGTCTTTGTTCGTCCCAAGTTAGTCTCGTTAGTCTCATTTTAAGGTTTGTCTAAGTTCGTCCTTAGAAAGAGACTAACTTGGGACGAACTTAGACAAACCATAGAATGAGACTAACGTTTGTCTTTGTTCCCAAGTTAGTATCGTTAGTCTCATTCTATGGTCTGTCTAAGTTCGTCCTTAGAAAGAGACTAACTTGGGACGAACTTAGACAAACCTTAGAATGAGACTAATGTTTGTCTTTGTTCGTCCCAAGTTAGTCTCGTTCAATGGTTTGTCTAAGTTCGTCCTTAGAAAGAGACTAACTTGGGACGAACTTAGACAAACCTTAGAATGAGACTAACGTTTGTCTTTGTTCGTCCCAAGTTAGTCTCGTTAGTCTCAATTTAAGGTTTGGCTAAGTTCGTCCTTAGAAAGAGACTAACTTGGGACGATCTTAGACAAACCATAGAATGAGACTAACGTTTGTCTTTGTTCCTCCCAAGTTAGTCTCGTTAGTCTCATTCTATGGTTTGTCTAAGTTCGTCCTTAGAAAAAGACTAACTTGGGACGAACTTAGACAAACCTTAGAATGAGACTAACGTTTGTCTTTGTTCGTCCCAAGTTAGTCTCGTTCAATGGTTTGTCTAAGTTTGTCCTTAGAAAGAGACTAACTTGGGACAAACTTAGACAAACCTTAGAATGAGACTAACGTTTGACTTTGTTCGTCCCAAGTTAGTCTCGTTGGTCTCATTTTAAGGTTTGTCTAAGTTCATCCTTAGAAAGAGACTAACTTGGGACGAACTTAGACAAACCTTAGAATGAGACTAACGTTTGTCTTTGTTCGTCCCAAGTTAGTCTCGTTCAATGTTTTGTCTAAGTTCGTCCTTAGAAAGAGACTAACTTGGGACGAACTTAGAGAAACCTTAGAATGAGACTAACGTTTGTCTTTGTTCGTCCCAAGTTAGTCTCGTTAGTCTCATTTTAAGGTTTGTCAAAGTTCGTCCTTAGAAAGAGACTAACTTGGGACGAACTTAGACAAACCATAGAATGAGACTAACGTTTGTCTTTGTTCCACCCAAGTTAGTATCGTTAGTCTCATTCTATGGTTTGTCTAAGTTCGTCCTTAGAAAGAGACTAACTTGGGACGAACATAGACAAACCTTAGAATGAGACTAATGTTTGTCTTTGTTCGTCCCAAGTTAGTCTCGTTCAATGGTTTGTCCAAGTTCGTCCTTAGAAAGAGACTAACTTGGGACGAACTTAGACAAACCTTAGAATGAGACTAACGTTTGTCTTTGTTCGTCCCAAGTTAGTCTCGTTAGTCTCAATTTAAGGTTTGTCTAAGTTCGTCCTTAGAAACAGACTAACTTGGGTTGAACTTAGACAAACCATAGAATGAGACTAACGTTTGTCTTTGTTCCTCACAAGTTAGTCTCGTTAGTCTCATTCTATGGTTTGTCTAAGTTCGTCCTTAGAAAGAGACTAACTTGGGACAAACTTAGAGAAACCTTAGAATGAGACTAACGTTTGTCTTTGTTCGTCCCAAGTTAGTCTCGTTCAATGGTTTGCCTAAGTTCATCCTAAGAAAGAGACTAACTTGGGACGAACTTAGACAAACCTTAGAATGAGACTAACGTTTGTCTTTGTTCGTCCCAAGTTAGTCTCGTTAGTCTCATTTAAAAGTTTGTCTAAATTCGTCCTTAGAAAGAGACTAACTTGGGACGAACTTAGACAAACCATAGAATGAGACTAACGTTTGTCTTTGTTCCTCCCAAGTTAGTCTCGTTAGTCTCAATCTATGGTTTGTCTAAGTTCGTCCTTAGAAAGAGACTAACTTGGGACGATCTTAGACAAACCTTAGAATGAGACTAACATTTGTCTTTGTTCGTCCCAAGTTAGTCTCGCTAGTCTCATTCTATGGTTTGTCTAAGTTCGTCCTTAGAAAGAGTTTCACTTGGGACGAACTTAGACAAACCTTAGAATGAGACTAACGTTTGTCTTTGTTCGTCCCAAGTTAGTCTCATTAGTCTCATTTTAAGGTTTGTTTAAGTTCGTCCTTAGAAAGAGACTAACTTGGGACGAACTTAGACAAACCTTAGAAAGAGACTAACATTTGTCTTTGTTTGTCCTAAGTTTGTCTCATTGGTCTCATTTTAAGGTTTGTCTAAGTTCGTCCTTAGAAAGAAACTAACTTGGGACGAACTTAGACAAACCTTAGAAGGAGACTAACGTTTGTCTTTGTTCTTCCCAAGTTAGTCTCTTTAGTCTCATTCTATGGTTTTATAAGTTTGTCCTTAGAATGAGACTAACTTGGTACGAACTTAGCCAAACCTTAGAATGAGACTAACGTTTGTCTTTGTTCGTCCCAAGTTAGTCTCGTTCAATGGTTTGTCTAAGTTCGTCCATAGAAAGAGACTAACTTGGGACGAACTTAGACAAACCTTAGAATGAGACTAACGTTTGTCTTTGTTCGTCCCAAGTTAGTCTCGTTAGTCTCAATTTAAGGTTTGTCTAAGTTCGTCCTTAGAAAGAGACTAACTTGGTACGAACTTAGACAAACCATAGAATGAGACTAACGTTTGTCTTTGTTCCTCCCAAGTTAGTCACGTTAGTCTCATTCTATGGTTTGTCTAAGTTCGTCCTTAGAAAGAGACTAACTTGGGACGAACTTAGACAAACCTTAGAATGAGACTAACGTTTGTCTTTGTTCGTCCCAAGTTAGTCTCGTTCAATGGTTTGTCTAAGTTCGTCCTTAGAAAGAGACTAACTTGGGACGAACTTAGACAACCCTTAGAATGAGACTAACGTTTGTCTTTGTTCGTCCCAAGTTAGTCTCGTTAGCCTCATTTTAAGGGTTGTCTAAGTTCGTCCTAAGAAAGAGACTAACTTGGGACGAACTTAGACAAACCATAGAATGAGACTAACGTTTGTCTTTGTTCCTCCCAAGTTAGTCTCGTTAGTCTCATTCTATGGTTTGTCTAAGTTCGTCCTTAGAAAGAGACTAACTTGGGACAAACTTAGACAAACCTTAGAATGAGACTAATGTTTGTCTTTGTTCGTCCCAAGTTAGTCTCGTTCAATGGTTTATCTAAGTTCATCCTTAGAAAGAGACTAACTTGGGACGAACTTAGACAAACCTTAGAATGAGACTAACGTTTGTCTATGTTCGTCCCAAGTTAGTCTCGTTAGTCTCATTTTAAGGTTTGTCTAAGTTCGTCCTTAGAAAGAGACTAACTTGGGTTGAACTTAGACAAACCATAGAATGAGACTAACGTTTGTCTTTGTTCCTCCCAAGTTAGTCTCGTTAGTCTCATTCTATGGTTTGTCTAAGTTCGTCCTTAGAAAGAGACTAACTTGGGACGAACTTATACAAACCTTAGAATGAGACTAACGTTTGTCTTTGTTCGTCCCAAGTTAGTCTCGTTCATTGGTTTGTCTAAGTTCGTCCTAAGAAAGAGACTAACTTGGGACGAACTTAGACAAACCTTAGAATGAGACTAACGTTTGTCTTTGTTCGTACCAAGTTAGTCTCGTTAGTCTCATTTAAAGCTTTGTCTAAGTTCGTCCTTAGAAAGAGACTAACTTGGGACGAATTTAGACAAACCATAGAATAAGACTAACGTTTGTCTTTGTTCCTCCCAAGTTAGTCTCGTTAGTCTCATTCTATGGTTTGTCTAAGTTCGTCCTTAGAAAGAGACTAACTTGGGACGAACTTAGACAAACCTTAGAATGAGACTAACGTTTGTCTTTGTTCGTCCCAAGTTAGTCTCATTAGTCTCATTTTAAGGTTTGTTGAAGTTCGTCATTAGAAAGAGACTAACTTGGGACGAACTTAGACAAACCTTAGAATGAGACTAACATTTGTCTTTGTTTGTCCCAAGTTAGTCTCATTGGTCTCATTTTAAGGTTTGTCTAAGTTCGTCCTTAGAAAGAGACTAACTTGGGACGAACTTAGACAAACCTTAGAAGGAGACTAACGTTTGTCTTTTTTCTTCCCAAGTTAGTCTCTTTAGTCTCATTCTATGGTTTTCTAAGTTTGTCCTTAGAAAGAGACTAACTTGGTACGAACTTAGCCAAACCTTAGAATGAGACTAACGTTTGTCTTTGTTCGTCGCAAGTTAGTCTCGTTCAATGGTTTGTCTAAGTTCGTCCATAGAAAGAGACTAACTTGGGACGAACTTAAACAAACCTTAGAATGAGACTAACGTTTGTCTTTGTTCGTCCCAAGTTAGTCTCGTTAGTCTCAATTTAAGGTTTGGCTAAGTTCGTCCTTAGAAAGAGACTAACTTGGGACGATCTTAGACAAACCATAGAATGAGACTAACGTTTGTCTTTGTTCCTCCCAAGTTAGTCTCGTTAGTCTCATTCTATAGTTTGTCTAAGTTCGTCCTTAGAAAGAGACTAACTTGGGACGAACTTAGACAAACCTTAGAATGAGACTAACGTTTGTCTTTGTTCGTCCCAAGTTAGTCTCGTTCAATGGTTTGTCTAAGTTTGTCCTTAGAAAGAGACTAACTTGGGACAAACTTAGACAAACCTTAGAATGAGACTAACGTTTGACTTTGTTCGTCCCAAGTTAGTCTCGTTAGTCTCATTTTAAGGTTTGTCTAAGTTCGTCCTTAGAAAGAGACTAACTTGGGACGAACTTAGACAAACCATAGAATGAGACTAACGTTTGTCTTTGTTCCTCCCAAGTTAGTCTCGTTAGTCTCATTCTATGGTTTGTCTAAGTTCGTCCTTAGAAAGAGACTAACTTGGGACGAACTTAGACAAACCTAAGAATGAGACTAACGTTTGTCTTTGTTCGTCCCAAGTTAGTCTCGTTAGTCTCATTCTATGGTTTGTCTAAGTTCGTCCTTAGAAAGAGACTAACTTGGGACGAACTTAGACAAACCTTAGAATGAGACTAACGTTTGTCTTTGTTCGTCCCAAGTTAGTCTCGTTAGTCTCATTTTAAGGTTTGTCTAAGTTTGTCCTTAGAAAGAGACTAACTTGGGACGAACTTAGACAAACCTTAGAATGAGACTAACATTTGTCTTTGTTCGTCCCAAGTTAGTCTCCTTAGTCTCATTTTAAGGTTTGTCTAAGTTCGTCCTTAGAAAGAGACTAACTTGGGACGAACTTAGACAAACCATAGAATGAGACTAATGTTTGTCTTTGTTCGTCCCAAGTTAGTCTCGTTAGTCTCATTCTATGGTTTGTCTAAGTTCGTCCTTAGAAACAGACTAACTTGGGATGAACATATACAAACCTTAGAATGAGACTAACGTTTGTCTTTGTTCGTCCCAAGTTAGTCTCGTTAGTCTCATTTTACGGTTTGTCTTTGTTCTTCCCGAGTTAGTCTCGTTAGTCTCATTCTATGGTTTATCTAAGTTTGTCGTTATAAAGAGACTAACTTGGGACGAACTTAGACAAACCTTAGAATGAGACTAACGTTTTTTTGGTTCGTCCCAAGTTAAACTCCTTAGTCTCAATTTAAGGTTTGTCTAAGTTCGTCCTTTGAAAGAGACCAACTTCGGACACACTTAGACAAACATTAGAATGAGACTAACGTTTGTCTTTGTTCGTCCCAAGTTAGTCTCGTTAGTCTCATTTTAAGGTTTGTCTAAGTTCGTCCTTAGAAAGAGACTAACTTGGGACGAACTTAGACAAACCTTAGAATGAGACTAACGTTTGTCTTTGTTCGTCCCAAGTTAGTCTCGTTCAATGGTTTGTCTAAGTTCGTCCTTAGAAAGAGACTAACTTGGGACGAACTTAGACAACCCTTAGAATGAGACTAACGTTTGTCTTTGTTCGTCCCAAGTTAGTCTCGTTAGTCTCATTTTAAGGTTTGTCTAAGTTCGTCCTTAGAAAGAGACTAACTTGGGACGAACTTAGACAAACCATAGAATGAGACTAACGTTTGTCTTTGTTCCTCCCAAGTTAGTCTCGTTAGTCTCATTCTATGGTTTGTCTAAGTTCGTCCTTAGAAAGAGACTAACTTGGGACGAACTTAGACAAACCTTAGAATGAGACTAATGTTTGTCTTTGTTCGTCCCAAGTTAGTCTCGTTCAATGGTTTGTCTAAGTTCATCCTTAGAAAGAGACTAACTTGGGACGAACTTAGACAAACCTTAGAATGAGACTAACGTTTGTCTATGTTCGTCCCAAGTTAGTCTCGTTAGTCTCATTTTAAGGTTTGTCTAAGTTCGTCCTTAGAAAGAGACTAACTTGGGTTGAACTTAGACAAACCATAGAATGAGACTAACGTTTGTCTTTGTTCCTCCCAAGTTAGTCTCGTTAGTCTCATTCTATGGTTTGTCTAAGTTCGTCCTTAGAAAGAGACTAACTTGGGACGAACTTATACAAACCTTAGAATGAGACTAACGTTTGTCTTTGTTCGTCCCAAGTTAGTCTCGTTCATTGGTTTGTCTAAGTTCGTCCTAAGAAAGAGACTAACTTGGGACGAACTTAGACAAACCTTAGAATGAGACTAACGTTTGTCTTTATTCGTACCAAGTTAGTCTCGTTAGTCTCATTTAAAGGTTTGTCTAAGTTCGTCCTTAGAAAGAGACTAACTTGGGACGAATTTAGACAAACCATAGAATGAGACTAACGTTTGTCTTTGTTCCTCCCAAGTTAGTCTCGTTAGTCTCATTCTATGGTTTGTCTAAGTTCGTCCTTAGAAAGAGACTAACTTGGGACGAACTTAGACAAACCTTAGAATGAGACTAACGTTTGTCTTTGTTCGTCCCAAGTTAGTCTCATTAGTCTCATTTTAAGGTTTGTTGAAGTTCGTCCTTAGAAAGAGACTAACTTGGGACGAACTTAGACAAACCTTAGAATGAGACTAACATTTGTCTTTGTTTGTCCCAAGTTAGTCTCATTGGTCTCATTTTAAGGTTTGTCTAAGTTCGTCCTTAGAAAGAGACTAACTTGGGACGAACTTAGACAAACCTTAGAAGGAGACTAACGTTTGTCTTTGTTCTTCCCAAGTTAGTCTCTTTAGTCTCATTCTATGGTTTTCTAAGTTTGTCCTTAGAAAGAGACTAACTTGGTACAAAGTTAGCCAAACCTTAGAATGAGACTAACGTTTGTCTTTGTTTGTCGCAAGTTAGTCTCGTTCAATGGTTTGTCTAAGTTCGTCCATAGAAAGAGACTAACTTGGGACGAACTTAAACAAACCTTAGAATGAGACTAACGTTTGTCTTTGTTCGTCCCAAGTTAGTCTCGTTAGTCTCAATTTAAGGTTTGGCTAAGTTCGTCCTTAGAAAGAGACAAACTTGGGACGATCTTAGACAAACCATAGAATGAGACTAACGTTTGTCTTTGTTCCTCCCAAGTTAGTCTCGTTAGTCTCATTCTATGGTTTGTCTAATTTCGTCCTTAGAAAGAGACAAACTTGGGACGAACTTAGACAAACCTTAGAATGAGGCTAACGTTTGTCTTTGTTCGTCCCAAGTTAGTCTCGTTCAATGGTTTGTCTAAGTTTGTCCTTAGAAAGAGACTAACTTGGTACAAAGTTAGCCAAACCTTAGAATGAGACTAACGTTTGTCTTTGTTTGTCGCAAGTTAGTCTCGTTCAATGGTTTGTCTAAGTTCGTCCATAGAAAGAGACTAACTTGGGACGAACTTAAACAAACCTTAGAATGAGACTAACGTTTGACTTTGTTCGTCCCAAGTTAGTCTCGTTAGTCTCATTTTAAGGTTTGTCTAAGTTCGTCCTTAGAAAGAGACTAACTTGGGACGAACTTAGACAAACCATAGAATGAGACTAACGTTTGTCTTTGTTCCTCCCAAGTTAGTCTCGTTAGTCTCATTCTATGGTTTGTCTAAGTTCGTCCTTAGAAAGAGACTAACTTGGGACGAACTTAGACAAACCTTAGAATGAGACTAACGTTTGTCTTTGTTCGTCCCAAGTTAGTCTCGTTAGTCTCATTCTATGGTTTGTCTAAGTTCGTCCTTAGAAAGAGACTAACTTGGGACGAACTTAGACAAACCTTAGAATGAGACTAACGTTTGTCTTTGTTCGTCCCAAGTTAGTCTCGTTAGTCTCATTTTAAGGTTTGTCTAAGTTTGTCCTTAGAAAGAGACTAACTTGGGACGAACTTAGAGAAACCTTAGAATGAGACTAACATTTGTCTTTGTTCGTCCCAAGTTAGTCTCCTTAGTCTCATTTTAAGGTTTGTCTAAGTTCGTCCTTAGAAAGAGACTAACTTGGGACGAACTTAGACAAACCTTAGAATGAGACTAATGTTTGTCTTTGTTCGTCCCAAGTTAGTCTCGTTAGTCTCATTTTAAGGTTTGTCTAACTTCGTCCTAACAAAGAGACTAACTTGGGACGAACTTAGACAAACCTTAGAATGAGACTAATGTTTGTCTTTGTTCGTCCCATGTTAGTCTCGTTAGTCTCATTCTATGGTTTGTCTAAGTTCGTCCTTAGAAAGAGACTAACTTGGGACGAACTTAGACAAACCTTAGAATGAGACAAACGTTTGTCTTAGTCCGTCCCAAGTTAGTCTCGTTAGTCTCATTCTACGGTTTGTCTTTGTTCTTCCCGAGTTAGTCTCGTTAGTCTCATTCTATGGTTTATCTAAGTTTGTCGTTATAAAGAGACTAACTTGGGACGAACTTAGACAAACCTTAGAATGAGACTAACGTTTTTTTGGTTCGTCCCAAGTTAAACTCCTTAGTCTCAATTTAAGGTTTGTCTAAGTTCGTCCTTTGAAAGAGACCAACTTCGGACAAACTGAGACAAACATTAGAATGAGACTAACGTTTGTCTTTGTTCGTCGCAAGTTAGTCTCGTTAGTCTCATTTTAAGGTTTGTCTAAGTTCGTTCTTAGAAAGAGCTAACTTGGGACAAACTTAGACAAACCTTAGAATGAGACTAACGTTTGTCTTTGTTCATCCCAACTTAGTCTCGTTAGTCTCATTCTATGGTTTGACTAAGTTCGTCCATAGAAAGAGACTAACTTGGGACGAATTTAGACAAACATTAGAATGAGACTAACGTTTGTCTTTGTTCGTCCCAAGTTAGTCTCGTTAGTCTCATTTTAAGGTTTGTCTAAGTTCGTTATTAGAAAGAGCTAACTTGGGACAAACTTAGACAAACCTTAGAATGAGACTAACGTTTGTCTTTGTTCATCCCAACTTAGTCTCGTTAGTCTCATTCTATGGTTTGACTAAGTTCGTCGTTAGAAGGAGACTAACTTGAGATGAACTTTGACAAACCTTAGAATGAGACTAACGTTTGTCTTTGTTCATCCCAAGTTTGTCTCGTTAGTCTCATTATATGGTTTATCTAAGTTCGTCGTTAGAAAGAGACTAACTTGGGACGAACTTAGACAAACCTTAGAATGAGACTAATGTTTGTCTTTGTTCGTCCCAAGTTAGTCTCCTTAGTCTCATTTTAAGGTTTGTCTAAGTTCATCCTTAGAAAGAGACTAACTTGGGACGAACTTAGACAAACCTTAGAATGAGACTAACGTTTGTCTTTGTTCCTCCCAAGTTAGTCTCGTTAGTCTCATTTTAAGGTTTGTCTAAGTTCGTCCTTAGAAAGAGACTAACTTGGGACGAACTTAGACAAACCTTAGAATGAGCCCAACGTTTGTCTTTGTTCGTCCCAAGTTAGTCTCGTTAGTCTCACTCTATGGTTTATCTAAGTTCGTCGTTAGAAAGAGACTAACTTGGGACGAACTTAGACAAACCTTAGAACGAGACTAACGTTTGTCTTTGTTCGTCCCAAGTTAGTCTCGTTCAATGGTTTGTCTATGTTCGTCCTTAGAAAGAGACTAACCTGGGATGAACCTAGACAAACCTTAGAATGAGACTAATGTTTGTCTTTGTTCGTCCCAAGTTAGTCTCGTTAGTCTCATTTTAAGGTTTATCTAATTTCGTCCTTAGAAAGAGACTAACTTGGGACGAACTTAGACAAACCTTAGAATGAGCCTAACGTTTGTCTTTGTTCGTCCCAAGTTAGTCTCGTTAGTCTCACTCTATGGTTTATCTAAGTTCGTCGTTAGAAAGAGACTAACTTGGGACGAACTTAGACAAACCTTAGAACGAGACTAACGTTTGTCTTTGTTCGTCCCAAGTTAGTCTTGTTAAATGGTTTGTCTAAGTTCGTCCTTAGAAAGAGACTAACTTGGGACGATCTTAGACAAACCTTAGAATGAGACTAACGTTTGTCTTTGTTGGTCCCAAGTTAGTCTCGTTTGTCTCATTCTATGGTTTGTCTAAGTTCGTCCTTAGAAAGAGACTAACTTGTGACGAACTTAGACAAACCTTAGAATGATACTAACGTTTGTCTTTGTTCGTCCCAAGTTAGTCTCATTAGTCTCATTTTAAGGTTTGTTTAAGTTCGTCCTTAGAAAGAGACTAACTTGGGACGAACTTAGACAAACCTTAGAATGAGACTAACATTTGTCTCTGTTCGTCCCAAGTTAGTCTCCTTAGTCTCATTTTAAGGTTTGTCTAAGTTCGTCCTTAGAAGGAGACTAACTTGGGACGAACTTAGACAAACCTTAGAATGAGACTAATGTTTGTCTTTGTTCGTCCCAAGTTAGTGTCGTTAGTCTCATTTTAAGGTTTGTCTAACTTCGTCCTTACAAAGAGACTAACTTGGGACGAACTTAGACAAACCTTAGAATGAGACTAAAGTTTGTCTTTGTTCGTCCCATGTTAGTCTCGTTAGTCTCATTCTATGATTTGTCTAAGTTCGTCCTTAGAAAGAGACTAACTTGGGACGAACTTAGAAAAACCTTAGAATGAGACAAACGTTTGTCTTTGTTCGTCCCAAGTTAGTCTCGTTTGTCTCATTCTACGGTTTGTCTTTGTTCTTCCCGAGTTAGTCTCGTTAGTCTCATTCTATGGTTTATCTAAGTTTGTCGTTATAAAGAGACTAACTTGGGACGAACTTAGACAAACCTCAGAATGAGACTAACGTTTTTTTGGTTCGTCCCAAGTTAGTCTCCTTAGTCTCAATTTAAGGTTTGTCTAAGTTCGTCCTTTGAAAGAGACCAACTTCGGACAAACTTAGACAAACAATAGAATGAGACTAACGTTTGTCTTTGTTCGTCCCAAGTTAGTCTCGTTAGTCTCATTTTAAGGTTTGTCTAAGTTCGTTGTTAGAAAGAGCTAACTTGGGACAAACTTAAACAAACCTTAGAATGAGACTAACGTTTGTCTTTGTTCATCCCAACTTAGTCTCGTTAGTCTCATTCTATGGTTTGACTAAGTTCGTCCTTAGAAAGAGACTAACTTGGGACAAACTTAGACAAACATTAGAATGAGACTAACATTTGTCTTTGTTCGTCCCAAGTTAGTCTCGTTAGTCTCATTTTAAGGTTTGTCTAAGTTCGTTCTTAGAAAGAGCTAACTTTGGACAAACTTAGACAAACCTTAGAATGAGACTAACGTTTGTCTTTGTTCATCCCAACTTAGTCTCGTTAGTCTCATTCTATGGTTTGACTAAGTTCGTCCTTAGAAGGAGACTAACTTGGGATGAACTTTGACAAACCTTAGAATGAGACTAACGTTTGTCTTTGTTCATCCCAAGTTTGTCTCGTTAGTCTCATTCTATGGTTTATCTAAGTTCGTCGTTAGAAAGAGACTAACTTGGGACGATCTTAGACAAACCTTAGAATGAGACTAATGTTTGTCTTTGTTCGTCCCAAGTTAGTCTCCTTAGTCTCATTTTAAGGTTTGTCTAAGTTCATCCTTAGAAAGAGACTAACTTGGGACGAACTTAGACAAACCTTAGAATGAGCCTATCGTTTGTCTTTGTTCGTCCCAAGTTAGTCTCGTTTGTCTCATTCTATGGTTTATCTAAGTTCGTCGTTAGAAAGAGACTAACTTGGGACGAACTTAGACAAACCTTAGAATGAGACTAACATTTGTCTTTGTTCGTCCCAAGTTAGTCTCGTTCAATGGTTTGTCTAAGTTCGTCCTTAGAAAGAGACTAACTTGGGACGATCTTAGACAAACCTTAGAATGAGACTAACGTTTGTCTTTGTTCGTCCCAAGTTAGTCTCGTTTGTCTCATTCTATGGTTTGTCTAAGTTCGTCCTTAGAAAGAGACTAACTTGTGACGAACTTAGACAAACCTTAGAATGATACTAACGTTTGTCTTTGTTCGTCCCAAGTTAGTCTCATTAGTCTCATTTTAAGGTTTGTTTAAGTTCGTCCTTAGAAAGAGACTAACTTGGGACGAACTTAGACAAACTTTAGAATGAGACTAACATTTGTCTCTGTTCGTCCCAAGTTAGTCTCATTGGTCTCATTTTAAGGTTTGTCTAAGTTCGTCCTTAGAAAGAGACTAACTTGGGACGAACTTAGACAAACCTTAGAATGAGACTAACGTTTGTCTTTGTTCGTCCCAAGTTAGTCTCGTTAGTCTCATTTTAAGGTTTGTCTAAGTTCGTTCTTAGAAAGAGCTAACTTGGGACAAACTTAGACAAACCTTAGAATGAGACTAACGTTTGTCTTTGTTCTTCCCAAGTTAGTCTCGTTAGTCTCATTCTATGGTTTGACTAAGTTCGTCCTTAGAAAGAGACTAACTTGGGACGAACTTAGACAAACCTTAGAATGAGACTAACGTTTGTCTTTGTTCGTCCCAAGTTAGTCTCGTAAGTCTCATTTTAAGGTTTGCCTAAGTTTGTCCTTAGAAGGAGACTACCTTGGGATGAACTTTGACAAACCTTAGAATGAGACTAACGTTTGTCTTTGTTCGTCCCAAGTTAGTCTCGTTAGTCTCATTCTATGGTTTATCTAAGTTCGTCGTTAGAAAGAGACTAACTTGGGACGAACTTAGACAAACCTTAGAATGAGACTAATGTTTGTCTTTGTTCGTCCCAAGTTAGTCTCCTTAGTCTCATTTTAATGTTTGTCTAAGTTCATCCTTAGAAAGAGACTAACTTGGGACGAACTTAGACAAACCTTAGAATGAGACTAACGTTTGTCTTTGTCCCTCCCAAGTTAGTCTTGTTAGTCTCATTTTAAGGTTTATCTAAGTTCGTCCTTAGAAAGAGACTAACTTGGGACGAACTTAGACAAACCTTAGAATGAGCCTAACGTTTGTCTTTGTTCGTCCCAAGTTAGTCTCGTTAGTCTCATTCTATGGTTTATCTAAGTTCGTCGTTAGAAAGAGACTAACTTGGGACGAACTTAGACAAACCTTAGAATGAGACTAACGTTTGTCTTTGTTCGTCCCAAGTTAGTCTCGTTCAATGGTTTGTCTAAGTTCGTCCTTAGAAAGAGACTAACCTGGGACGAACTTAGCCAAACCTTAGAATGAGACTAATGTTTGTCTTTGTTCGTCCCAAGTTAGTCTCGTTAGTCTCATTTTAAGGTTTGTCTAAGTTCGTCCTTAGAAAGAGACTAACTTGGGACGAACTTAGACAAACCTTAGAATGAGCCTAACGTTTGTCTTTGTTCGTCCCAAGTTAGTCTCGTTAGTCTCATTCTATGGTTTATCTAAGTTCGTCGTTAGAAAGAGACTAACTTGGGACGAACTTAGACAAACCTTAGAATGAGACTAACGTTTGTCTTTGTTCGTCCCAAGTTAGTCTCGTTCGATGGTTTGTCTAAGTTCGTCCTTAGAAAGAGACTAACTTGGGACGATCTTAGACAAACCTTAGAATGAGACTAACCTTTGTCTTTGTTCGTCCGAAGTTAGTCTCGTTTGTCTCATTCTATGGTTTGTCTAAGTTCTTCCTTAGAAAGAGACGAACTTGGGACGAACTTAGACAAACCTTAGAATGAGACTAACGTTTGTCTTTGTTCATCCCAAGTTAGTCTCATTAGTCTCATTTTAAGGTTTGATTAAGTTCGTCCTTAGAAAGAGACTAACTTGGGACGAACTTAGACAAACCTTAGAATGAGACTAACATTTGTCTCTGTTCGTCCCAAGTTAGTCTCATTGGTCTCATTTTAAGGTTTGTCTAAGTTTGTCCTTAGAAAGAGACTAACTTGGGACGAACTTAGACAAACCTTAGAATGAGACAAACGTTTGTCTTTGTTCGTCCCAAGTTAGTCTCTTTAGTCTCATTCTATGGTTTTCTAAGTTTGTCCTTAGAAAGAGACTAACTTGGGACGAACTTAGCCAAACCTTAGAATGAGACTAACGTTTGTCTTTGTTCGTCCCAAGTTAGTCTCGTTCAATGGTTTGTCTAAGTTCGTCCATAAAAAGAGACTAACTTGGGACGAACTTAGACAAACCTTAGAATGAGACTAACGTTTGTCTTTGTTCGTCCCAAGTTAGTCTCGTTAGTCTCAATTTAAGGTTTGGCTAAGTTCGTCCTGAGAAAGAGACTAACTTGGGACGAACTTAGACAAACCATAGAATGAGACTAACGTTTGTCTTTGTTCCTCCCAAGTTAGTCTCGTTGGTCTCATTCTATGGTTTGTCTAAGTTCGTCCTTAGAAAGAGACTAACTTGGGACGAACTTAGACAAACCTTAGAATGAGACTAACGTTTGTCTTTGTTCGTCCCAAGTTAGTCTCGTTCAATGGTTTGTCTAAGTTCGTCCTTAGAAAGAGACTAACTTGGGACGAACTTAGACAAACCTTAGAATGAGACTAACGTTTGTCTTTGTTCGTCCCAAGTTAGTCTCGTTCAATGGTTTGTCTAAGTTTGTCCTTAGAAAGAGACTAACTTGGGACAAACTTAGACAAACCTTAGAATGAGACTAACGTTTGACTTTGTTCATCCCAAGTTAGTCTCGTTAGTCTCATTTTAAGGTTTGTCTAAGTTCGTCCTTAGAAAGAGACTAACTTGGGACGAACTTAGACAAACCATAGAATGAGACTAACGTTTGTCTTTGTTCCTCCCAAGTTAGTCTCGTTAGTCTCATTCTATGGTTTGTCTAAGTTCGTCCTTAGAAAGAGACTAACTTGGGACGAACTTAGACAAACCTTAGAATGAGACTAACGTTTGTCTTTGTTCGTCCCAAGTTAGTCTCGTTAGTCTCATTCTATGGTTTGTCTAAGTTCGTCCTTAGAAAGAGACTAACTTGGGACGAACTTAGACAAACCTTAGAATGAGACTAACGTTTGTCTTTGTTCGTCCCAAGTTAGTCTCGTTAGTCTCATTTTAAGGTTTGTCTAAGTTTGTCCTTAGAAAGAGACTAACTTGGGACGAACTTAGACAAACCTTAGAATGAGACTAACATTTGTCTTTGTTCGTCCCAAGTTAGTCTCCTTAGTCTCATTTTAAGGTTTGTCTAAGTTCGTCCTTAGAAAGAGACTAACTTGGGACGAACTTAGACAAACCTTAGAATGAGACTAATGTTTGTCTTTGTTCGTCCCAAGTTAGTCTCGTTAGTCTCATTTTAAGGTTTGTCTAACTTCGTCCTTACAAAGAGACTAACTTGGGACGAACTTAGACAAACCTTAGAATGAGACTAAAGTTTGTCTTTGTTCGTCCCATGTTAGTCTCGTTAGTCTCATTCTATGGTTTGTCTAAGTTCGTCCTTAGAAAGAGACTAACTTGGGACGAACTTAGACAAACCTTAGAATGAGACAAACGTTTGTCTTTGTTCGTCCCAAGTTAGTCTCGTTAGTCTCATTCTACGGTTTGTCTTTGTTCTTCCCGAGTTAGTCTCGTTAGTCTCATTCTATGGTTTATCTAAGTTTGTCGTTATAAAGAGACTAACTTGGGACGAACTTAGACAAACCTTAGAATGAGACTAACGTTTTTTTGGTTCGTCCCAAGTTAAACTCATTAGTCTCAATTTAAGGTTTGTCTAAGTTCATCCTTTGAAAGAGACCAACTTCGGACAAACTTAGACAAACATTAGAATGAGACTAACGTTTGTCTTTGTTCGTCCCAAGTTAGTCTCGTTAGTCTCATTTTAAGGTTTGTCTAAGTTCGTTCTTAGAAAGAGCTAACTTGGGACAAACTTAGACAAACCTTAGAATGAGACTAACGTTTGTCTTTGTTCATCCCAACTTAGTCTCATTAGTCTCATTCTATGGTTTGTCTAAGTTCGTCCTTAGAAAGAGACTAACTTGTGACGAACTTAGACAAACCTTAGAATGATACTAACGTTTGTCTTTGTTCATCCCAAGTTAGTCTCATTAGTCTCATTTTAAGGTTTGTTTAAGTTCGTCCTTAGAAAGAGACTAACTTGGGACGAACTTAGACAAACTTTAGAATGAGACTAATATTTGTCTCTGTTCGTCCCAAGTTAGTCTCATTGGTCTCATTTTAAGGTTTGTCTAAGTTCGTCCTTAGAAAGAGACTAACTTGGGACGAACTTAGACAAACCTTAGAATGAGACTAACGTTTGTCTTTGTTCATCCCAAGTTAGTCTCGTTAGTCTCATTTTAAGGTTTGTCTAAGTTCGTTCTTAGAAAGAGCTAACTTGGGACAAACTTAGACAAACCTTAGAATGAGACTAACGTTTGTCTTTGTTCGTCCCAAGTTAGTCTCGTTAGTCTCATTCTATGTTTTGACTAAGTTCGTCCTTAGAAAGAGACTAACTTGGGACGAACTTAGACAAACCTTAGAATGAGATTAACGTTTGTCTTTGTTCGTCCCAAGTTAGTCTCGTAAGTCTCATTTTAAGGTTTGTCTAAGTTTGTCCTTAGAAGGAGACTACCTTGGGATGAAC
Source organism: Rhodiola kirilowii (assembly GCA_033675215.1). Classification (NCBI taxonomy): domain Eukaryota; kingdom Viridiplantae; phylum Streptophyta; class Magnoliopsida; order Saxifragales; family Crassulaceae; genus Rhodiola; species Rhodiola kirilowii. Next base: position 42,590 of record JAUCNB010000014.1, on the reverse strand, counting down.
TTTGACAAACCTTAGAATGAGACTAACGTTTGTCTTTGTTCGTCCCAAGTTAGTCTCGTTAGTCTCATTCTATGGTTTATCTAAGTTCGTCGTTAGAAAGAGACTAACTTGGGACGAACTTAGACAAACCTTAGAATGAGACTAATGTTTGTCTTTGTTCGTCCCAAGTTAGTCTCCTTAGTCTCATTTTAAGGTTTGTCTAAGTTCATCCTTAGAAAGAGACTAACTTGGGACGAACTTAGACAAACCTTAGAATGAGACTAACGTTTGTCTTTGTCCCTCCCAAGTTAGTCTTGTTAGTCTCATTTTAAGGTTTATCTAAGTTCGTCCTTAGAAAGAGACTAACTTGGGACGAACTTAGACAAACCTTAGAATGAGCCTAACGTTTGTCTTTGTTCGTCCCAAGTTAGTCTCGTTAGTCTCATTCTATGGTTTATCTAAGTTCGTCGTTAGAAAGAGACTAACTTGGGACGAACTTAGACAAACCTTAGAATGAGACTAACGTTTGTCTTTGTTCATCCCAAGTTAGTCTCGTTCAATGGTTTGTCTAAGTTCGTCCTTAGAAAGAGACTAACCTGGGACGAACTTAGCCAAACCTTAGAATGAGACTAATGTTTGTCTTTGTTCGTCCCAAGTTAGTCTCGTTAGTCTCATTTTAAGGTTTGTCTAAGTTCGTCCTTAGAAAGAGACTAACTTGGGACGAACTTAGACAAACCTTAGAATGAGCCTAACGTTTGTCTTTGTTCGTCCCAAGTTAGTCTCGTTAGTCTCATTCTATGGTTTATCTAAGTTCGTCGTTAGAAAGAGACTAACTTGGGACGAACTTAGACAAACCTTAGAATGAGACTTACGTTTGTCTTTGTTCGTCCCAAGTTAGTCTCGTTCAATGGTTTGTCTAAGTTCGTCCTTAGAAAGAGACTAACTTGGGACGATCTTAGACAAACCTTAGAATGAGACTAACGTTTGTCTTTGTTCCTCCCAAGTTAGTCTCGTTTGTCTCATTCTATGGTTTGTCTAAGTTCATCCTTAGAAAGAGACGAACTTGGGACGAACTTAGACAAACCTTAGAATGAGACTAACGTTTGTCTTTGTTCGTCCCAAGTTAGTCTCATTAGTCTCATTTTAAGGTTTGATTAAGTTCGTCCTTAGAAAGAGACTAACTTGGGACGAACTTAGACAAACCTTAGAATGAGACTAACATTCGTCTCTGTTCGTCCCAAGTTAGTCTCATTGGTCTCATTTTAAGGTTTGTCTAAGTTCGTCCTTAGAAAGAGACTAACTTGGGACGAACTTAGACAAACCTTAGAATGAGACTAACGTTTGTCTTTGTTCGTCCCAAGTTAGTCTCGTTAGTCTCAATTTATGGTTTGGCTAAGTTCGTCCTGAGAAAGAGACTAACTTGGGACGAACATAGACAAACCATAGAATGAGACAAACGTTTGTCTTTGTTCCTCCCAAGTTAGTCTCGTTGGTCTCATTCTATGGTTTGTCTAAGTTCGTCCTTAGAAAGAGACTAACTTGGGACGAACTTAGACAAACCTTAGAATGAGACTAACGTTTGTCTTTGTTCGTCCCAAGTTAGTCTCGTTCAATGGTTTGTCTAAGTTCGTCCTTAGAAAGAGACTAACTTGGGACGAACTTAGACAAACCTTAGAATGAGACTAACGTTTGTCTTTGTTCGTCCCAAGTTAGTCTCGTTAGTCTCATTTTAAGGTTTGTCTAAGTTCGTCCTTAGAAAGAGACTAACTTGGGACGAACTTAGACAAACCGTAGAATGAGACTAACGTTTGTCTTTGTTCCTCCCAAGTTAGTCTCGTTAGTCTCATTCTATGGTTAGTCTAAGTTCGTCCTTAGAAAGAGACTAACTTGGGATGAACTTAGACAAACCTTAGAATGAGACTAACGTTTGTCTTTGTTCGTCCCAAGTTAGTCTCGTTAGTCTCATTCCATGGTTTGTCTAAGTTCGTCCTCAGAAAGAGACTAACTTGGGACGAACTTAGACAAACCTTAGAATGAGACTAACGTTTGTCTTTGTTCGTCCCAAGTTAGTCTCGTTAGTCTCATTTTAAGGTTTGTCTAAGTTCGTCCTTAGAAGGAGACTAACTTGGGACGAACTTAGACAAACTTTAGAATGAGCCTACCGTTTGTCTTTGTTCGTCCCAAGTTAGTCTCGTTAGTCTCATTCTATGGTTTATCTAAGTTCGTCGTTAGAAAGAGACTAACTTGGGACGAACTTAGACAAACCTTAGAATGAGACTAACGTTTGTCTTTGTTCGTCCCAAGTTAGTCTCGTTCAATGGTTTGTCTAAGTTCGTCCTTAGAAAGAGACTAACTTGGGACGATCTTAGACAAACCTTAGAATGAGACTAACGTTTGTCTTTGTTCGTCCCAAGTTAGTCTCGTTTGTCTCATTCTATGGTTTGTCTAAGTTCGTCCTTAGAAAGGGACTAACTTGGGACAAACTTAGACAAACCTTATAATGAGACTAACGTTTGTCTTTGTTCGTCCCAAGTTAGTCTCATTAGTCTCATTTTAAGGTTTGTTTAAGTTCGTCCTTAGAAAAGGACTAACTTGGGACGAACTTAGACAAACCTTAGAATGAGACTGACATTTGTCTTTGTTCGTCCCAAGTTAGTCTCATTGGTCTCATTTTAAGGTTTGTCTAAGTTCGTCCTTAGAAAGAGACTAACTTGGGACGAACTTAGACAAACCTTAGAATGAGACTAACGTTTGTCTTTGTTCGTCCCAAGTTAGTCTCTTTAGTCTCATTCTATGGTTTTCTAAGTTTGTCCTTAGAAAGAGACTAACTTGGGACGAACTTAGCCAAACCTTAGAATGAGACTAACGTTTGTCTTTGTTCGTCCCAAGTTAGTCTCGTTCAATGGTTTGTCTAAGTTTGTCCATAGAAAGCGTCTAACTTGGGACTAACTTAGACAAACCTTAGAATGAGACTAACGTTTGTCTTTGTTCGTCCCAAGTTAGTCTCGTTAGTCTCAATTTAAGGTTTGGCTAAGTTCGTCCTGAGAAAGAGACTAACTTAGGATGAACTTAGAGAAACCTTAGAATGAGACTAACGTTTGTCTTTGTTCGTCCCAAGTTAGTCTCGTTTGTCTCATTTTAAGGTTTTTCTAAGTTCGTCCTTAGAAAGAGACTAACTTAGGACGAACTTAGACAAACCATAGAATGAGACTAACGTTTGTCTTTGTTCCTCCCAAGTTAGTCTCGTTAGTCTCATTCTATGGTTTCTCTAAGTTCGTTCTTAGAAAGAGACTAACTTGTGACGAACTTAGACAAACCTTAGAATGAGACTAATGTTTGTCTTTGTTCGTCCCAAGTTAGTCTCGTTCAATGGTTTGTCTAAGTTCGTCCTTAGAAAGAGACTAACTTGGGACGAACTTAGACAAACCTTAGAATGATACTAACGTTTGTCTTTGTTCGTCCCAAGTTAGTCTCGTTAGTCTCATTTTAAGGTTTGTCTAAGTTCGTCCTTAGAAAGAGACTAACTTGGGACGAACTTAGACAAACCTTAGAATGAGACTAACGTTTGTCTTTGTTCGTCCCAAGTTAGTCTCGTTGGTCTCATTTTAAGGTTTGTCTAAGTTCGTCCTTAGAAAGAGACTAACTTGGGACGAACTTAGACAAACCTTAGAATGAGACTAACGTTTGTCTTTGTCGTCCCAAGTTAGTCTCGTTCATTGGTTTGTTTAAGTTCATCCTTAGAAAGAGACAAACTTGGGATGAACTTAGACAAACCTTAGAATGAGACTAACGTTTGTCTTTGTTCGTCCCAAGTTAGTCTAGTTCAATGGTTTGTCTAAGTTCGTCCTTAGAAAGAGACTAATTTGGGACGAACTTAGGCAAACCTTACAATGAGACTAACGTTTGTCTATGTTCGTCCCAAGTTAGTCTCGTTAGTCTCATTTTAAGGTTTGTCTAAGTTCGTCCTTAGAAAGAGACTAACTTGGGACGAACTTAGACAAACCTTAGAATGAGACTAACGTTTGTCTTTTTTCGTCCCAAGTTAGTCTCGTTAGTCTCATTTTAAGGTTTGTCTAAGTTCGTCCTAAGAAAGAGACTAACTTGGGACGAACTTAGACAAACCTTAGAATGAGACTAACGTTTGTCTTTGTTCGTCCCAAGTTAGTCTCGTTAGTCTCATTCTATGGTTTATCTAAGTTCGTCGTTAGAAAGAGACTAACTTGGGACGAACTTAGACAAACCTTAGAATGAGACTAACGTTTGTCTTTGTTCATCCCAAGTTAGTCTCGTTCAATGGTTTGTCTAAGTTCGTCCTTAGAAAGAGACTAACCTGGGACGAACTTAGCCAAACCTTAGAATGAGACTAATGTTTGTCTTTGTTCGTCCCAAGTTAGTCTCGTTAGTCTCATTTTAAGGTTTGTCTAAGTTCGTCCTTAGAAAGAGACTAACTTGGGACGAACTTAGACAAACCTTAGAATGAGCCTAACGTTTGTCTTTGTTCGTCCTAAGTTAGTCTCGTTAGTCTCATTCTATGGTTTATCTAAGTTCGTCGTTAGAAAGAGACTAACTTGGGACGAACTTAGACAAACCTTAGAATGAGACTAACGTTTGTCTTTGTTCGTCCCAAGTTAGTCTCGTTCAATGGTTTGTCTAAGTTCGTCCTTAGAAAGAGACTAACTTGGGACGATCTTAGACAAACCTTAGAATGAGACTAACGTTTGTCTTTGTTCCTCCCAAGTTAGTCTCGTTTGTCTCATTCTATGGTTTGTCTAAGTTCATCCTTAGAAAGAGACGAACTTGGGACGAACTTAGACAAACCTTAGAATGAGACTAACGTTTGTCTTTGTTCGTCCCAAGTTAGTCTCATTAGTCTCATTTTAAGGTTTGATTAAGTTCGTCCTTAGAAAGAGACTAACTTGGGACGAACTTAGACAAACCTTAGAATGAGACTAACATTCGTCTCTGTTCGTCCCAAGTTAGTCTCATTGGTCTCATTTTAAGGTTTGTCTAAGTTCGTCCTTAGAAAGAGACTAACTTGGGACGAACTTAGACAAACCTTAGAATGAGACTAACGTTTGTCTTTGTTCGTCCCAAGTTAGTCTCGTTAGTCTCAATTTAAGGTTTGGCTAAGTTCGTCCTGAGAAAGAGACTAACTTGGGACGAACTTAGACAAACCATAGAATGAGACAAACGTTTGTCTTTGTTCCTCCCAAGTTAGTCTCGTTGGTCTCATTCTATGGTTTGTCTAAGTTCGTCCTTAGAAAGAGACTAACTTGGGACGAACTTAGACAAACCTTAGAATGAGACTAACGTTTGTCTTTGTTCGTCCCAAGTTAGTCTCGTTCAATGGTTTGTCTAAGTTCGTCCTTAGAAAGAGACTAACTTGGGACGAACTTAGACAAACCTTAGAATGAGACTAACGTTTGTCTTTGTTCGTCCCAAGTTAGTCTCGTTAGTCTCATTTTAAGGTTTGTCTAAGTTCATCCTTAGAAAGAGACTAACTTGGGACGAACTTAGACAAACCGTAGAATGAGACTAACGTTTGTCTTTGTTCCTCCCAAGTTAGTCTCGTTAGTCTCATTCTATGGTTAGTCTAAGTTCGTCCTTAGAAAGAGACTAACTTGGGATGAACTTAGACAAACCTTAGAATGAGACTAACGTTTGTCTTTGTTCGTCCCAAGTTAGTCTCGTTAGTCTCATTCCATGGTTTGTCTAAGTTCGTCCTCAGAAAGAGACTAACTTGGGACGAACTTAGACAAACCATAGAATGAGACTAACGTTATCTTTGTTCGTCCCAAGTTAGTCTCGTTAGTCTCATTTTAAGGTTTGTCTAAGTTCGTCCTTAGAAAGAGACTAACTTGGGACGAACTTAGACAAACTTTAGAATGAGCCTACCGTTTGTCTTTGTTCGTCCCAAGTTAGTCTCGTTAGTCTCATTCTATGGTTTATCTAAGTTCGTCGTTAGAAAGAGACTAACTTGGGACGAACTTAGACAAACCTTAGAATGAGACTAACGTTTGTCTTTGTTCGTCCCAATTTAGTCTCTTTAGTCTCATTCTATGGTTTTCTAAGTTTGTCCTTAGAAAGAGACTAACTTGGGACGAACTTAGCCAAACCTTAGAATGAGACTAACGTTTGTCTTTGTTCGTCCCAAGTTAGTCTCGTTCAATGGTTTGTCTAAGTTTGTCCATAGAAAGCGTCTAACTTGGGACTAACTTAGACAAACCTTAGAATGAGACTAACGTTTGTCTTTGTTCGTCCCAAGTTAGTCTCGTTAGTCTCAATTTAAGGTTTGGCTAAGTTCGTCCTGAGAAAGAGACTAACTTAGGATGAACTTAGAGAAACCTTAGAATGAGACTAACGTTTGTCTTTGTTCGTCCCAAGTTAGTCTCGTTTGTCTCATTTTAAGGTTTTTCTAAGTTCGTCCTTAGAAAGAGACTAACTTAGGACGAACTTAGACAAACCATAGAATGAGACTAACGTTTGTCTTTGTTCCTCCCAAGTTAGTCTCGTTAGTCTCATTCTATGGTTTCTCTAAGTTCGTTCTTAGAAAGAGACTAACTTGTGACGAACTTAGACAAACCTTAGAATGAGACTAATGTTTGTCTTTGTTCGTCCCAAGTTAGTCTCGTTCAATGGTTTGTCTAAGTTCGTCCTTAGAAAGAGACTAACTTGGGACGAATTTAGACAAACCTTAGAATGAGACTAACGCTTGTCTTTGTTCGTCCCAAGTTAGTCTCGTTAGTCTCATTTTAAGGTTTGTCTAAGTTCGTCCTTAGAAAGAGACTAACTGGGGACGAACTTAGACAAACCATAGAATGAGACTAACGTTTGTCTTTGTTCCTCCCAAGTTAGTCTAGTTAGTCTCATTCTATGGTTAGTCTAAGTTCGTCCTTAGAAAGAGACTAACTTGGGATGAACTTAGACAAACCTTAGAATGAGACTAACGTTTGTCTTTGTTAGTCCCAAGTTAGTCTCGTTAGTCTCATTCCATGGTTTGTCTAAGTTCGTCCTTAGAAAGAGACTAACTTAGGACGAACTTAGACAAACCTTAGAATGAGACTAACGTTTGTCTTTGTTCGTCCCAAGTTAGTCTCGTTAGTCTCATTTTAAGGTTTGTCTAAGTTCGTCCTAAGAAAGAGACTAACTTGGGACGAACTTAGACAAACCTTAGAATGAGACTAACGTTTGTCTTTGTTCGTCCCAAGTTAGTCTCGTTAGTCTCATTTTAAGGTTTGTCTAAGTTCGTCCTTAGAAAGAGACTAACTTGGGACGAACTTAGACAAACCTTAGAATGAGACTAACGTTTGTCTTTGTTCGTCCCAAGTTAGTCTCGTTGGTCTCATTTTAAGGTTTGTCTAAGTTCGTCCTTAGAAAGAGACTAACTTGGGACGAACTTAGACAAACCTTAGAATGAGACTAACGTTTGTCTTTGTCGTCCCAAGTTAGTCTCGTTCATTGGTTTGTTTAAGTTCAACCTTAGAAAGAGACAAACTTGGGATGAACTTAGACAAACCTTAGAATGAGACTAACGTTTGTCTTTGTTCGTCCCAAGTTAGTCTAGTTCAATGGTTTGTCTAAGTTCGTCCTTAGAAAGAGACTAATTTGGGACGAACTTAGGCAAACCTTACAATGAGACTAACGTTTGTCTATGTTCGTCCCAAGTTAGTCTCGTTAGTCTCATTTTAAGGTTTGTCTAAGTTCGTCCTTAGAAAGAGACTAACTTGGGACGAACTTAGACAAACCTTAGAATGAGACTAACGTTTGTCTTTTTTCGTCCCAAGTTAGTCTCGTTAGTCTCATTTTAAGGTTTGTCTAAGTTCGTCCTAAGAAAGAGACTAACTTGGGACGAACTTAGACAAACCTTAGAATGAGACTAACGTTTGTCTTTGTTCGTCCCAAGTTAGTCTCGTTAGTCTCATTTTAAGGTTTGTCTAAGTTCGTCCTTAGAAAGAGACTAACTTGGGACGAACTTAGACAAACCTTAGAATGAGACTAACGTTTGTCTTTGTTCGTCCCAAGTTAGTCTCTTTAGTCTCATTCTATGGTTTTCTAAGTTTGTCCTTAGAAAGAGGCTAACTTGGGACGAACTTAGCCAAACCTTAGAATGAGACTAAAGTTTGTCTTTGTTCGTCCCAAGTTTGTCTCGTTCAATGGGTTGTCTAAGTTCGCCCATAAGAAGAGACTAACTTGGGACGAACTTAGACAAACCTTAGAATGAGACTAACGTTTGTCTTTGTTCGTCCCAAGTTAATCTCGTTAGTCTCATTACATGGTTTGTCTAAGTTCGTCCTTAGAAAGAGACTAACTTGGGATGAACTTAGACAAACCTTAGAATGAGACTAACGTTTGTCTTTGTTCGTCCCAAGTTAGTCTCGTTAGTCTCATTTTAAGGTTTGTCTAAGTTCGTCCTTAGAAAGAGACTAACTTGGGATGAACTTAGAGAAACCTTAGAATGAGACTAACGTTTGTCTTTGTTTGTCCCAAGTTAGACTCGTTAGTCTCATTTTAAGGTTTTTCTAAGTTCGTCCTTAGAAAGAGACTAACTTAGGACGAACTTAGACAAACCATAGAATGAGACTAACGTTTGTCTTTGTTCGTCCCAAGTTAGTCTCGCTGGTCTCATTTTAAGGTTTGTCTAAGTTCGTCCTTAGAAAGAGACTAACTTGGGATGAACTTAGACAAACCTTAGAATGAGACTAACGTTTGTCTTTGTCGTCCCAAGTTAGTCTCATTCATTGGTTTGTTTAAGTTCGTCCTTAGAAAGAGACAAACTTGGGACGAACTTAGACAAACCTTAGAATGAGACTAACGTTTGTCTTTGTTCGTCCCAAGTTAGTCTCGTTCAATGGTTTGTCTAAGTTCGTCCTTAGAAAGAGACTAATTTGGGACGAACTTAGACAAACCTTACAATGAGACTAACGTTTGTCTATGTTCGTCCCAAGTTAGTCTCGTTAGTCTCATTTTAAGGTTTGTCTAAGTTCGTCCTTAGAAAGAGACTAACTTGGGACGAACTTCGACAAACCTTAGAATGAGACTAACGTTTGTCTATGTTCGTCCCAAGTTAGTCTCGTTAGTCTCATTTTAACGTTTGTCTAAGTTCGTCCTTAGAAAGAGACTAACTTGGGACGAACTTAGACAAACCTTAGAATGAGACTAACGTTTGTCTTTGTTCATCCCAAGTTAGTCTCGTTTGTCTCATTCTATGGTTTGTCTAAGTTCGTCCTTAGAAAGGGACTAACTTGGGACGAACTTAGACAAACCTTAGAATGAGACTAACGTTTGTCTTTGTTCGTCCCAAGTTAGTCTCATTAGTCTTATTTTAAGGTTTGTTTAAGTTCGTCCTTAGAAAGAGACTAACTTGGGACGAACTTAGACAAACCTTAGAATGAGACTAACATTTGTTTTTGTTCGTCCCAAGTTAGTCTCATTGGTCTCATTTTAAGGTTTGTCTAAGTTCGTCCTTAGAAAGAGACTAACTTGGGACGAACTTAGACAAACCTTAGAATGAGACTAACGTTTGTCTTTGTTCGTCCCAAGTTAGTCTCTTTAGTCTCATTCTATGGTTTTCTAAGTTTGTCCTTAGAAAGAGACTAACTTGGGACGAACTTAGCCAAACCTTAGAATGAGACTAACGTTTGTCTTTGTTCGTCCCAAGTTAGTCTCGTTCAATGGTTTGTCTAAGTTCGTCCATAGAAAGAGACTAACTTGGGACTAACTTAGACAAACCTTAGAATAAGACTAACGTTTGTCTTTGTTCGTCCCAAGTTAATCTCGTTAGTCTCAATTTAAGGTTTGGCAAAGTTCGTCCTGAGAAAGAGACTAACTTGGGACGAACTTAGACAAACCTTAGAATGAGACTAACGTTTGTCTTTGTTCGTCCCAAGTTAGTCTCGTTAGTGTCATTTTAAGGTTTGTCTAAGTTCGTCCTAAGAAAGAGACTAACTTGGGACGAACTTACACAAACCTTAGAATGAGACTAACGTTTGTCTTTGTTCGTCCCAAGTTAGTCTCGTTAGTCTCATTTTAAGGTTTGTCTAAGTTCGTCCTAAGAAAGAGACTAATTTGGGACGAACTTAGAAAAACCCTACAATGAGACTAACGTTTGTCTATGTTCGTCCCAAGTTAGTCTCGTTAGTCTCATTTTAAGGTTTGTCTAAGTTCGTCCTTAGAAAGAGACTAACTTGGGACGAACTTAGACAAACCTTAGAATGAGACTAACATTTGTTTTTGTTCGTCCCAAGTTAGTCTCATTGGTCTCATTTTATGGTTTGTCTAAGTTCGTCCTTAGAAAGAGACTAACTTGGGACGAACTTAGACAAACTTTAGAATGAGACTAACGTTTGTCTTTGTTCGTCCCAAGTTAGTCTCTTTAGTCTCATTCTATGGTTTTCTAAGTTTGTCCTTAGAAAGAGGCTAACTTGGGACGAACTTAGCCAAACCTTAGAATGAGACTAACGTTTGTCTTTGTTCGTCCCAAGTTAGTCTCGTTCAATGGGTTGTCTAAGTTCGTCCATAGAAAGAGACTAACTTGGGACGAACTTAGACAAACCTTAGAATGAGACTAACGTTTGTCTTTGTTCGTCCCAAGTTAGTCTCGTTAGTCTCATTCCATGGTTTGTCTAAGTTCGTCCTTAGAAAGAGACTAACTTGGGATGAACTTAGACAAACCTTAGAATGAGACTAACGTTTGTCTTTGTTCGTCCCAAGTTAGTCTCGTTAGTCTCATTTTAAGGTTTGTCTAAGTTCGTCCTTAGAAAGAGACTAACTTGGGATGAACTTAGAGAAACCTTAGAATGAGACTAACGTTTGTCTTTGTTTGTCCCAAGTTAGTCTCGTTAGTCTCATTTTAAGGTTTTTCTAAGTTCGTCCTTAGAAAGAGACTAACTTAGGACGAACTTAGACAAACCTTAGAATGAGACTAACGTTTGTCTTTGTTCGTCCCAAGTTAGTCTCGCTGGTCTCATTTTAAGGTTTGTCTAAGTTCGTCCTTAGAAAGAGACAAACTTGGGACGAACTTAGACAAACCTTAGAAATGAGACTAACGTTTGTCTTTGTCGTCCCAAGTTAGTCTCATTCATTGGTTTGTTTAGGTTCATCCTTAGAAAGAGACAAACTTGGGACGAACTTAGACAAACCTTAAAATGAGACTAACGTTTGTCTTTGTTCGTCCCAAGTTAGTCTCGTTCAATGGTTTGTATAAGTTCGTCCTTAGAAAGAGACTAATTTGGGACGAACTTAGACAAACCTTACAATGAGACTAACGTTTGTCTATGTTCGTCCCAAGTTAGTCTCGTTAGTCTCATTTTAAGGTTTGTCTAAGTTCGTCTTTAGAAAGAGACTAACTTGGGACGAACTTAGACAAACCTTAGAATGAGACTAACGTTTGTCTATGTTCGTCCCAAGTTAGTCTCGTTAGTCTCATTTTAAGGTTTGTCTAAGTTCGTCCTTAGAAAGAGACTAACTTGGGACGAACTTAGACAAACCTTAGAATGAGACTAACGTTTGTCTTTGTTCGTCCCAAGTTAGTCTCGTTAGTGTCATTTTAAGGTTTGTCTAAGTTCATCCTAAGAAAGAGACTAACTTGGGACGAACTTAGACAAACCTTAGAATGACACTAACGTTTGTCTTTGTTCGTCCCAAGTTAGTCTCGTTAGTCTCATTTTAAGGTTTGTCTAAGTTCGTCCATAGAAAGAGACTAACTTGGGACGAACTTAGACAAACCTTAGATTGAGACTAACGTTTGTCTTTGTTCGTCCCAAGTTAGTCTCATTAGTCTCATTTTAAGGTTTGTTTAAGTTCGTCCTTAGAAAGAGACTAACTTGGGACAAACTTAGACAAACCTTAGAATGAGACTAACATTTGTCTTAGTTCGTCCCAAGTTAGTCTCATTGGTCTCATTTTAAGGTTTGTCTAAGTTCGTCCTTAGAAAGAGACTAACTTGGGACGAACTTAGACAAACCTTAGAATGAGCCTAACGTTTGTCTTTGTTCGTCCCAAGTCAGTCTCGTTAGTCTCATTCTATGGTTTATCTAAGTTCGTCGTTAGAAAGAGACTAACTTGGGACGAACTTAGACAAACCTTAGAATGAGACTAACGTTTGTCTATGTTCGTCCCAAGTTAGTCTCGTTAGTCTCATTTTAAGGTTTGTCTAAGTTCGTCCTTAGAAAGAGACTAACTTGGGACGAACTTAGACAAACCTTAGAATGAGACTAACGTTTGTCTATGTTCGTCCCAAGTTAGTCTCGTTAGTCTCATTTTAAGGTTTGTCTAAGTTCGTCCTTAGAAAGAGACTAACTTGGGACGAACTTAGACAAACCTTAGAATGAGACTAACGTTTGTCTATGTTCGTCCCAAGTTAGTCTCGTTAGTCTCATTTTAAGGTTTGTCTAAGTTCGTCCTTAGAAAGAGACTAACTTGGGACGAACTTAGACAAACCTTAGAATGAGACTAACGTTTGTCTATGTTCATCCCAAGTTAGTCTCGTTAGTCTCATTTTAAGGTTTGTCTAAGTTCGTCCTAAGAAAGAGACTAACTTGGGACGAACTTAGACAAACCTTAGAATGAGACTAACGTTTGTCTTTGTCGTCCCAAGTTAGTCTCATTCATTGGTTTGTTTAAGTTCGTCCTTAGAAAGAGACAAACTTGGGACGAACTTAGACAAACCTTAGAATGAGACTAACGTTTGTCTTTGTTCGTCCCAAGTTAGTCTCATTCTATGGTTTATCTAAGTTCGTCCTTAGAAAGAGACTAATTTGGGACGAACTTAGACAAACCTTACAATGAGACTAACGTTTGTCTATGTTCGTCCCAAGTTAGTCTCGTTAGTCTCATTTTAAGGTTTGTCTAAGTTCGTCCTTAGAAAGAGACTAACTTGGGACGAACTTAGACAAACCTTAGAATGAGACTAACGTTTGTCTATGTTCGTCCCAAGTTAGTCTCGTTAGTCTCATTTTAAGGTTTGTCTAAGTTCGTCCTTAGAAAGAGACTAACTTGGGACGAACTTAGACAAACCTTAGAATGAGACTAACGTTTGTCTATGTTCGTCCCATGTTAGTCTCGTTAGTCTCATTTTAAGGTTTGTCTAAGTTCGTCCTTAGAAAGAGACTAACTTGGGACGAACTTAGACAAACCTTAGAATGAGACTAACGTTTGTCTATGTTCGTCCCAAGTTAGTCTCGTTAGTCTCATTTTAAGGTTTGTCTAAGTTCGTCCTAAGAAAGAGACTAACTTGGGACGAACTTAGATAAACCTTAGAATGAGACTAACGTTTGTCTTTGTTCGTCCCAAGTTAGTCTCGTTAATCTCATTTTAAGGTTTGTCTAAGTTCGTCCTTAGAAAGAGACTAACTTGGGACGAACTTAGACAAACCTTAGAATGAGACTAACGTTTGTCTTTGTTCATCCCAAGTTAGTCTCGTTTGTCTCATTCTATGGTTTGTCTAAGTTCGTCCTTAGAAAGGGACAAACTTGGGACGAACTTAGACAAACCTTAGAATGAGACTAACGTTTGTCTTTGTTCGTCCCAAGTTAGTCTCATTAGTCTTATTTTAAGGTTTGTTTAAGTTCGTCCTTAGAAAGAGACTAACTTGGGACGAACTTAGACAAACCTTAGAATGAGACTAACATTTGTTTTTGTTCGTCCCAAGTTAGTCTCATTGGTCTCATTTTAAGGTTTGTCTAAGTTCGTCCTTAGAAAGAGACTAACTTGGGACGAACTTAGACAAACCTTAGAATGAGACTAACGTTTGTCTTTGTTCGTCCCAAGTTAGTCTCTTTAGTCTCATTCTATGGTTTTCTAAGTTTGTCCTTAGAAAGAGACTAACTTGGGACGAACTTAGCCAAACCTTAGAATGAGACTAACGTTTGTCTTTGTTCGTCCCAAGTTAGTCTCGTTCAATGGTTTGTCTAAGTTCGTCCATAGAAAGAGACTAACTTGGGACTAACTTAGACAAACCTTAGAATGAGACTAACGTTTGTCTTTGTTCGTCCCAAGTTAATCTCGTTAGTCTCAATTTAAGGTTTGGCAAAGTTCGTCCTGAGAAAGAGACTAACTTGGGACGAACTTAGACAAACCTTAGAATGAGACTAACGTTTGTCTTTGTTCGTCCCAAGTTAGTCTCGTTAGTGTCATTTTAAGGTTTGTCTAAGTTCGTCCAAAGAAAGAGACTAACTTGGGACGAACTTACACAAACCTTAGAATGAGACTAACGTTTGTCTTTGTTCGTCCCAAGTTAGTCTCGTTAGTCTCATTTTAAGGTTTGTCTAAGTTCGTCCTAAGAAAGAGACTAATTTGGGACGAACTTAGACAAACCTTACAATGAGACTAACGTTTGTCTATGTTCGTCCCAAGTTAGTCTCGTTAGTCTCATTTTAAGGTTTGTCTAAGTTCGTCCTTAGAAAGAGACTAACTTGGGACGAACTTAGACAAACCTTAGAATGAGACTAACATTTGTCTTTGTTCGTCCCAAGTTAGTCTCATTGGTCTCATTTTATGGTTTGTCTAAGTTCGTCCTTAGAAAGAGACTAACTTGGGACGAACTTAGACAAACTTTAGAATGAGACTAACGTTTGTCTTTGTTCGTCCCAAGTTAGTCTCTTTAGTCTCATTCTATGGTTTTCTAAGTTTGTCCTTAGAAAGAGGCTAACTTGGGACGAACTTAGCCAAACCTTAGAATGAGACTAACGTTTGTCTTTGTTCGTCCCAAGTTAGTCTCGTTCAATGGATTGTCTAAGTTCGTCCATAGAAAGAGACTAACTTGGGACGAACTTAGACAAACCTTAGAATGAGACTAACGTTTGTCTTTGTTCATCCCAAGTTAGTCTCGTTAGTCTCATTCCATGGTTTGTCTAAGTTCGTCCTTAGAAAGAGACTAACTTGGGATGAACTTAGACAAACCTTAGAATGAGACTAACGTTTGTCTTTGTTCGTCCCAAGTTAGTCTCGTTAGTCTCAATTTAAGGTTTGGCTAAGTTCGTCCTTAGAAAGAGACTAACTTGGGACGAACTTAGACAAACCTTAGAATGAGACTAACGTTTGTCTTTGTTCGTCCCAAGTTAGTCTCGTTAGTCTCATTTTAAGGTTTGTCTAAGTTCGTCCTTAGAAAGAGACTAACTTGGGACGAACTTAGACAAACCTTAGAATGAGACTAACGTTTGTCTTTGTTCGTCCCAAGTTAGTCTCATTCAATGGTTTGTCTAAGTTCCTCCTTAGAAAGAGACTAACTTGGGACGAACTTAGACAAACCTTAGATTGAGACTAACGTTTGTCTTTGTTCGTTCCAAGTTAGTCTCGTTAGTCTCATTTTAAGGTTTGTCTAAGTTCGTCCTTAGAAAGAGACTAACTTGGGACGAACTTAGACAAACCATAGAATGAGACTAACGTTTGTCTTTGTTCCTCCCAAGTTAGTCTCGTTAGTCTCATTCTATGGTTTGTCTAAGTTCGTCCTTAGAAAGTGACTAACTTGGGATGAACTTAGACAAACCTTAGAATGAGACTAACGTTTGACTTTGTTCGTCCCAAGTTAGTCTCGTTAGTCTCATTCCATGGTTTGTCTAAGTTCGTCCTTAGAAAGAGATTAACTTGGGACTAACTTAGACAAACCTTAGAATGAGACTAACGTTTGTCTTTGTTCGTCCCAAGTTAGTCTCGTTAGTCTCATTTTAGGTTTGTCTAAGTTCGTCCTTAGAAAGAGACTAACTTGGGATGAACTTAGAGAAACCTTAGAATGAGACTAACGTTTGTCTTTGTTCGTCCCAAGTTAGTCTCGTTAGTCTCATTTTAAGGTTTTTCTAAGTTCGTCCTTAGAAAGAGACTAACTTAGGACGAACTTAGACAAACCTTTGAATGAGACTAACGTTTGTCTTTGTTAGTCCCAAGTTAGTCTTGTTCAATGGTTTGTCTAAGTTCGTCCTTCGAAAGAGACTAACTTGGGACGATTTTAGACAAACCTTAGAATGAGACTAACATTTGTCTTTGTTCGTCCCAAGTTAGTCTCATTAGTCTCATTTTAAGGTTTGTTTAAGTTCGTCCTTAGAAAGACACTAACTTGGGACGAACTTAGACAAACCTTAGAATGAGACTAACATTTGTCTTTAATCGCCCCAAGTTAGTCTCGTTAGTCTCATTCTATGGTTTGACTAAGTTCGTCCTTAGAAAGAGACTAACTTGGGACAAACTTAGACAAACCTTAGAATGAGACTAACGTTTGTCTTTGTTCGTCCCAGGTTAGTCTCGTAAGTCTCATTTTAAGGTTTGTCTAAGTTTGTCCTTAGAAAGAGACTAACTTGGGACGAACTTTGACAAACCTTAGAATGAGACTAACGTTTGTCTTTGTTCGTCCCAAGTTAGTCTCTTTAGTCTCATTCTATGGTTTTCTAAGTTTGTCCTTAGAAAGCGACTAACTTGGGACGAACTTAGCAAAACCTTAGAATGAGACTAACGTTTGTCTTTGTTCGTCCCAAGTTAGTCTCGTTCAAGGGTTTGTCTAAGTTCGTCCATAGAAAGAGACTAACTTGGGACTAACTTAGACAAACCATAGAATTAGACTAACGTTTGTCTTTGTTCGTCCCAAGTTAGTCTCGTTAGTCTCAATTTAAGGTTTGGCTAAGTTCGTCCTGAGAAAGAGACTAACTTGGGACGAACTTAGACTAACCATAGAATGAGACTAACGTTTGTCTTTGTTCGTCCCAAGTTAGTCTCTTTAGTCTCATTCTATGGTTTTCTAAGTTTGTCCTTAGAAAGAGACTAACTTGGGACGAACTTAGCCAAACCTTAGAATGAGACTAACGTTTGTCTTTGTTCGTCCCAAGTTAGTCTCGTTCAATGGTTTGTCTAAGTTCGTCCATAGAAAGAGACTAACTTGGGACTAACTTAGACAAACCTTAGAATGAGACTAACGTTTGTCTTTGTTCGTCCCAAGTTAATCTCGTTAGTCTCAATTTAAGGTTTGGCTAAGTTCGTCCTGAGAAATAGACTAACTTGGGACGAACTTAGACAAACCATAGAATGAGACTAACGTTTGTCTTTGTTCCTCCCAAGTTAGTCTCGTTAGTCTCGTTAGTCTCATTCTATGGTTTGTCTAAGTTCGTTCTTAGAAAGAGACTAACTTGGGACGAACTTAGACAAACCTTAGAATGAGACTAACGTTTGTCTTTGTTCGTCCCAAGTTAGTCTCGTTCAATGGTTTGTCTAAGTTCTTCCTTAGAAAGAGACTAACTTGGGACGAACTTAGACAAACCTTAGAATGAGACTAACGTTTGTCTTTGTTCGTCCCAAGTTAGTCTCGTTAGTCTCATTTTAAGGTTTGTCTAAGTTCGTCCTTAGAAAGAGACTAACTTGGGACGAACTTAGACAAACCATAAAATGAGACTAACGTTTGTCTTTGTTCCTCCCAAGTTAGTCTCGTTAGTCTCATTCTATGGTTAGTCTAAGTTCGTCCTTAGAAAGAGACTAACTTGGGATGAACTTAGACAAACCTTAGAATGAGACTAACGTTTGTCTTTGTTCGTCCCAAGTTAGTCTCGTTAGTCTCATTCCATGGTTTGTCTAAGTTCGTCCTTAGAAAGAGACTAACTTGGGACGAACTTAGACAAACCTTAGAATGAGAATAACGTTTGTCTTTGTTCGTCCCAAGTTAGTCTCGTTAGTCTCATTTTAAGGTTTGTCTAAGTTCGTCCTTAGAAAGAGACTAAAAAAAAGAAAGAAAGAGACTAACTTGGGATGAACTTAGAGAAACCTTAGAATGAGACTAACGTTTGTCTTTGTTCGTCCCAAGTTAGTCTCGTTAGTCTCATTTTAAGGTTTTTCTAAGTTCGTCCTTAGAAAGAGACTAACTTAGGACGAACTTAGACAAACCTTAGAATGAGACTAACGTTTGTCTTTGTTCGTCCCAAGTTAGTCTCGTTGGTCTCATTTTAAGGTTTGTCTAAGTTCGTCCTTAGAAAGAGACTAACTTGGGACGAACTTAGACAAACCTTAGAATGAGACTAACGTTTGTCTTTGTCGTCCCAAGTTAGTCTCGTTCATTGGTTTGTTTAAGTTCGTCCTTAGAAAGAGACAAACTTGGGACGAACTTAGACAAACCTTAGAATGAGACTAACGTTTGTCTTTGTTCGTCCCAAGTTAGTCTCGTTCAATGGTTTGTCTAAGTTCGTCCTTAGAAAGAGACTAATTTGGGACGAACTTAGACAAACCTTACAATGAGACTAACGTTTGTCTATGTTCGTCCCAAGTTAGTCTCGTTAGTCTCATTTTAAGGTTTGTCTAAGTTCGTCCTTAGAAAGAGACAAACTTGGGACGAACTTAGACAAACCTTAGAATGAGACTAACGTTTGTCTTTGTCGTCCCAAGTTAGTCTCGTTCATTGGTTTGTGGTTTGTCTAAGTTCGTCCTAAGAAAGAGACTAACTTGGGACGAACTTAGACAAACCTTAGAATGAGACTAACGTTTGTCTTTGTTCGTCCCAAGTTAGTCTCGTTAGTCTCATTTTAAGGTTTGTCTAAGTTCGTCTTTAGAAAGAGACTAACTTGGGACGAACTTAGACAAACCTTAGAATGAGACTAACGTTTGTCTTTGTTCGTCCCAAGTTAGTCTCATTAGTCTCATTTTAAGGTTTGTTTAAGTTCGTCCTTAGAAAGGGACTAACTTGGGACGAACTTAGACAAACCTTAGAATGAGACTAACATTTGTCTTTGTTCGTCCCAAGTTAGTCTCATTGGTCTCATTTTAAGGTTTGTCTAAGTTCGTCCTTAGAAAGAGACTAACTTGGGACGAACTTAGACAAACCTTAGACTGAGACTAACGTTTGTCTTTGTTCGTCCCAAGTTAGTCTCTTTAGTCTCATTCTATGGTTTTCTAAGTTTGTCCTTAGAAAGAGGCTAACTTGGGACGAAATTAGCCAAACCTTAGAATGAGACTAACGTTTGTCTTTGTTCGTCCCAAGTTAGTCTCGTTCAATGGTTTGTCTAAGTTCGTCCATAGAAAGAGACTAACTTGGGACGAACTTAGACAAACCTTAGAATGAGACTAACGTTTGTCTTTGTTCGTCCCAAGTTAGTCTCGTTAGTCTCAATTTAAGGTTTGGCTAAGTTCGTCCTTAGAAAGAGACTAACTTGGGACGAACTTAGACAAACCATAGAATGAGACCAACGTTTGTCTTTGTGCCTCCCAAGTTAGTCTCGTTAGTCTCATTCTATGGTTTGTCTAAGTTCGTCCTTAGAAAGAGACTAACTTGGGACGAACTTAGACAAACCTTAGAATGAGACTAACGTTTGTCTTTGTTCGTCCCAAGTTAGTCTCGTTCAATGGTTTGTCTAAGTTCCTCCTTAGAAAGAGACTAACTTGGGACGAACTTAGACAAACCTTAGAATGAGACTAACGTTTGTCTTTGTTCGTCCCAAGTTAGTCTCGTTAGTCTCATTTAAAGGTTTGTCTAAGTTCGTCCTTAAAGAGTTTAGGTTGGGACGAACTTAGACAAACCATAGAATGAGACTAACGTTTGTCTTTGTTCCTCCCAAGTTAGTCTCGTTAGTCTCATTCTATGGGTTGTCTAAGTTCGTCCTTAGAAAGAGACTAACTTGGGATGAACTTAGACAAACCTTAGAATGAGACTAACGTTTGACTTTGTTCGTCCCAAGTTAGTCTCGTTAGTCTCATTCCATGGTTTGTCTAAGTTCGTCCTTAGAAAGAGACTAACTAGGGACGAACTTAGACAAACCTTAGAATGAGACTAACGTTTGTCTTTGTTCGTCCCAAGTTAGTCTCGTTAGTCTCATTTTAAGGTTTGTCTAAGTTCGTCCTTAGAAAGAGACTAACTTGGGATGAACTTAGAGAAACCTTAGAATGAGACTAACGTTTGTCTTTGTTCGTCCCAAGTTAGTCTCGTTAGTCTCATTTTAAGGTTTTTCTAAGTTCGTCCTTAGAAAGAGACTAACTTGGGACAAACTTAGCCAAACCTTAGAATGAGACTAACATTTGTCTTTGTTCGTCCCAAGTTAGTCTCGTTAGTCTCATTCCATGGTTTGTCTAGGTTCGTCCTTAGAAAGAGACTAACTTGGGACGAACTTAGACAAACCTTAGAATGAGACTAACGTTTGTCTTTGTTCGTCCCAAGTTAGTCTCGTTAGTCTCATTTTAAGGTTTGTCTAAGTTCGTCCTTAGAAAGAGACTAAAAAAAAAAGAAAGAAAGAGACTAACTTGGGATGAACTTAGAGAAACCTTAGAATGAGACTAACGTTTGTCTTTGTTCGTCCCAAGTTAGTCTCGTTAGTCTCATTTTAAGGTTTTTCTAAGTTCGTCCTTAGAAAGAGACTAACTTAGGACGAACTTAGACAAACCTTAGAATGAGACTAACGTTTGTCTTTGTTCATCCCAAGTTAGTCTCGTTGGTCTCATTTTAAGATTTGTCTAAGTTCGTCCTTAGAAAGAGACTAACTTGGGACGAACTTAGACAAACCTTAGAATGAGACTAACGTTTGTCTTTGTCGTCCCAAGTTAGTCTCGTTCATTGGTTTGTTTAAGTTCGTCCTTAGAAAGAGACTAATTTGGGACGAACTTAGACAAACCTTAAAATGAGACTAACGTTTGTCTATGTTCGTCCCAAGTTAGTCTCGTTAGTCTCATTTTAAGGTTTGTCTAAGTTCGTCCTTAGAAAGAGACTAAAAAAAAGAAAGAAAGAGACTAACTTGGGATGAACTTAGAGAAACCTTAGAATGAGACTAACCTTTGTCTTTGTTCGTCCCAAGTTAGTCTCGTTAGTCTCATTTTAAGGTTTTTCTAAGTTCGTCCTTAGAAAGAGACTAACTTTGGATGAACTTAGACAAACCTTAGAATGAGACTAACGTTTGTCTTTGTTTGTCCCAAGTTAGTCTCGTTAGTCTCATTCCATGGTTTGTCTAAGTTCGTCCTTAGAAAGAGACTAACTTGGGACGAACTTAGACAAACCTTAGAATGAGAATAACGTTTGTCTTTGTTCGTCCCAAGTTAGTCTCGTTAGTCTCATTTTAAGGTTTGTCTAAGTTCGTCCTTAGAAAGAGACTAAAAAAAAAGAAAGAAAGAGACTAACTTGGGATGAACTTAGAGAAACCTTAGAATGAGACTAACGTTTGTCTTTGTTCGTCCCAAGTTAGTCTCGTTAGTCTCATTTTAAGATTTTCTAAGTTCGTCCTTAGAAAGAGACTAACATAGGACGAACTTAGACAAACCTTAAAATGAGACTAACGTTTGTCTTTGTTCGTCCCAAGTTAGTCTCGTTGGTCTCATTTTAAGGTTTGTCTAAGTTCGTCCTTAGAAAGAGACTAACTTGGGACGAACTTAGACAAACCTCAGAATGAGACTAACATTTGTCTTTGTCGTCCCAAGTTAGTCTCGTTCATTGGTTTGTTTAAGTTCGTCCTTAGAAAGAGACAAACTTGGGACGAACTTAGACAAACCTTAGAATGAGACTAACGTTTGTCTTTGTTCGTCCGAAGTTAGTCTCGTTCAATGGTTTGTCTAAGTTCGTCCTTAGAAAGAGACTAATTTGGGACGAACTTAGACAAACCTTACAATGAGACTAACGTTTGTCTATGTTCGTCCCAAGTTAATCTCGTTAGTCTCATTTTAAGGTTTGTCTAAGTTCGTCCTTAGAAAGAGACAAACTTGGGACGAACTTAGACAAACCTTAGAATGAGACTAACGTTTGTCTTTGTCGTCCCAAGTTAGTCTCGTTCATTGGTTTGTCTAAGTTCGTCCTTAGAAAGAGACTAACTTGGGACGAACTTAGACAAACCTTAGAATGATACTAACGTTTGTCTTTGTTCGTCCCAAGTTAGTCTCGTTAGTCTCATTTTAAGGTTTGTCTAAGTTCGTCCTAAGAAAGAGATTAACTTGGGACGAACTTAGACAAACCTTAGAATGAGACTAACGTTTGTCTTTGTTCGTCTCAAGTTAGTCTCGTTAGTCTCATTTTAAGGTTTGTCTAAGTTCGTCCTTAAAAAGAGACTAACTTGGGACGAACTTAGACAAACCTTAGAATGAGACTAACGTTTGTCTTTGTTCGTCCCAAGTTAGTCTCATTAGTCTCATTTTAAGGTTTGTTTAAGTTCGTCCTTAGAAAGAGACTAACTTGGGACGAACTTAGACAAACCTTAGAATGAGACTAACATTTGTCTTTGTTCGTCCCAAGTTAGTCTCATTGGTCTCATTTTAAGGTTTGTCTAAGTTCGTCCTTAGAAAGAGACTAACTTGGGACGAACTTAGACAAACCTTAGAATGAGACTAACGTTTGTCTTTGTTCGTCCCAAGTTAGTCTCTTTAGTCTCATTCTATGGTTTTCTAAGTTTGTCCTTAGAAAGAGGCTAACTTGGGACGAAATTAGCCAAACCTTAGAATGAGACTAACGTTTGTCTTTGTTCGTCCCAAGTTAGTCTCGTTCAATGGTTTGTCTAAGTTCGTCCATAGAAAGAGACTAACTTGGGACGAACTTAGACAAACCTTAGAATGAGACTAACGTTTGTCTTTGTTCGTCCCAAGTTAGTCTCGTTAGTCTCAATTTAAGGTTTGGCTAAGTTCGTCCTTAGAAAGAGACTAACTTGGGACGAACTTAGACAAACCATAGGATGAGACTAACGTTTGTCTTTGTGCCTCCCAAGTTAGTCTCGTTAGTCTCATTCTATGGTTTGTCTAAGTTCCTCCTTAGAAAGAGACTAACTTGGGACGAACTTAGACAAACCTTAGAATAAGACTAACGTTTGTCTTTGTTCGTCCCAAGTTAGTCTCGTTCAATGGTTTGTCTAAGTTCCTCCTTAGAAAGAGACTAACTTGGGACGAACTTAGACAAACCTTAGAATGAGACTAACGTTTGTCTTTGTTCGTCCCAAGTTAGTCTCGTTAGTCTCATTTAAAGGTTTGTCTAAGTTCGTCCTTAAAGAGTTTAGGTTGGGACGAACTTAGACAAACCATAGAATGAGACTAACGTTTGTCTTTGTTCCTCCCAAGTTAGTCTCGTTAGTCTCATTCTATGGGTTGTCTAAGTTCGTCCTTAGAAAGAGACTAACTTGGGATGAACTTAGACAAACCTTAGAATGAGACTAACAGTTGACTTTGTTCGTCCCAAGTTAGTCTCGTTAGTCTCATTCCATGGTTTGTCTAAGTTCGTCCTTAGAAAGAGACTAACTTGGGACGAACTTAGACAAACCTTAGAATGAGACTAACGTTTGTCTTTGTTCGTCCCAAGTTAGTCTCGTTAGTCTGATTTTAAGGTTTGTCTAAGTTCGTCCTTAGAAAGAGACTAACTTGGGATGAACTTAGAGAAACCTTAGAATGAGACTAACGTTTGTCTTTGTTCGTCCCAAGTTAGTCTCGTTAGTCTCATTTTAAGGTTTGTCTAAGTTCGTCCTTAGAAAGAGACTAAAAAAAAGAAAGAGACTAACTTGGGATGAACTTAGAGAAACCATAGAATGAGACTAACATTTGTCTTTGTTCGTCCCAAGTTAGTCTCGTTAGTCTCATTTTAAGGTTTTTCTAAGTTCGTCCTTAGAAAGAGACTAACTTAGGACGAACTTAGACAAACCTTAGAATGAGATTAACGTTTGTCTTTGTTCGTCCCAAGTTAGTCTCGTTAGTCTCATTTTAAGGTTTGTCTAAGTTCGTCCTTAGAAAGAGACTAACTTGGGATGAACTTAGAGAAACCTTAGAATGAGACTAACGTTTGTCTTTGTTCGTCCCAAGTTAGTCTCGTTAGTCTCATTTTAAGGTTTGTCTAAGTTCGTCCTTAGAAAGAGACTAAAAAAAAAGAAAGAGACTAACTTGGGATGAACTTAGAGAAACCATAGAATGAGACTAACATTTGTCTTTGTTCGTCCCAAGTTAGTCTCGTTAGTCTCATTTTAAGGTTTCTCTAAGTTCGTCCTTAGAAAGAGACTAACTTGGGACGAACTTAGACAAACCTTAGAATGAGACTAACGTTTGTCTTTGTCGTCCCAAGTTAGTCTCGTTCATTGGTTTGTTTAAGTTCGTCCTTAGAAAGAGACAAATTTGGGACGAACTTAGACAAACCTTACAATGAGACTAACGTTTGTCTATGTTCGTCCCAAGTTAGTCTCGTTAGTCTCATTTTAAGGTTTGTCTAAGTTTGTCCTTAGAAAGAGACTAACTTGGGACGAACTTAGACAAACCTTAGAATGATACTAACGTTTGTCTTTGTTCGTCCCAAGTTAGTCTCGTTAGTCTCATTTTAAGGTTTGTCTAAGTTTGTCCTAAGAAAGAGACTAACTTGGGACGAACTTAGACAACCCTTAGAATGAGACTAACGTTTGTCTTTGTTCGTCCCAAGTTAGTCTCGTTAGTCTCATTTTAAGGTTTGTCTAAGTTCTTCCTTCGAAAGAGACTAACTTGGGACGAACTTAGACAAACCTTAGAATGAGACTAACGTTTGTCTTTGTTCGTCCCAAGTTAGTCTCAATAGTCTCATTTTAAGGTTTGTTTAAGTTTGTACTTAGAAAGAGACTAACTTGGGACGAACTTAGACAAACCTTAGAATGAGACTAACATTTGTCTTTGTTCGTCCCAAGTTAGTCTCGTTAGTCTCATTGGTCTCATTTTAAGGTTTGTCTAAGTTCGTCCTTAGAAAGAGACTAACTTGGGACGAACTTAGACAAACCTTAGAATGAGACTAACGTTTGTCTTTGTTCGTCCCAAGTTAGTCTCTTTAGTCTCATTCTATGGTTTTCTAAGTTTGTCCTTAGAAAGAGGCTAACTTGGGACGAACTTAGCCAAACCTTAGAATGAGACTAACGTTTGTCTTTGTTCGTCCCAAGTTAGTCTCGTTCAATGGTTTGTCTAAGTTCGTCCATAGAAAGAGACTAACTTGGGACGAACTTAGACAAACCTTAGAATGAGACTAACGTTTGTCTTTGTTCGTCCCAAGTTAGTCTCGTTAGTCTCAATTTAAGGTTTGGCTAAGTTCGTCCTTAGAAAGAGACTAACTTGGGACGAACTTAGACAAACCATAGAATGAGACTAACTTTTGTCTTTGTTCCTCCCAAGTTAGTCTCGTTAGTCTCATTCTATGGTTTGTCTAAGTTCGTCCTTAGAAAGAGACTAACTTGGGACGAACTTAGACAAACCTTAGAATGAGACTAACGTTTGTCTTTGTTCGTCCCAAGTTAGTCTCGTTCAATGGTTTGTCTAAGTTCCTCCTTAGAAAGAGACTAACTTGGGACGAACTTAGACAAACCTTAGAATGAGACTAACGTTTGTCTTTGTTCGTCCCAAGTTAGTCTCGTTAGTCTCATTTAAAGGTTTGTCTAAGTTCGTCCTTAAAGAGTTTAGGTTGGGACGAACTTAGACAAACCATAGAATGAGACTAACGTTTGTCTTTGTTCCTCCCAAGTTAGTCTCGTTAGTCTCATTCTATGGGTTGTCTAAGTTCGTCCTTAGAAAGAGACTAACTTGGGATGAACTTAGACAAACCTTAGAATGAGACTAACGTTTGACTTTGTTCGTCCCAAGTTAGTCTCGTTAGTCTCATTCCTTGGTTTGTCTAAGTTCGTCCTTAGAAAGAGACTAACTAGGGGCGAACTTAGACAAACCTTAGAATGAGACTAACGTTTGTCTTTGTTCGTGCCAAGTTAGTCTCGTTAGTCTCATTTTAAGGTTTGTCTAAGTTCGTCCTTAGAAAGAGACTAACTTGGGATGAACTTAGAGAAACCTTAGAATGAGACTAACGTTTGTCTTTGTTCGTCCCAAGTTAGTCTCGTTAGTCTCATTTTAAGGTTTTTCTAAGTTCGTCCTTAGAAAGAGACTAACTTGGGACAAACTTAGCCAAACCTTAGAATGAGACTAACATTTGTCTTTGTTCGTCCCAAGTTAGTCTCGTTAGTCTCATTCCATGGTTTGTCTAAGTTCGTCCTTAGAAAGAGACTAACTTGGGACGAACTTAGACAAACCTTAGAATGAGACTAACGTTTGTCTTTGTTCGTCCCAAGTTAGTCTCGTTAGTCTCATTTTAAGGTTTGTCTAAGTTCGTCCTTAGAAAGAGACTAAAAAAAAAAGAAAGAAAGAGACTAACTTGGGATGAACTTAGAGAAACCTTAGAATGAGACTAACGTTTGTCTTTGTTCGTCCCAAGTTAGTCTCGTTAGTCTCATTTTAAGGTTTTTCTAAGTTCGTCCTTAGAAAGAGACTAACTTAGGACGAACTTAGACAAACCTTAGAATGAGACTAACGTTTGTCTTTGTTCGTCCCAAGTTAGTCTCGTTGGTCTCATTTTAAGATTTGTCTAAGTTCGTCCTTAGAAAGAGACTAACTTGGGACGAACTTAGACAAACCTTAGAATGAGACTAACGTTTGTCTTTGTCGTCCCAAGTTAGTCTCGTTCATTGGTTTGTTTAAGTTCGTCCTTAGAAAGAGACAAACTTGGGACGAACTTAGACAAACCTTAGAATGAGACTAACGTTTGTCTTTGTTCGTCTCAAGTTAGTCTCGTTCAATGGTTTATCTAAGTTCGTCCTTAGAAAGAGACTAATTTGGGACGAACTTAGACAAACCTTAAAATGAGACTAACGTTTGTCTATGTTCGTCCCAAGTTAGTCTCGTTAGTCTCATTTTAAGGTTTGTCTAAGTTCGTCCTTAGAAAGAGACTAAAAAAAAAGAAAGAAAGAGACTAACTTGGGATGAACTTAGAGAAACCTTGGAATGAGACTAACCTTTGTCTTTGTTCGTCCCAAGTTAGTCTCGTTAGTCTCATTTTAAGGTTTTTCTAAGTTCGTCCTTAGAAAGAGACTAACTTTGGATGAACTTAGACAAACCTTAGAATGAGACTAACGTTTGTCTTTGTTTGTCCCAAGTTAGTCTCGTTAGTCTCATTCCATGGTTTGTCTAAGTTCGTCCTTAGAAAGAGACTAACTTGGGACGAACTTAGACAAACCTTAGAATGAGAATAACGTTTGTCTTTGTTCGTCCCAAGTTAGTCTCGTTAGTCTCATTTTACGGTTTGTCTAAGTTCGTCCTTAGAAAGAGACTAAAAAAAAAGAAAGAAAGAGACTAACTTGGGATGAACTTAGAGAAACCTTAGAATGAGACTAACGTTTGTCTTTGTTCGTCCCAAGTTAGTCTCGTTAGTCTCATTTTAAGATTTTTCTAAGTTCGTCCTTAGAAAGAGACTAACATAGGACGAACTTAGACAAACCTTAAAATGAGACTAACGTTTGTCTTTGTTCGTCCCAAGTTAGTCTCGTAGGTCTCATTTTAAGGTTTGTCTAAGTTCGTCCTTAGAAAGAGACTAACTTGGGACGAACTTAGACAAACCTTAGAATGAGACTAACATTTGTCTTTGTCGTCCCAAGTTAGTCTCGTTCATTGGTTTGTTTAAGTTCGTCCTTAGAAAGAGACAAACTTGGGACGAACTTAGACAAACCTTAGAATGAGACTAACGTTTGTCTTTGTCGTCCCAAGTTAGTCTCGTTCATTGGTTTGTCTAAGTTCGTCCTTAGAAAGAGACTAACTTGGGACGAACTTAGACAAACCTTAGAATGATACTAACGTTTGTCTTTGTTCGTCCCAAGTTAGTCTCGTTAGTCTCATTTTAAGGTTTGTCTAAGTTCGTCCTAAGAAAGAGATTAACTTGGGACGAACTTAGACAAACCTTAGAATGAGACTAACGTTTGTCTTTGTTCGTCCCAAGTTAGTCTCGTTAGTCTCATTTTAAGGTTTGTCTAAGTTCGTCCTTAGAAAGAGACTAACTTGGGACGAACTTAGACAAACCTTAGAATGAGACTAACGTTTGTCTTTGTTCGTCCCAAGTTAGTCTCATTAGTCTCATTTTAAGGTTTGTTTAAGTTCGTCCTTAGAAAGAGACTAACTTGGGACGAACTTAGACAAACCTTAGAATGAGACTAACATTTGTCTTTGTTCGTCCCAAGTTAGTCTCATTGGTCTCATTTTAAGGTTTGTCTAAGTTCGTCCTTAGAAAGAGACTAACTTGGGACGAACTTAGACAAACCTTAGAATGAGACTAACGTTTGTCTTTGTTCGTCCTAAGTTAGTCTCTTTAGTCTCATTCTATGGTTTTCTAAGTTTGTCCTTAGAAAGAGGCTAACTTGGGACGAAATTAGCCAAACCTTAGAATGAGACTAACGTTTGTCTTTGTTCGTCCCAAGTTAGTCTCGTTCAATGGTTTGTCTAAGTTCGTCCATAGAAAGAGACTAACTTGGGACGAACTTAGACAAACCTTAGAATGAGACTAACGTTTGTCTTTGTTCGTCCCAAGTTAGTCTTGTTAGTCTCAATTTAAGGTTTGGCTAAGTTCGTCCTTAGAAAGAGACTAACTTGGGACGAACTTAGACAAACCATAGAATGAGACTAACGTTTGTCTTTGTGCCTCCCAAGTTAGTCTCGTTAGTCTCATTCTATGGTTTGTCTAAGTTCGTCCTTAGAAAGAGACTAACTTGGGACGAACTTAGACAAACCTTAGAATAAGACTAACGTTTGTCTTTGTTCGTCCCAAGTTAGTCTCGTTCAATGGTTTGTCTAAGTTCCTCCTTAGAAAGAGACTAACTTGGGACGAACTTAGACAAACCTTAGAATGAGACTAACGTTTGTCTTTGTTCGTCCCAAGTTAGTCTCGTTAGTCTCATTTAAAGGTTTGTCTAAGTTCGTCCTTAAAGAGTTTAGGTTGGGACGAACTTAGACAAACCATAGAATGAGACTAACGTTTGTCTTTGTTCCTCCCAAGTTAGTCTCGTTAGTCTCATTCTATGGGTTGTCTAAGTTCGTTCTTAGAAAGAGACTAACTTGGGATGAACTTAGACAAACCTTAGAATGAGACTAACGTTTGACTTTGTTCGTCCCAAGTTAGTCTCGTTAGTCTCATTCCATGGTTTGTCTAAGTTCGTCCTTAGAAAGAGACTAACTTGGGACGAACTTAGACAAACCTTAGAATGAGACTAACGTTTGTCTTTGTTCGTCCCAAGTTAGTCTCGTTAGTCTCATTTTAAGGTTTGTCTAAGTTCGTCCTTAGAAAGAGACTAACTTGGGATGAACTTAGAGAAACCTTAGAATGAGACTAACGTTTGTCTTTGTTCGTCCCAAGTTAGTCTCGTTAGTCTCATTTTAAGGTTAGTCTAAGTTCGTCCTTAGAAAGAGACTAAAAAAAAAAGAAAGAGACTCACTTGGGATGAACTTAGAGAAACCTTAGAATGAGACTAACATTTGTCTTTGTTCGTCCCAAGTTAGTCTCGTTAGTCTCATTTTAAGGTTTTTCTAAGTTCGTCCTTAGAAAGAGACTAACTTAGGACGAACTTAGACAAACCTTAGAATGAGACTAACGTTTGTCTTTGTTCGTCCCAAGTTAGTCTCGTTAGTCTCATTTTAAGGTTTGTCTAAGTTCGTCCTTAGAAAGAGACTAACTTGGGATGAACTTAGAGAAACCTTAGAATGAGACTAACGTTTGTCTTTATTCGTCCCAAGTTAGTCTCGTTAGTCTCATTTTAAGGTTTGTCTAAGTTCGTCCTTAGAAAGAGACTAAAAAAAAAGAAAGAGACTAACTTGGGATGAACTTAGAGAAACCTTAGAATGAGACTAACATTTGTCTTTGTTCGTCCCAAGTTAGTCTCGTTAGTCTCATTTTAAGGTTTCTCTAAGTTCGTCCTTAGAAAGAGACTAACTTGGGACGAACTTAGACAAACCTTAGAATGAGACTAACGTTTGTCTTTGTCGTCCCAAGTTAGTCTCGTTCATTGGTTTGTTTAAGTTCGTCCTTAGAAAGAGACAAATTTGGGACGAACTTAGACAAACCTTACAATGAGACTAACGTTTGTCTATGTTCGTCCCAAGTTAGTCTCGTTAGTCTAATTTTAAGGTTTGTCTAAGTTTGTCCTTAGAAAGAGACTAACTTGGGACGAACTTAGACAAACCTTAGAATGATACTAACGTTTGTCTTTGTTCATCCCAAGTTAGTCTCGTTAGTCTCATTTTAAGGTTTGTCTAAGTTTGTCCTAAGAAAGAGACTAACTTGGGACGAACTTAGACAACCCTTAGAATGAGACTAACGTTTGTCTTTGTTCGTCCCAAGTTAGTCTCGTTAGTCTCATTTTAAGGTTTGTCTAAGTTCTTCCTTCGAAAGAGACTAACTTGGGACGAACTTAGACAAACCTTAGAATGAGACTAACGTTTGTCTTTGTTCGTCCCAAGTTAGTCTCATTAGTCTCATTTTAAGGTTTGTTTAAGTTTGTACTTAGAAAGAGACTAACTTGGGACGAACTTAGACAAACCTTAGAATGAGACTAACATTTGTCTTTGTTCGTCCCAAGTTAGTCTCGTTAGTCTCATTGGTCTCATTTTAAGGTTTGTCTAAGTTCGTCCTTAGAAAGAGACTAACTTGGGACGAACTTAGACAAACCTTAGAATGAGACTAACGTTTGTCTTTGTTCGTCCCAAGTTAGTCTCTTTAGTCTCATTCTATGGTTTTCTAAGTTTGTCCTTAGAAAGAGGCTAACTTGGGACGAACTTAGCCAAACCTTAGAATGAGACTAACGTTTGTCTTTGTTCGTCCCAAGTTAGTCTCGTTCAATGGTTTGTCTAAGTTCGTCCATAGAAAGAGACTAACTTGGGATGAACTTAGACAAACCTTAGAATGAGACTAACGTTTGTCTTTGTTCGTCCCAAGTTAGTCTCGTTAGTCTCAATTTAAGGTTTGGCTAAGTTCGTCCTTAGAAAGAGACTAACTTGGGACGAACTTAGACAAACCATAGAATGAGACTAACTTTTGTCTTTGTTCCTCCCAAGTTAGTCTCGTTAGTCTCATTCTATGGTTTGTCTAAGTTCGTCCTTAGAAAGAGACTAACTTGGGACGAACTTAGACAAACCTTAGAATGAGACTAACGTTTGTCTTTGTTCGTCCCAAGTTAGTCTCGTTCAATGGTTTGTCTAAGTTCCTCCTTAGAAAGAGACTAACTTGGGACGAACTTAGACAAACCTTAGAATGAGACTAACGTTTGTCTTTGTTCGTCCCAAGTTAGTCTCGTTAGTCTCATTTTAAGGTTTGTCTAAGTTCGTCCTTAGAAAGAGACTAACTTGGGACGAACTTAGACAAACCATAGAATGAGACTAACGTTTGTCTTTGTTCCTCCCAAGTTAGTCTCGTTCAATGGTTTGTCTAAGTTCCTCCTTAGAAAGAGACTAACTTGGGACGAACTTAGACAAACCTTAGAATGAGACTAACGTTTGTCTTTGTTCGTCCCATGTTAGTCTCGTTAGTCTCATTTTAAGGTTTGTCTAAGTTCGTCCTTAGAAAGAGACTAACTTGGGACGAACTTAGACAAACCATAGAATGAGACTAACGTTTGTCTTTGTTCCTCCAAAGTTAGTCTCGTTAGTCTCATTCTATGGTTTGTCTAAGTTCGTCCTTAGAAAGAGACTAACTTGGGATGAACTTAGACAAACCGTAGAATGAGACTAACGTTTGACTTTGTTCGTCCCAAGTTAGTCTCGTTAGTCTCATTCCATGGTTTGTCTAAGTTCGTCCTTAGAAAGAGACTAACTTGGGACGAACTTAGACAAACCTTAGAATGAGACTAACGTTTGTCTTTGTTCGTCCCAAGTTAGTCTCGTTAGTCTCATTTTAAGGTTTGTCTAAGTTCATCCTTAGAAAGAGACTAACTTGGGATGAACTTAGAGAAACCTTAGAATGAGACTAACGTTTGTCTTTGTTCGTCCCAAGTTAGTCTCGTTTGTCTCATTTTAAGGTTTTTCTAAGTTCGTCCTTAGAAAGAGACTAACTTAGGACGAACTTAGACAAACCTTAGAATGAGACTAACGTTTGTCTTTGTTCGTCCCAAGTTAGTCTCGTTCAATGGTTTGTCTAAGTTTGTCCTTCGAAAGAGACTAACTTGGGACGATTTTAGACAAACCTTAGAATGAGACTAACGTTTGTCTTTGTTCGTCCCAAGTTAGTCTCATTAGTCTCATTTTAAGGTTTGTTTAAGTTCGTCCTTAGAAAGAGACTAACTTGGGACGAACTAAGACAAACCTTAGAATGAGACTAACAATTGTCTTTGTTCGTCCCAAGTTAGTCTCGTTAGTCTCATTCTATGGTTTGACTAAGTTCGTCCTTAGAAAGAGACTAACTCGGGACAAACTTAGACAAACCTTAGAATGAGACTAACGTTTGTCTTTGTTCGTCCCAAGTTAGTCTCGTAAGTCTCATTTTAAGGTTTGTCTAAGTTTGTCCTTAGAAAGAGACTAACTTGGGACGAACTTTGACAAACCATAGAATGAGACTAACGTTTGTCTTTGTTCGTCCAAAGTTAGTCTCGTTAGTCTCATTCTATGGTTTATCTAAGTTCGTCGTTAGAAAGAGACTAACTTGGGACGAACTTAGACAAACCTTAGAATGAGACTAATGTTTGTCTTTTTTCGTCCAAGTTAGTCTCCTTAGTCTCATTTTAAGGTTTGTCTAAGTTCATCCTTAGAAAGAGACTAACTTGGGACGAACTTAGACAAACCTTATAATGAGACTAACGTTTGTCTTTGTTCCTCCCAAGTTAGTCTCGTTAGTCTCATTTTAAGGTTTGTCTAAGTTCGTCCTTAGAAAGAGACTAACTTGGGACGAACTTAGACAAACCTTAGAATGAGCCTAACATTTGTCTTTGTTCGTCCCAATTTAGTCTCGTTAGTCTCATTCTATGGTTTATCTAAGTTCGTCGTTAGAAAGAGACTAACTTGGGACGAACTTAGACAAACCTTAGAATGAGACTAACGTTTGTCTTTGTTCGTCCCAAGTTAGTCTCGTTCAATGGTTTGTCTAAGTTCGTCCTTAGAAAGAGACTAACCTGGGACGAACTTAGACAAACCTTAGAATGAGACTAATGTTTGTCTTTGTTCGTCCCAAGTTAGTCTCGTTAGTCTCATTTTAAGGTTTGTCTAAGTTTGTCCTTAAAAAGAGACTAACTTGGGACGAACTTAGACAAACCTTAGAATGAGCCTAACGTTTGTCTTTGTTCGTCCCAAGTTAGTCTCGTTAGTCTCATTCTATGGTTTATCTAAGTTCGTCGTTAGAAAGAGACTAACTTGGGACAAACTTAGACAAACCTTATAATGAGACTAACGTTTGTCTTTGTTCGTCCCAAGTTAGTCTCGTTCAATGGTTTGTCTAAGTTCGTCCTTAGAAAGAGACTAACTTGGGACGAACTTAGACAAACCTTAGAATGAGACTAACGTTTGTCTTTGTTCGTCCCAAGTTAGTCTCGTTAGTCTCATTTTAAGGTTTGTCTAAGTTCGTCATTAGAAAGAGACTAACTTGGGACGAACTTAGACAAACCATAGAATGAGACTAACGTTTGTCTTTGTTCCTCCAAAGTTAGTCTCGTTAGTCTC
Source organism: Rhodiola kirilowii (assembly GCA_033675215.1). NCBI lineage: Eukaryota > Viridiplantae > Streptophyta > Magnoliopsida > Saxifragales > Crassulaceae > Rhodiola > Rhodiola kirilowii. Next base: position 9,257 of record JAUCNB010000014.1, on the reverse strand, counting down.
ATTCTATGGTTTGTCTAAGTTCGTCCTTAGAAAGAGACTAACTTGGGATGAACTTAGACAAACCGTAGAATGAGACTAACGTTTGACTTTGTTCGTCCCAAGTTAGTCTCGTTAGTCTCATTCCATGGTTTGTCTAAGTTCGTCCTTAGAAAGAGACTAACTTGGGACGAACTTAGACAAACCTTAGAATGAGACTAACGTTTGTCTTTGTTCGTCCCAAGTTAGTCTCGTTAGTCTCATTTTAAGGTTTGTCTAAGTTCATCCTTAGAAAGAGACTAACTTGGGATGAACTTAGAGAAACCTTAGAATGAGACTAACGTTTGTCTTTGTTCGTCCCAAGTTAGTCTCGTTAGTCTCATTTTAAGGTTTTTCTAAGTTCGTCCTTAGAAAGAGACTAACTTAGGACGAACTTAGACAAACCTTAGAATGAGACTAACGTTTGTCTTTGTTCGTCCCAAGTTAGTCTCGTTCAATGGTTTGTCTAAGTTTGTCCTTCGAAAGAGACTAACTTGGGACGATTTTAGACAAACCTTAGAATGAGACTAACGTTTGTCTTTGTTCGTCCCAAGTTAGTCTCATTAGTCTCATTTTAAGGTTTGTTTAAGTTCGTCCTTAGAAAGAGACTAACTTGGGACGAACTAAGACAAACCTTAGAATGAGACTAACAATTGTCTTTGTTCGTCCCAAGTTAGTCTCGTTAGTCTCATTTTATGGTTTGACTAAGTTCGTCCTTAGAAAGAGACTAACTCGGGACAAACTTAGACAAACCTTAGAATGAGACTAACGTTTGTCTTTGTTCGTCCCAAGTTAGTCTCGTAAGTCTCATTTTAAGGTTTGTCTAAGTTTGTCCTTAGAAAGAGACTAACTTGGGACGAACTTTGACAAACCTTAGAATGAGACTAACGTTTGTCTTTGTTCGTCCAAAGTTAGTCTCGTTAGTCTCATTCTACGGTTTATCTAAGTTCGTCGTTAGAAAGAGACTAACTTGGGACGAACTTAGACAAACCTTAGAATGAGACTAATGTTTGTCTTTTTTCGTCCAAGTTAGTCTCCTTAGTCTCATTTTAAGGTTTGTCTAAGTTCATCCTTAGAAAGAGACTAACTTGGGACGAACTTAGACAAACCTTATAATGAGACTAACGTTTGTCTTTGTTCCTCCCAAGTTAGTCTCGTTAGTCTCATTTTAAGGTTTGTCTAAGTTCGTCCTTAGAAAGAGACTAACTTGGGACGAACTTAGACAAACCTTAGAATGAGCCTAACATTTGTCTTTGTTCGTCCCAAGTTAGTCTCGTTAGTCTCATTCTATGGTTTATCTAAGTTCGTCGTTAGAAAGAGACTAACTTGGGACGAACTTAGACAAACCTTAGAATGAGACTAACGTTTGTCTTTGTTCGTCCCAAGTTAGTCTCGTTCAATGGTTTGTCTAAGTTCGTCCTTAGAAAGAGACTAACCTGGGACGAACTTAGACAAACCTTAGAATGAGACTAACGTTTGTCTTTGTTCGTCCCAAGTTAGTCTCGTTAGTCTCATTTTAAGGTTTGTCTAAGTTCGTCCTTAAAAAGAGACTAACTTGGGACGAACTTAGACAAACCTTAGAATGAGCCTAACGTTTGTCTTTGTTCGTCCCAAGTTAGTCTCGTTAGTCTCATTCTATGGTTTATCTAAGTTCGTCGTTAGAAAGAGACTAACTTGGGACAAACTTAGACAAACCTTATAATGAGACTAACGTTTGTCTTTGTTCGTCCCAAGTAAGTCTCGTTCAATGGTTTGTCTAAGTTCGTCCTTAGAAAGAGACTAACTTGGGACGAACTTAGACAAACCTTAGAAAGAGACTAACGTTTGTCTTTGTTCGTCCCAAGTTAGTCTCGTTAGTCTCATTTTAAGGTTTGTCTAAGTTCGTCATTAGAAAGAGACTAACTTGGGACGAACTTAGACAAACCATAGAATGAGACTAACGTTTTTCTTTGTTCCTCCCAAGTTAGTCTCGTTAGTCTCATTCTATGGTTTGTCTAAGTTCGTCCTTAGAAAGAGACTAACTTGGGATGAACTTAGACAAACCTTAGTATGAGACTAACGTTTGTCTTTGTTCGTCCCAAGTTAGTCTCCTTAGTCTCATTCCATGGTTTGTCTAAGTTCGTCCTTAGAAAGAGACTAACTTGGGACGAACTTAGACAAACCTTAGAATGAGACTAACGTTTGTCTTTGTTCGTCCCAAGTTAGTCTCGTTAGTCTCATTTTAAGGTTTGTCTAAGTTCGTCCTTAGAAAGAGACTAACTTGGGATGAACTTAGAGAAACCATAGAATGAGACTAACGTTTGTCTTTGTTCGTCCCAAGTTAGTCTCGTTACTCTCATTTTAAGATTTTTCTAAGTTCGTCCATAGAAAGAGACTAACTTAGGATGAACTTAGACAAACATTAGAATGAGACTAACGTTTGTCTTTGTTCGTCCCAAGTTAGTCTCGTTCAATGGTTTGTCTAAGTTCGTCCTTAGAAAGAGACTAACTTGGGACGAACTTAGACAAACCTTAGAATGAGACTAACGTTTGTCTTTGTTCGTCCCAAGTTAGTCTCATTAGTCTCATTTTAAGGTTTGTTTAAGTTCGTCCTTAGAAAGAGACTAACTTGGGACGAACTTAGACAAACCTTAGAATGAGACTAACATTTGTCTTTGTTCGTCCCAAGTTAGTCTCGTTAGTCTCATTCTATGGTTTGACTAAGTTCGTCCTTAGAAAGAGACTAACTTGGGACGAACTTAGACAAACCTTAGAATGAGACTAACGTTTGTCTTTGTTCGTCCCAAGTTAGTCTCGTAAGTCTCATTTTAAGGTTTGTCTAAGTTTGTCCTTAGAAAGAGACTAACTTGGGACGAACTTTGACAAACCTTAGAATGAGACTAACGTTTGTCTTTGTTCGTCCCAAGTTAGTCTCGTTAGTCTCATTCTATGGTTTATCTAAGTTCGTCGTTAGAAAGAGACTAACTTGGGACGAACTTAGACAAACCTTAGAACGAGACTAATGTTTGTCTTTGTTCGTCCCAAGTTAGTCTCCTTAGTCTCATTTTAAGGTTTTTCTAAGTTCGTCCTTAGAAAGAGACTAACTTGGGACGAACTTAGACAAACCATAGAATGAGACTAACGTTTGTCTTTGTTCCTCCCAAGTTAGTCTCGTTAGTCTCATTCTATGGGTTGTCTAAGTTCGTCCTTAGAAAGAGACTAACTTGGGATGAACTTAGACAAACCTTAGAATGAGACTAACGTTTGTCTTTGTTCGTCCCAAGTTAGTCTCGTTAGTCTCATTCTATGGTTTGTCTAAGTTCGTCCTTAGAAAGAGACTAACTTGGGACTAACTTAGACAAACCTTAGAATGAGACTAACGTTTGTCTTTGTTCGTCCCAAGTTAGTCTCGTTCAATGGTTTGTCTAAGTTCGTCCTTAGAAAGAGACTAACTTGGGACGAACTTAGACAAACCTTAGAATGAGACTAACGTTTGTCTTTGTTCGTCCCAAGTTAGTCTCGTTAGTCTCATTTTAAGGTTTGTCTAAGTTCGTCCTTAGAAAGAGACTAACTTGGGACAAACTTAGACAAACCATAGAATGAGTCTAACGTTTTTCTTTGTTCCTCCCAAGTTAGTCTCGTTAGTCTCATTCTATGGTTTGTCTAAGTTCGTCCTTAGAAAGAGACTAACTTGGGATGAACTTAGACAAACCTTAGAATGAGACTGACGTTTGTCTTTGTTCGTCCCAAGTTAGTCTCGTTAGTCTCATTCCATGGTTTGTCTAAGTTCGTCCTTAGAAAGAGACTAACTTGGGAAGAACTTAGACAAACCTTAGAATGAGACTAACGTTTGTCTTTGTTCGTCCCAAGTTAGTCTCGTTAGTCTCATTTTAAGGTTCGTCTTGAATAAGACAAGTAGATTTCAATTGGTATCAGAGAAGGCACTCAACATACAGAGTGTGATCCGGCGACAGTTCAAGATGAGTTTAAAGGAAGGACAGAGCACTAACCGACCACCGTTGCTTGAAGGGCCGAATTATGCCTATTGGAAATCCAAGATGGAAACCTTTCTGAAATCCTTCGATGAAAGGGCTTGGAGAGCTGTAATGATAGGATGGACAGAACCCATGATGGCCAACCCCGAAGGAGCTGTTATGCCAAAACCAGAAGCTCTGTGGTCTAAAGCAGATGATGTAGCGGCTGTTGGGAATTCAAAGGCCCTGAATACAATATTCTATGGAGTGGACGAGAAAGTGTTCAAATTGATTGCTGAATGTGAGGTGGCCAAGGAAGCATGGGATATTCTCCGAATAGCCTATGAGGGTCCAGACAGTGAATCTAACGATGAAGAAGTCAGACTTGTAGACACTATTGACTACTGCAGTGAGACAAGTGAAAATCCATACTCTAGTGCACTGTCTGAACAGCCTGTTGACGACGCATCAAGCAGTGATGATGAAGGACTTGCTCATGAGACCTCGGCCGAGACGTACAAGGAACTCAATGAGAAGTGGCTATTGGTGATTGGTCTGAACAAGAAACTCACAGAAATAGTGGCAAGCCTGACAGAAGAAAAAGATAAAAAGTGGCAGGAGGTTGAACTTCTTCTTGCACAGAAGGTGGAACTGCTAGACACCGTATCAGTTTTGAAAGCTGAGATGGAGAAAAATAGAGAAAGACATCCTGGAGGCTTGGTGGGGCTAAGGAGAAAGAATGCTGAGTTGAGACGCAAAGAAGTTCATCTCAATATGACAGGTAATCCTCAATATCTCATCAATGTTAAACCTTTTCGCAAGCGTCAGTTTGCTACTTTTAGAGATGGAGGGAAGGGCCAGGTGATCGGCTGTGGGACATTGAAGGTTCCAGATCTACCTGAGCTCGAAGATATCCTCCTAGTGGATGGGTTAAAGGTGAACCTGATCAGTATCAGTAGATTGTGTGATGAAGGACGGTCTGTTACATTCACTCGTGATTCCTGTCAAGTACTGGATATGAATGGAGACGCTCTGTTGGAAGGAAGTAGGTCATCAAACAAAAGCTACTTTCTAGGCACAGTTGGAACAGGAGCTGCCACTGTCTGTCCAACAAACACGATAAATGAGATGGAATTGCAAGGGACAGGTATGGTGTATTATTCTGGAAAGGTGAAAGATGAAGTTGCCCTAAACTCAGTCCCAGAAGATGATAAATGCAGAGGTGGGACACTGTCTGAGACACCCATTCAGACCAAGTCTACAGAAGATAAAATTCCAGAGGGAGGTCCAGCTAATGAAGCCACACCTACTCCAGCTGGGACACTTGACAATGCACCTGCGCTGCAACCCTCATGGAGAATTAAGAGTCGTGCGAATGAGATCAAGTATCGAGAGCTAGCTACGTGTTCATCAAGTCCGAAGAATGTCAACAAAGCATTTATTGATGAGATATGGGTGGCGGCCATTCACGTGGAACAAGAAGAGCTCATCAGATATGAAGCATGGAAGATATATCATCTTGTGCACAGTCACGAACTGAAGGAGACTATATACGGACTCACACAAGTGCCCAGAGCATGGTACGAGACGTTCCTCATCGACCATGGCTATGAGCGAGGGGGAGAAGAGAAGTATATGGCCATCATGAGTACACAGAAGCTGGTTGGCCAGTTCGTGAGACAGATGCAATTGACGATCCAGCTGACCTTGGTGGGAGAGATGAAACACCTTACTGGAACACATGTTGACCAGATGTTGGACGGGCAAGAGAGCATCGCTGCAGGAGAGCAAGAGAGCACCGCTGCAGGGAGCTGCTGCACTCAGTTCTTATGTATGAAGCAGAATCTGTCCGAACACGGAGTGGAATGGGTGAAGAAGTTTCTGCCCAAGAACCCAGTACAACACTCCATGAGCAGATATCACTTCATCAGAGAGATGGTGGAGAAGAAGGTCATCACATCGAAACACATGACCACTATAACTGTCATACTCACCATGCCACTAGACGCCGCTTAGTTCGACACACTTAGATCCTCTCTGGGTCTGTGTGTTATCGCCAACTAAGTGTTCCAGACGGAGGTCAGCCAAGAGCAGAGCCCCAGCAAATCAGATGGGCTGACCTACCAAAGAAGAGGGCTGGAACAGATGGTACGTGGTTGGAACTGATTACTAAGTTAAACATATTTGCAGCCTTATGAGGCGATATCAAGGAGGAGAGAGGTGATTGGACAAATATCTCAAGAGATATTCACATAACCGTTTTTGGCAAGTGGAGGAGTCCAAATTTTTGAGAAATCAAAAAGGCAGTTGAATCGAAGTTGGATGAGGATACAATATCAGCAAACCCTAAGATTGGAGAAGGGAAAAAGAAGGGAGAAGAGGCGGCTGTGACAGAACTTAAAGAAGCTACTTCAAAGGTGTCAAAGGCTGATCCTAATCCAACTAAAGGGAGTGTGCAGACTGTGAAGGAATATCAGGCGATGGCTGAACCACTCCTCAATGAGGTAATCCCTTGTTCTCACTCCCAAGCTATTGCTCTCAATTTTGTTGATGAGGAAGTATGGGCGATTGGTAAATATTCAGTGAGTCATAAGGGTGACAAAACGGTTAATGGGAAGCCGAAGGGTTTGAAACCTGCTGTAGATTCTGTGGCCGATGCTGCAGAAGAAGGTGAAGCCAGTAGGGCTAAGATTGTGGTTCTGATAAGCAGAAGCTGTTGAATGCAAAGGTAGATGCCACTGGCTTTGTGCTGAAGAAGACAGGAATCTGCATGAAAGTCGGCCTTGGAAGGAATGGAACTCCCAGGAAATACGCTGCACGAATTAGTGCTGTAAGGGGGAGAAAACTTGCTATGTTAGACTCTGAGATTGAGCAGGTTGTTGGGCCTTCTAGCAAGAGAAGTCTGGTATTAGATGAAGAGTCGGATGAATGTTTAGCAGAAAAGACTACTGAGGTAGTCGATGAAGAGAAGGTGACAGAGAGTGAAGCTGTTCGTATGAAGGCTGATGATGTGAAGCAACAAGAGCCTGAAGATGTTGTCTCTGATGAGTCAGACCGACCTGAAAATCAGACGGAGACAGAACAAGTAGAAGAGCAAGTTGTTATTGAACCTGTCATCTAGAAGAAGGAAAAGCAGTCAGATGTCCAAGAAGTAATCATGACTGAAGCAAAACATGGTGCTGGTAATCATGCACAGAGAGCTGGTCAAAATCCCAGATCATTAGCTGAATTAAAAGAGAAGCAGAAGGAAAGGACTAACTCAAGAAGGAGGTGAGCCTGTTAAGTCTGCAGAGAAGTCAGAGGCAGACAAGGCTGCTGAGAAAGTGTCTGTTGAACCAGATGTTTCGAGGGAGTTAGAACAGCCAGCTATCCCAGATGTAGAGATGCATAAAGCTGATCTAGAGAGACTAGATAATGGAGATTGTAAGGACAATCGGGACTCGGTTTCATTGGTTGAGCTCAAGAAGTCTGAAAAGGAGAAACCAAAGAAGGAAGTGACCATCCAAGCATGCTCGACTGGAGTAACTACCAAGAAGGATGGTTAGAGAACAGATGCAGGGGGAGCAAGTGCATCCAAGAAAAAGAAGAGGAGTATTCCAGGTTCTGTTCCACCTAGTGTACCAACTGGAGTGACTAAGGATATAGTATGGTGTGCCAGTACAGAAGCAGCAGCCAAGTGGAAGGCAGTGCAGAAAAGAAAGATCATCCCTAAAAGGCTGCTTAATGAGAAGATAGTTCCATCCCAATTGCAGATCTGACTCTATTCTTCTCGATGTTGTTCTTCATCGCCATAGTCAATTGGAAGCCTACATCTCATAGAACCATGATCAACAAGGAGATGGGACAGCTGCTCTACCAGATTTGAAGACAGACTAGGACAGACTGTCAAGTGCTCCGTTGAAGTTGGTAGTTGATCACAAGCTGTTCAAGGGTCGACATAAGAATGATCTGAAGGACCCCGGGGTGAACAGGAAGGATGCACCTGAGTCTTCCTTAAAGAGAGCTACTGGTGAGAAGTTGTCCCGAGCTGAACGCGGACAACTACTTGAGGTCATACAGGCGTAGAGGACAAGAATCGATCAATTGGTGCGCGCTCTGCAATATCCCAGTGATGATAAAGAAGACTGAGAGAGTTGATGTCCTGATTGAAGAAAAGACATGCTGCCATGAGCCAAAGAGAGATATGTCTGGAGATGGACTACCACACGGCAGTACAGGACGAGCTGAATCATTTCAAGCAATCAGTGAAGATGATAATCTCTGGATCAAAAGACCTAGATACAATATTGAAGTCCCAGAGAATGATTGGAGGATGTAGAGGCATTGGCTACACTGATTGGAGCAATTCAGGAACCTATCAGTTGCTGACCCGTGGTCGAATAGCTGCTGAGACACCATGGTCCGACAGACTCACAGCATGTGTCACTGTCCCAGGCTATGTTTGAGGGGGAGTTGACAAGATTCCAGTTGCCGAAGAGACCGGGTTGCTCGATTGGACCCCGTGCCAGTTTGTGGCAAAAAGGGGGAGTGGTTTGAGGTAACTGTTCTGGTTCCTCAAGGTGCGTCTAAAGTGTAGATTTGGTTTTGCCAAAATGCCAAGGGGGAGATTGATGTTCCCATGAATGGCACGGATTTGGCAAAACGGCTTTAGACAGTTCAAGCTGGAGTTCAACCACACACTGGAACAGAAGTACAGCGTACAGTAGACGCAAGGATTTGCATATCCAAAAGATCGATGATATTATCTGATTGGGATCAATTGACGAGTCATCATTAAAGATCAGATATTCAAATGAATATCTTCAGCTTGGATTCGAGAATATTAGATGACTTGGCACGGAAGTAATCTCCAAAGATTGGATATGGAAGAGATTGAATATCTATCAAATATGTAGGAGTATCTCCGAAATATTTGACAAGAATATTTCGATCTGATTGGAGTCGGCCAGCTAGGAATTCGAAGATTCAGATATTCAAACGAATATCTACACATCAGATTAAAGGCGGCGTGGCTGACTTGGGAAGGAAGTTTTCGAATACACTTCCTAACGATTGGAGAAAGATATACATCGAATATTTAGGAATATTTCCTAAATATTTGATGGGATTATCTAGAGCAGATTCGGATGGCATCCGAGCATATAAATACAATGCTAGGGCATCCATAATGGTGTCGCTTCCTGAGAGAAAAGATAAACACGAGAGTTCGTGAGATTGGAGGAGGAGCGACCACCGGCTGATTATTCCTCACCGGAATATCAAAGGAGAAGAAGCAGTCTGTTCAGTGTG